>CM021104.1:289396644-289631551 GCA_007115665.2 Sequoiadendron giganteum
TTCGGCTCATTGAGGAGAATATCACTCTCTTTAATGGGAAACTACCAGAGATGGGGCCGTTGGACTACGAAATAAAAATGGCTAAGAAATGGCATCAGGATCTAAAGGCTAATGCCTTTGATAATTCGAAACTATTAGCTAGGAAAAATACCAAATGGGAGCCTCTGGATTGTGGATGGTTCAAATTTAATTTTGATGGGGCTGCTAAAGGCATTCCAGGGAGGGCAATTATAGGTGGGATTATTAGAGATTCTATGGGGAATATGGTGGCGGGTTTTGCTGGAGGCATTGGGGTTCAGTCGGCTTTAGTTGCTGAGGCTCGTGCATTGTTCATGGGCCTCAAAATTGTTGTTTCTCTGGGGATTGTTTATCTCCACATTAAAGGAGATTCCAAATCGGTGATGGATGTTGTGGAAAAAGATAGATTTATAGGTTGGAATACCAAGGAAATTTTGATGGATGTTAGCTTCTTTTTGTCCAAATTTAGGGGCAAAAAGGTGACTCATATTTTTCAGAGAAGGCAACTGTGTGGCGGATGCTTTTACTAATCTTGGCTCGGGTTGGGATTCAGCTAGATGTTGGAGGAATAAGGAAAGACTTCTGCCAAATATTCAATCTTTGATAGAGCGGGACAAGGCTGCCATGGTTTATAATGATTTTCAACTTTTGGATGACAAGAGCTAATTGGGGGGCCCACTGGTTATTTTGGGTGTGCTGGTGGATGAATGTTAATATTGGTATGGAGTACAGGTGGAGTTTTCCTAGTAAAGATGCGCATGTGTGGGGTAGGGAAAGGAGCATCCACGTGTTTGTCCTTTGGACATGGTGGATGGGTTTGGTTTCTAAGGTTATGCTGAGATGGCAAGGAGGGGATTTAAAAGAGGAGTTCAAGAATTTTTTTAGCGGCTTGATGCGGGTTAAATGGAAGGACATGACTTCATTTCAGTTGTGGGACCGTATTGTGCATGCTACTCTTTTGGGAATTGGATTGCTTGTTTTATCTCCTCATTGCATTTGGAGGAGTGATTGTATTTATAATGATTTGACTATCTTTGATGATATTTGGCGTCCTTCTAGAGGCTTCAAGCAGACTAGTTTAGCTAGGGGTTCCTTTGGCTTCTTTTGGAGGTTTGCTAAATTTAGTTTTTTGGCCTGTCTGCATGGCTTTTTGTGCATTCCCTACATCTCTGCAAACTCTTGCCTTCTCTACTATAATCATAAATTCATTAATTTCTGTGTCTTTTCACACTATGGTTTAATTCCTCTCCACGCATGTGAATGGTATGCAGGGTTTATTTTGCTTCACTGTAATCCCTGCCTTAACTATCTTTTGGAGATTATTGTTTGTGACTACTACATTTGGTATTTTTTGCAATTCTGTGAGCTTTCTGTGTAGTTTAGCAGTATGGGTGGTGAACGTGTTCGGATGGAACCGGACAATTGTGAGGAATTTTGAAACAACCCTCTGGTCTGGCACATTTGTGTGGAGGGTGGAATTACGCCGCTCATGGAGTGCTCAGTCAGCCATGATTCTATTTTATCGGGTCATTTTTCCAGTTTGTGGAAGGACAGGAGGGTCTCCATTGGTGGAATTTCATTCGAAATCAGCGAGGATGTTATTACGCAGGCTACGGGTTTGCTGTGTGTGGGGAAAAAATATCCTAAACACACAAAAAAACTAGACCACGAGAGCCTTAAAGCATTTTTCAGAGGTGACGAGACCTCGATTAGGAACCAGGCAGGGTTTGAAAGGGAAGCGCTTCCTAACCCGTGGGACATGGTGTGCATGGCGCTGATGAAGTATGTAACTCTGGAAGGTAGATATAAAACATGTTTCTTTTATCATTTCCCTTTGTTAAACCATCTTAGGCATAGAATGTTGCTTAGTTTCCCGTTTTTCCTTTTAATGGACTTGGAAATTTTTGTTGACAAGTGTAAAGATTTGGCCAGCCATAATCCTTGTGATCTCCCTCCGCTCCCACTCCATCAAGGGCTTATCCTTCGTATGCATCACTTTCATCTTGCCCTATGTCCGCCTAAAGCCATCACCATTGTCTGTGTCGAGAAAATTGAACCCCTTTCTACGGTGCATATCTCCCCGGCTGAATCCAAGAGTCCTCCTCAGAAGTCTAATTTTGAAAATGTGGGGAATGCTAAAACCAAATTTTCCACCAAAAAACTTAAGGGTGGGTTGGGCAAGGCCCATGCCAACGTAGTGGAAGGGCTTTGTGAGCTAAAATCCACTCAGGCTGACATGGTTTTTAATGTCACTGCATCGAAAAAAGGTAAGGAGAAATGCATGCAGGCTACGACTGCTAAGGATGGCAAGGGTAAGAATGCAGTTAGGAAAGATTCCAGAGGGGATACTGTTGTGGGAAACACGGAGATGGCTAGAGGGGAAAGTGTTAGGAGGAGATCTGGGAGGCTGGCCAAGAACATCAAGAAGAGGTTAATCATTGAGGACTCTGAGAAGGAGCAGTCAAACAGCAAGGGTTACAAGGAAGAAGAGTCTGAAGATGTGGAGGAAGATATTATGGAGAGGCCCTAGCTTACTCTGGTGGATAGCAAGCTTCCTTTTGATGGCTCTGGCTCGCACTCTCCATAGTCACTGGTGGATGATCTTGGTGAGGTTCAGGGAGCTATGGATGTTGGGGTGGATTCGTGTGAGGTGGCGAAGAGATTGGACACTCTTGATAAAATATTTTGGGGGTTAACCCGCTTCACCATGAAATTGGGTCACTTTGTTATGAGAACTCTGTCTAATGCCATAAAAGAGGAACTGGAGGGGAACAATAGCCAGGAAAACAAAGAGTGGGTGGGAGATGAGGCGGTGGACCTCCTGATTAAAAACTGGGATGATGCCAGTTAGTTGCTCCTAGTGCCTATCTGTCAGTTGTTTCTCGGATGTTGTTGTGCTGCCTTTGGGTTGTCTCTGTGTTTTTTTCCTTTTTATGTTAGTTATTTATTCTTGTCCTTTTTTGGACCTTATGGCTCATTGTGAGGGGTCCAGTGCCCTATAAATGTTGTTTAACTTTTCAAAAAAAAACACTTTATGGTTGACTTAGGCCAACTTCTAGGCAATACATGAGAGATTTTAAGAGGTTAAGGTATTTTCACCATGAAAGAAGAAATATAAATGTGAGTTATATCAATTTCATGTAATGTAGGGCCATATTTTGTATTAATGAATCATCCTTAGATTGCTATATATGCATCTCCTTTTTAGGCACTTACATATTTGCCATATATTCTTCTAAGCTTCTTGACATTTGTGGATTTGTGGAATTTAGAAATATATTGGTAGGACTATTGATATATCACAAGGGCACATGTTTTCCTAGGTCAACCCTTGTAAATGTGTAAAAATGATTGAAAACGACAATCTTTAGTCATGTATAAGCTTTAAGGATATTCATGTAGAATTATATTACTTTTACTACACAAAATAAGGTGTGTAAAGGTGAATGATATTTGAAATCATTGATATGACTTGATTGTGTGAAAGAGTACATTGAATGGCTAGTGATGAGGTATGAATATTCACTCTATTATTGAAACCAAATTATCCCTTTTTAACCACACACCACATTCTATAGATATTGATCATGTTTAATTAACAGGATTATGTAATAAATTGGTTTCAATATTATCCAATATCAATGTATGCATACATGTTGCTCTTTCTATTTTAATGCTGATGGTTGTGGGTCAAAAGATGTGTTTTTGAAAAAATAGATCATGTTCAAGAAAAGAGGAATTTTTGAGTGCCACATTTGTAGAATTTCAAATTTCTTGAAACGTCTCTAAAATTGTTGCAAACTACGTGTCAATGAGAGGAGTTCTAGAGACAGATGCCTCTTATTTTTATTGAAGTTGCAAACTACCACCAAACTTCTAGTTCTCTAGAAAGAATAAAATACTCTTATTTTATGATAGTTCTCTCAAGAATTTGAACTACTTCAATTTAATGCAACTTAAAATTGTATTTATAAATCTATGTAACAAACTTATAATGACTTCAATGCATGTCACCATGATGCCATAATCTAGGAAGTAGGATGCAACTTATATATATCTTTCTTTTATTAAAAAAAATGACTTGACATTTGAGTTTTGACATCTTTGATGCATGAAGTAATATAAAAATCTCTTTTATCTGGAAATATTTCACTCCTATTTTGAGAAGCACTATTAGGTAAAAGTACAAACCTATGTCACCCTTTTATAAAGGAAATGACCAACACAAATTTAAAAATTCAATTTTGACCACATAAAAGTGGTCTTTAAGTTTTCAATTTCAAAATGATGTAGACTAATAAAATGTAGAAATCTTGATGAAATTTATATTTGTAATTTATAAAAAAATAAAATTTGATATATATTTTTTTATAAATTTAAGAGAAAAATTTGAATTGTTTAAAATTTCATAAAAAGTGAGTTCAATGGAATATTTTTTACTATGGTAAAAGAAAGTTCTGATGAGACTCAAAACCCAGTACATATAGGTTTTTAAGGGACCCAAAACCCTAACAAAGGAAGAAATGATGCTAAAGAAATAATATGCAGACCATCAACAACCACACAAAAACATCCATCACAAGAATAGAAATACAAACTCATGCCACAAAAAACAAGTTTTGAAGAGACCCAAAACCCTTTTACAACTAGGTTTTGATAGGGAACTTGAACCCTAACAAAGCATGAAAACAACCCGAATTAGTTAGGCATCAGCTAACCCGCCACTCAAAAATACCAACACTGAGCCTAAGAAAATAGAAATCTCCATCTCCACCTTTATAGAAGACAAGAAATAGGAATCTAAAACAAGGCGGTAGATACTCCTGACCAAACATTCTAACTTCCTAAAAATCCTCATCTCAATAAAGGATTTCATCAACAAAGTGAAATCAAGGGAAGAACCATGAACCTCATTGTAGAAATACCAAATCTCTCTAGCCATGTCAATCTCTAGCTCAATAAGAGAGAGTTCCACCTCAAGAGGAGAAGCTAGAGAGGAAGCCATTTGAAGAACATTACCCTCAACCAAATCCACAACCTCCACCTCTAGAGGAGAAAACTCCACCTCAATAGGAGTCATGACTTGAGGAATAAACAAGAGAGTAAGAAGAAAAATAAAAGGGCAGAAGTATTACCCTTAACCTTTGTAACCTTCTCGATTGTCCAACCAAATAAAATTTTCAAAACATCTTTTAAGAATACCCCCACTAAAAAACTCTGCCATAAGAGAGCACCAGCAAGTAGCTTCACATCAGATCTTCCCTTAGATACAAAAAAGAAGGCTTTATAAAACATGATGCCCAAAAACACCTCGTTTGCAAGAAATCACACACCCAACCAAAACCAAATAATGTCCATGAACATCAACCAATAACCCCACATCATATACAAGGCAGATACTAAGACACTACTCCTTAGAATACAAACCCCACAAGATCGTGAAAGAAAACCTCTATTATAATACCAAGACAACTCCAAGGAACCAGAGACCAATCCATTCAACAACATCGGCTTTAAACAACAAAAGGAATTCAAAGAGGTTCCCTTAATTTACATAGACACAAAAGCATTAAGCATACCAACCACAACTTTCATAAACAACATCAAGAAACAAGTGTCCTTCAAAAGACACCCCAAGTAGAAAACCAATTGCAAAATACCAACACCAAATGCCTTTTGAAAGAAAGCCTTTACCAACCATAGAAGAAGGGAAGAAGCCTTCAAATAGCAATAGCACATAAGAAAAAGAAGATAAGAAAACCTCGTAACCAATAATATTTTCAAAAAAGGCCTAGGGTTGAGCACCAAGCTCAAAAAAATTAGCACAAAATCTCCAAAATAGGAGCCAAAATCGCCTAGAGGGGACTCCATGAGCCATTGAAGCGACTCAACAACTCCTCTTGTAGCAAAAAAAACATCATAGCCACCCAAAGAGAAATCACCTAGAAAAGGAACTTCAAAACATTGCAGAAGGGGCGTCAAGAAAATGCCCTTCACCGCAACCACAACCAAATTTCCAACAACTAAGGCAACTGAAAGAACCAGCAAAAACCCCACGGCCTCTAGTGCAAAGGAGGGCTTCAAAACCAGAAAGCCCACAAACTTAGGGACCAAGAAAGCCTCTATCACACACAAATCTGCATTTGAATCTTCATTAGCATCATCTCCATCCTCGAAAGATTTCAAAAAACCTTCTCCACTCCTATTCCCGCTCGCTCCTGCTCGCTTCTTCATATCAACAATTTAAAAGAGAAAATATTTGTTTTCCCTAATTTTTCCCGAAATAGCTAACTTCAATATCTAGTGTGTGGGAAAAAAATCAATGAATATTCTTTTATAGTTACATTTAAAAGTGAAACATCACCAAAATATCACAGTTTTCATGGGATTTCAACTTTTGTTTTTTTTTTATTTATCATTTTTTTAAAATAAATTATACCCTTTTGGAGAGGATTCTCTCCTGTAGTGCACTATATATTTTTCAAAAAACATAAATATGTTTTTTTTTTTAAATTTCTAATCAACCTCATATTTAATTATAAAACCAACTTACAATAATTTATAAAAATCATAATAAAACTTACTCAAAATATCAAAAAAAAAGATTGGATTCTAGACTATGATCTCTACCAAAGGGTATTTTTATATTTTCATGAAAATACACCTAGTTGGAGAAATTCACTATTAAAGTTGATATTTTTATGAATTTTCCCCAAAAGTGGGGTTAAGCTAAAACATAGATAGCCACATAGATAGTTTCAGTTGAAAGAGTTTCAGCTGAAACACTTTCAACCAAAACCCTTTTGCCCAAGAAATTACACACAGATTTAATCACATTTCAATGGGAAAAAAAATATTTTACAGTTTCAAATGAATGTCTTTCACCTAAAACTATGTGTGCCACATATATTACATGTGATTTTGAGCAAAAATATTTCACTCGAAACCGTTTAGTTGACTAAGAGTGTGACACAACTTTGTGCTTTTACCTTCTTGCACATTGTTACTGATTTTGTGAGTGAACGAATTCAAACCTTTGTTAAATTGGCCACTCAATTGAGGGATTGGAGTGTATGGTAGAGATAAGTAGCTTAACTTTTTGTTAACTTTATGGTTTCATAGTTGTGATCTTACTTGTATATATCCTATAGGTTTAGTGTATTTGATGTTTTCCATGTTACTGAAGTTATTTTTTATCGTTGTTGTTGTTGTCTACATTGTATATGTTATTTTCTATGTTCTTCTTTAAGACTATATGTAAGTTAAAGAGATGCATTTTGTATCTATAGATTGTTGTTATGTTCTACTACCCATATTAATTTTGTGTTAATCAAAATCAAATCATTGTTAGCTTCACATTTTGTAAAAAAAATAAAAGGATTAAATAATTAGATTTTATTTTCAACCAATTTGTAGTTAAGAAGATTTCATTTTTTACAACAGAATCTCAAATTAAATTTCTTTGAATTGCATTCTCTAAGTTTCTATAGATTACATGCTTTTCTAGATTATAACCTTTGACCACTTTCTAGTTAATATTCTTCTTTTTTAGCATAATATTCCATCTTTTCATAAAATTTAGCATGGAATAGGAAATATGAAATCCTTCTACGGACAACCTTGGACATCACCCTAGTCAATATGATAAATTAATTAATTAAAGTGTGGGACTTGATGATAGATCGTCACTTTTTAGTTTCATTGTAGGAGTGTGTTCTTACAATAGGTTTTATTAAGAATTCAAATAGTTAATTTCTATAAAAAAAACAAAGTTTTTTTGTGTGTGCTCAAAAAAGAGGACCCACCTAAGACCCCAAAACAAAGGAAACATCCATAGACAATCCAGGAAAAATTATCAATAATAGAGAAATAAATAAAAACAATGGAGGCAAGGAGGGTTGAAAGAACATTCATTTACCCAATCAATCTAAATATAGATGAGGATGCACCCATTAAACAAATCTCTCATACTAATATTCCTATCTTATGAGATTTATAATCAAAAGATCCATATTAGTTCATCTTTGAGTTTAAGGTTCTTTGATGGATCCATGACTATAAAATTGGAAATCAAAAGTTAAACATGTTCCCTTCTAATTTGAAAGATTCAACAATGTGTTGGTTAATGGGATTGATCATTAGATCAATTTCCTCATTGAAAGATATGGAGATGGTATTCTTATACAAATACTAGGATTACTACAAGGTTAGTGATAGAAAATAAAACTTAGTCCACCTTAATCAAAAAGAGGAAGAGAGATTCCCAATAGTGGCATGGTATGATGGTTAAGTTGGTGTGTTGTTATTATTTTCATCAAGGTTCAAACCCCATTGGAGTGTAATTGTTGATAATTTATATTGGAGATGAGGTTCCCCATTTGTGACCTTATTGATTCATATCTTTGGTTCAAAAGTGTTTACCCCTCTTAATTAAAAAAAGAGGAAGAGAGCTTATAAGACTACCTATATAGATTCCTTTATGTACTAAAGTGTTTTCATTATGGAAATCCCATGCCTATTGAAGTAGTTAAAACCATTTTTCAAAATAGACTAGAAGAATACTCAACAAGAGCTCTCAACTTAGAGAGAAAAAGGGGACGTTGCTAAGAAATGACTTGAGAAAATCTCCACACTTTGTAGAAATTACTCCAAAACTAGAGGTGGAATTAAAAATTATAGTCTAATAAGAGGGACAAATAAAATAGGATAGTTAATAAAATGACTTACAAACACATAAAAACTAATATTATTGTTCAGTTGAATACTAATCTAGATGGAATGCAACTGAAAAATAGGAATAAAGAGACACTTTCCATATATTACCCTAAATGCAAGAATAAACATTTGCTGAGAGAATGTCCCCTAGACAAAATAGACATTTTTCAACTCTATGATAAGGAACATTAAATTGACCAAGGTGACCTGCAACAAAAAAATAGAAATTCTAAGAAAAATCCTACTTCAATTGAGGAGGAAGTTAATTACATGGGACAATGACCTATAACTAATTTTTTCTTTAGTCAAAATTTGAATTTTTCCTAGCATCCTCAACTTCCATGGAATAATAACTAGTGAAACACACCTTGGTCATAATACCTAGGATCATATAATTGGGGACCATACTCTTAGGGACCCCTAGAGTGGATAAATCAACAATGGTCAATGCCACAATGGTGTAACTTGCTACAATAGCCATGGTTTCCTTAGAACATTATGCCACAATGGAATCCTCCATAAAATCAATTTTATTAGGGACCTTGCCACATTCCAAACCAAAAATCACCTCTTCTACCACCTTCATAGAACCAACAATAATTCAACCAAGAAACATAGCACACACTAACAACTCAACTAATTTTTACTCCCAAGAATAATAGAGAAAATGCACTAGTTTACTCCACTAAACAAGAGGATATGGTTTGAATCAATTTGATACATTATGGAGCTATAGAACTTATATAAGGGAAAAACTTGCATCAATCAACTATAATTGATATAATAGCTAAAGAGCATGAAACATTTTTGGAAAAAATGCTCCAGTTAAAAAAAATGGTAAGTAATCAACCACATAGCCATACAATATACTCATTAAAGAAACTAACTCCAAAGTCACTCTTAAATTATCTTCATGAGAATCTCTATAATATCCTCTTGGAAAGACTCTTAACTCATCTTTTGGAGTTTCACATTCAAACAAAACCTCTAGAGAACCTCCTGTTGATAATCCTTAAGAATGTCCCACTCAAAGTAGTGTAAAGCCTTATTTTCAACCCCTACAAAAAGGACACTCTGAAAATATGGAATGGATACTCTTTAAAACAAAATCCTTTTTCAAAGAGGCTTAAAAATCTCAATCTAAACCGCTCTCTACAACTAGTTATTTTCATTGAAACCCACTTGATATAGAAAATTAAATGGTTAAATATAGAAGTTTCATTGTTGTACACAATTAAAGAGATAACTAGGCTTAACCAATTGGTGAAACAATAGTGCATAAAGACACCTAGAAGAAATCAAAATTAGATTAAAACCATAAAAATAAATGGATATCTTTCTAACCTCCTCTTAGGAAAAAAAATTCCTCCCAAATACAATGATCCTAGTAGTCCTGTAATTATAGTATCTATTGGTGGAACCCAAATCTCTAGTGCACTTGTAGAATTATGAGCTACTATAAACATTATGACAATAGATGTAATAAAAATTCTATCATTAAAAAATATTTAGCCTAAAATCACTATCTTGCTAATGACAGATCAATTTATCACCATCGCAAAAGGAATACTAGAAAATGTTCCAATCATGGTAGAAACATAGTAGTACCCTATGGAATTTTAAGTCATTTTGTCAAGAACTCCAAAATATAGTTATCCATTGATCTTGGGAAGGCCTTGGTTAGCCATAATGTTTTCCTTGATAGATTGAGGTCAGGAGGAATGACCATTTCCAATGTTTTGAATAGAAAATACTTATTCTTATATCATCTTGCTCAACCAACTATGAATAAGAAAATCTGGTTAGATGAAGTAGTGGATATTAGCAAACAAGAATATTTGACACAATTATCAATGGTTGTAATAAAACAATACTATGATGAAATAGAGGATTAATTAAAAATGTAACAATTCCCTAAACATAGATTAAGAGGATCTAGTCATATACTACATGCTACAAAACTACATCTAGACAAGTATTGCAAAATTCACCCAAAATAGGAAGGAAAACTTCCTTTCAAAATTTCATTGTCATTTGGTAAATGTAATCCCAAAAAGAGAACTAATTCAAATACATAATCACCTTTCACATGATTCAACCTTGCCATTTTCTACTTAATATGTTAATGAGTGAAACCTATACAATCACTTCTAGTCATCTAAATACCAAACAATCATGATATTACAAGGAAAAACCTTAAATATTGATAGTTGGCTTATAGAAAAACAAGAAACATAGTTATTCAATGTTTTGATAAACCAACCAAAATCATTTTCCTAAGATTACAAATACATGAGAGGAATAAATCTGAGGATTTATATATATCATAATTACACTAAACTAGTTAGAACAATTCATCAAATCAATGTAGACTTAACCCCACACTTAGGGAAATTGTTAAAATAGAGATTGAAATGATTTTTCAAGTAGTATTTATTTATCAAATATCTTACATCCAAGGGGTCCCCCCCTTAATGGTCGTTCTAAATAAATGAGGGAAATGAAGCATTTTTTTGGACTATACAGAACTTAATAAGGCAACTTACAAATATTATTTTCCTCTACCATTTATTGACTAAGTATTAGATAACCTATATAGGAATACCTACTTTTCATTCTTGGATGGATTTAATGGGTATAACTAAATATGGGTTGCTCTAGAAGATTAGGAAAACACCAATTTTACATGCTAATGGGGAAATTTCACATAAAAAGTTATCACATTTGGTTTATGCATTGCCCCTGCAATATTTTAGAGGGTAGTATTGGTTATCTTTGTTGAATTGGTAAATTATTACGTATAATTTTACATGGATGAATTCTTATTACATGGAAATAACTTTAAAAATCCACTCCAAAATTTACATAAATTCCTTCAACGATGTGAATAACATAACTTATCATTCAATCATGACAAATATTTTATCATGGTTTAATAATGAATCATACTAAGATATCACATTTTAGTCAAAGGAATTAAGGTTGACCCTAAAAAGATAGAGATAATTCAAATATTGGAAGCTCAAAAAATAAAAAATAATGTACACAACTTTCTTGATCATGTTGTTTTAGACAATGTTAGCAAAATTATAGTGTGTATGTTTACCCTACTTCAAAAGGAGATTGATTTCTCTTAAACTCTGGAGTGTCAAGCCTCATTTGAAACCATCAAAGAAAATTTAATTGCCCTAATATTCCATGGACCAAATTGGGAATTGCCATGTTAAGTATACATTGATGCCTCAAATTATGTCATTAGCGTAGTCCTTGGATAAGAAGATGAAAATGGAGGAAAGTATGCCATTTATTTAATTAACATTTTTTTTCTCTTATAGAAAGAAACATCACAACTACAAAGAGAGACTTACTAGTTTTTGTGCATGCGCTTAAAAAATTATATTATTACACCATAGGTCATAAGGTGACTTTATACATAAATAATTCAGTTATAAAATATTTAATGAACAAACATGTTATAAGTGCATGAATAATCAGATGGATATTGCTTCTTTAGCAATCTAATGCAACAGTTATAGAGAAACCTAGAAAAAACTTTGTCCAAAACACAACATGAGCAATAATAATTTGAACTAGTCTAAGACAAGTTTCTTTTCCATATTTGAATATACCTGCTAGTTTTTTATGTAGCTAATTATTTCGCCACGACAAAATTTCCCCCATACTTTTCAACAAAATAGAGAAAGAGATTAGTAAAGGAGAGAAAGAATTTCAAATGGCTTAATGGTTTCCTATTTAAATGTTGTATTGACATGATTTTATGGTGTATAAGAGATGATCCCTCTAAAGGACACTATTTAGTGGAAATTACCTCTCACAAGATCTTGGGTGTTGGATACTATTTACCTTCAATGCATAAAGACATTAAGAGATACATTTGACAATGTGATGAGTGCCAAAAATTGGGAAGACCAACATCATTTGGTGAAATTACTCTTCATCCTCAAGTCATCTTAGAACCATTTGAAAAATAGGGACTATAATTTATAGGCCCTATTTATCCACCATCTCAGGGGAAGGAGTGCATACTTGTGTGTATAGACAATATCGCAAAATGGGCAGAAGTCTAAGCATTCAAAACAACAAGGGAAAAGAAAGTTGTAGATTTCATTTATAATATAATATTCACCGAATTTGGAGCACCTAGATCCATTGTGATAGAGGAAGGCCTCCAATTTATGTAAAAAAATATTCTCTCTTTTATTGACCATTTCCAAGTTAATTCATAAAAAATCAAATATTGTACTATCCTCAAAAAAATGGTTAGTGGAAGTAACTAATAGAGAACTAGAAAACATCCTCACAAAATCAATTTCATCCAACATATTAGATTTGGCCAAGAAATTGCATGAATTTCTTTGGGTATACAACACTACTTGAAAATAAGCTATGAGCTTTTCCCCTTATGAACATTTTTTAGAAAGAAATATATACTCCCAATTAAGTTTGAACTTTAGATATTCTAAAAAATCATGGATTTGGATCTAAATTTGAGAAAGGCCCAAGATGAATATACAATACAACTAAATGAACTAGACAAACCATAATTGGAAGTCATACAACAAACTAAATTGATGCAACAACAAAGGAAAATGTGGCATGGTTGTCACATTGGAGAAAAGAAGTTTCGCCAAGGAGAGTAGGTACTACTATTTGATTCAAGGTACAAAGACTTGAAAGGAAATCTTCGAACATGATGGCTAGGACCCTATAAAATGGAAGAATTATTTGATAATTTTAAATTCAATTCAATTGATGGTGACACACAAACAGTCCTAGTGAATGGCTATAGACTTAATTTACAGTTTAAAAACTAGTGAATGAAGAAGAGCTCGTTCAAATAGTTAAATAAAAATATGACCTTTGGTATATAAAGGAAGTCTTCCATTTTCCAAAAAAATATGGGTAAGCATTCCTCAAATATATGTGTGTGTGTGTGTTTATAGTTGTAGTTAATATTTCTTTAGAAGTTAATGTTTCTTTTGTAGTTATGCTTCTTCAAAAGTTTACGTTTCTTCAAAAATGATGCTATGGAAGGTTGTTCATTATTTTCTTTGAAAGCATCCTTGAACAATAATGCTCCAAAAGGTTATCCATGTTTCCTTTGGAATTATCCTTTCAATAATGCTCTAAAAGGTTCTTCATTATTTTTTCATAAGAATTCTTCCAATGATGCTTCAAAAGGTTGTTCATTACTTCCTTCACAAGCATCCTTTCAATGATGCTCTAGAAGGTCATTTGTGCTTCCTCCTCAAGAATTGTTTGTGTTTCCCTTGGAAGTATCCTTTCAATGATGTTTTGGAAGGTTTTTCATTATTTCCTCTAGAAGCATCCTTTCAATGATGCTCTATAATTTTGTACATTGTTTCCTCTGGATGCATCCTTTCAAAAATGCTCCAAAAGGTTGTTCATATTTCATTCATAAGCATCCTTTCAACAATTCTCTAGAATTTTGTTAATTGTTTCCTCTAGATGCATCCTTTCAATGATGCTCCAGAAGGTTGCTCTTTGTTTTCTCTTGAACCATCCTTTCAATGATGCTTTGAAATTTTTCTTGTGTTTCCTCCAAAAGTATCCTTACAATGATGCTCCATAAGGTTGTTTTGTATTTCCTTCATAATCACCCTTTCAATGATACTCTAGAATTTCATTTGTATTTCTCAAGAAGCATTTTTTGAGAA
Organism: Sequoiadendron giganteum; assembly: GCA_007115665.2. NCBI lineage: Eukaryota > Viridiplantae > Streptophyta > Pinopsida > Cupressales > Cupressaceae > Sequoiadendron > Sequoiadendron giganteum. Next base: position 289,411,077 of record CM021104.1, read on the forward strand.
ATGCTTTGGAGGTTTGCTTGTATTTATTTAGAAGCAATTTTTCAATAATACTCTATAATTTTTCTCATGTTTCTTCACAAGCATCATTTTGACAATTCTCTAAGAGGTTGCTTATGTCACCTTAGAAGCACTCCTCTAATGATGCTTTGAACAATCATTTTTTAAGAAGAAGAATAAAAGGATAATTTTAGAGGGGAGAATTATACATTTCTAGATTCATCACATGTCAAAATTATCAAGTGGCATTCAAATAGGAAACTTTTGAATTATAAGTAATAATTGTTTCCACATTTATGATGAAGGTGTATGAGGATTCAGTTTTTGAAACATCTAATATTTAGAAATAAAGCATAGAAAAAGTGAAAGAAATAAAAGTAGATGTGAAGGCACTAAAATGAAAATACAAAGATGCTAAAAAGCAGATGCAAAGATGTTAAAAGGTAGATATGAAGATGCTAAAAGGATGTAGATTTAATGTTTATGGGAATATTTGGGCATGAGTTAAAACTTACATAGGTTAGTGCTTATGCTTTGTGGATCAATGCTTTTTTGGATCAACACTTTTTTCCTATGGATCAGTGCCTCTATTTTTTGGTAATATCTTTATGTTTTGTTTTCTATTTTAGTGCCTTTGCTCTATGTTTTAGTACCTTTTTTATGTGTTTTAGCACTTGTGATTTGTATTTTAGTGCTTTCATTAATATAGAAAAATTCTTTGGGGATACACCCCCAAACCCCCATTAGCGAGGGGTCACATTCATCCCCCTGCACCCCTTATCACCAGGGTGAGTGTCCCAATCCACATCACAAAAGGGCCCATTTTTTGTTTTCTCGATGCTATAAATAATTTTCTTCAATCAATTAATCATCTAACCCCTTTTCTATTTGCTTAAAATCACTTATCAAAGATAATATTTAAACTACTAACATTTTATTTGTATCCAACATTTGTAAGACAGCATTTTCTCACTAGTATAGGCACATTTCAATTTATTAAGGGGAATAAACCATTGTACGTTGTTTTTGTGAGGCCCTCTTAAGTTTATGCTCTCTCCTCATACCCTTGGGTGATATTGAAGATCAAAAGATTAGGTTGGTCTCTTTTCTTTTTATCATTGTTTTTGAAGGAACTCGACATGTGTATTCTCTTGCCTTGCACTTTGCGTGATTTTGGATGACTATAAACACTTGGACCATTCATTTTTAGGGGGTTTAATTCATGATTTCATCACCTAAAGGGGAAACCTCAACTCCTATGTTCTAGAAAAGTATAAAAATTGGGGGGTGAATCAAAAGACACTCCTCTTGGAAGTGGAATCTTGGATAAGCCCTCAGGAAATTCATACCTTGGGGAAGTGAAGGTGGAGAGTGGGTTACCCTATCCTCCTAGTTTTTTGGCATTATTCCCTTTCATCTATGGATTTGGCCTCATGTACCCTTGAGGTATTTAGAGGAATACCTAGCAATCTTGTTCATCCTGGTTTAAGACCTTTCAACCATTATCTAGTGTGGTGCAAGGGATGTGTATTGTACCCTAAAGCTACTCACAATGTACCTCTATATGGTGAGATAGAGGTTACCATGTAGATGGTATTAGTAGGTTAATTTATATCATGGTCCCACATTATTCAATACTCCCACTTGAATAATTATAGGCTTGTGCAAGTTCTTGGTGTGTTTTCTTGTGCTAAACTAGTGTATACCCATCTCCCCCAATCCAATTTGTTTTTTTTGTATATTTTCTAGTCCACCTCTTTAGTAAAGAAAGAAAAAACTTCATCCTAATCCAAATAATCTTCCAATATTTTTATCCAAATCTATTTATCCAATCCCTCATCCATCCAAACCCATCTATCCTCCTCCCAATCTAATCCCTTATCTATCCAAACATACTAAATCCCTCCATCATTTTCCCTCATCCATTCAAAAATTTCCAATCCAATATCCTATCCAACCTAATTCTTCGTCCATATATTTAATCTTAAACCTTCCTCTATACAAATCCAATTTCATTCTTAAATCCCCATTCTTCTAATCTCCAATCTATTTCTCATCCATTATCCTAATTTTTCATCCCCTCCTCCAAATCAAAATCCAACTTCCTTAGTCAATAGATTCCATATATTATCTCTTTCTTCTAACATCAGTCCTCATCCAACAACCAATCCCAAAGTTTCATCTTCCAAACATTTTCTACAATCTAATCCAACATTCTCATCTTATATCATCATCCCATCTCTTCATCAAATTTTCTTCCCATCTAACTTCATCTAAATCTCAATTAATTATTCATTCATCTTTAGTCTTCTAATCTAAGTCATAATCCAAATCCCATTCCAAGTCTAATAAACCTTCATCTTCTAAATCTTACATCAACTATATATCAATCCACTTCTCAAAACACCCCTATCCTTCTTTCATTCTAATTATCTTATCTCAAATTTGAGCTGAATCCAACCCAAAATCTAAAATTTTATAAATCAAAACTAATCACCCATCCAATCCAATTCATCCTCATCCAATATATCCTAATCTCCTTTCTTCCATATTAATCCCATCCAAAATCATATATTTGTTTCACACTTCCCCATAAATCATTAATGGTGATGAGTTTAGTCTTGTTGATTAACCTAAATATTGTTGGGTGAAAATTATGCAACCTTCTTCAATAAGTTACAAAAATAGATTTCAGCCACAACTATGTGAGATATAACCTCTCCTCTTATAACGGTGAGGCACCCTTATTACCGCTTATTGAAACTTAAAGGAAACTAATTGATATTAACAAGCATGTACATAATAATAGTGTTCAAGGGGTGTGATACATTCATACTTCTCTCTTTTTTAGAGAAGATGTTCCCAATGTTTCATGATTTTATTTTTGTATTCAATGTAACTTCAAACTAAAAATAAAGCAGTAATTCCAATATACCTACTTTTCAAAGCATAGACTAGGAATATTGGTAGAATAATGATAATTGATAAAAATAAGAAAGAGAATCTCACGAAGGCACAAAGACATTTGTAGCTTCCATTGATGGATCATTCAAGATGTGTGACCAATGTTGTATTAGAAGCACAAATTCTTCTAGATACTCCACATCAATTCCACAAATATCATGAATAAACACAAGCACAAAGTCTTGCAAATAATTCACCAATAGATATTAAACCATTATCACAAATTGGAATAAAGAATACAATACAAAGTTTGCATAATTTTTTCCAAAGCTCTCCAGATCTGAGCTACTAATTACCACCAATTCGATCAAACAACAAGAGAATTGAATCCAACTCAAAGTCTGGTATGCAATTTTCGTTCTTTATTGATCAAATAATATTTACAAACATGAACACAAAGTTTCATCAATTTGCTTCTCAAAAAGGGCAGCACTTCGTTGTCAAATATTAAAGATAAAGATTAAAATAGAAATCCCTCTTATTTATAGAAGAGAGGGAAGAGCTAATCTAGGAAATTAGTTGAGTAAAATTAGGAATGTTAGGTGAGCTAATTTAGGAAACCCTAACTTTGACTTAGTCATAATTTAATCTATTTTTGTGAAACTACATCTCAGATTTTTAGTGTAATTATATTTTCCAAAAAGACATTTAAGATGCCAAAAACTATTTACAAGATGCATAAAAGGAAGCATCAAAAATTTCAACACTAGAGATCAAAAATATTCATGGTTCCTTTCTTTGGGCGCGAAAGTCTTAATACTTCTTTTTGGTCTCCTGTATGAACTTATCATCTGGGCCGACTATGTAATCCACAAGGGTGTGAATTCTCGTGATTGACCTTCAGACGGATGAATGGATTTTATTGCACTTGTGAAGATGCGTATTGATATTATCAATGGTCAACTATATATCACAAATGACATGTATGGAGGCTTTAGAAAAACTAGTATCCTCCACTTGTTGCATGACAACTTCTTTATAGATCTTGGAAAGTTCACTAGATGGAAGGAAAATTCGGTTTTCTTCAAGAAGCTTTCTTGGAAATTCCTTGATTCATTTCTCCAAGATAGCATGATGTCCTTCGATATCTTCTTGTACATGGTGAAGATATTCAATAAGAGATTTGATCACATTGATGCAGTGCTTGAGTGATTCTCTTACCTCTACATATTTTTCCTTGTCAGGAATTACCCCAACTTGCACCAATTTGTTGAGCTTTGCCTATTTCATTTGTGACCAAAATGATAGGAATTCTTCCATCTCTTTTCACTCTTGAGTAAGTGCACTTTCCTCCTTATCAAGCTTTGATTTGAGCTTGGCTATTTGTGTGGCCTTCTCATCTACAACAACTATTACCTGTGATCCATCTTGCATTAATTCATCAATGAAATCATACAATGCTTTACCTTTGAAGGAAAAAAATTCCGCCTTCTATATTGTTGGTTCTTCCAGGTTTTCAATAGCCATGATTTGGATATTTCCTAAAGAGTTTGTAAGTCTCCTCAAAACAACTGCATATTGTTCGGCCTTTTGTTTGTACATGTCCTGAGCTTCCTCCATTTTGTCAAGCCTTCCTACCAATGCATCCAAGACCACTTGTGTATCTTCCTTTGCACTTTCATTCGTGATCTTGCCAAGTTGGACCCTTGTTATAGTGTAATCCTTCATATTCACATCTCCTTCGTCTCGAGGCGGTATACCAATCTCTACATATTTTTGACCTGATTTTTCAACATGGAGTTTGGAATGTACCTTTTCCTTTTTCTTCCCCTTGGCTTTTGGAGGGGCTATCTCTTCAAGATAAAGTTCCTCTGGAGAGATCATCTATTTTTTTCTCTTCAATTCTTGAGATACCAACCAAGGGGGAAGAGAGGAAGTATGATCTTCTTAGCTAGTTTTCAACTCTTTTGTTGCAAGCGCTTCTACTGAAATGACTAGTATGGTGACAATTGGAGTAGTGTTTGTCATGAATGCTCTAGTAGATTGCATACCAAGTTGACCTTGCAAAGATTCATTCACAAATATGTTGAATTTAGCTTCATATGAGAGTTCAAAAGATGAGGATGACAAATTGGGGATGGAAGAAGGAGAACTTGACAAAACATCAACAGTTTGTGGATTAGAAACTATGGGAGAAACATGGACGATTGATACTGTAGGGGGAGAAGAAATATCCTCGACATCTAAAATTACCATAGGAGGAGGTGAGGAAGGAATAGGATGCATAGGTGTCTTTGGTGTTGAAAGAGTATGAGGAATATTGGAATGGAATGGCGATGATATTGGGGGAAAATCTTTAGTTACATTCCTATGAGGAGATATAATTTTCTCATCATCATGCCTGATTTCTTCCTCATTGATTTCTTTTTCAACTTCATCTTCCTAAGATTCCTCCTCTTTGGATTCTTCACCATTAGATTTTGTTTCATCAAATTCAGTGTTATTTTCTTCTTCTTCTTCGAAAGATTGTTCTTCAGAAGCAAGATCTTTTTTTGTTGCATGTGATGGTTCAGATTGTTTTGTTTCTTGTTCCTTAATTTTTTGTGTAACATTTTTTCCAATGGTGAACCTAATCCTCAGACCTCTCTGGGAAGAAGAGGAAGTAGCTGCATGTTTGTCTTTTGCATGAAGTTCCTATTGTTGGCTTGTTCCTCCTTTTGGTGGTTTTGCTTTAGATTCAATCTTGAAATATTTCATTTGGAAACCATGCTTATGCAACCATACTACTGTGTTGCACAAAATGGGAGAAATCCTTTCCCTGATAGAAGTAATTTATTTTTTAGACCATTGTGGCAAAGGTAAAGGCCTCCTAGTAATCCCATCCTCTTCATAAGCAGAGTTCAAGGTATCACCTGGATCTGTGAAATCCTCTAGTAGATTAGCCACACCAAGAGCTTTGAATTTCTCAATACTCAACCTCCATTAATCCATTCTGCAGATATCTTCTTCATCCCCACATTTTTCCCATATGTCTTCAAAACGATAGACACGTCGATGAATCACCTTGAGTTTTCTTTTCAAATCACGGTAGTCAAAGTCATGTCTATACTTGTAGGTTTTGACAGTCATTACCTTCATATCTATAGCAACATTATTTACCTTTTGTACACTCTTGATAGTGTACCTTCCAATAGTTAGTGGAAATTTGAACTCTGGCTTATGGATCCTTTGACGTTCCTTGTGCACCGAAATCAATTATCTCCATAGCTCCATTAGAATCCATTTATCTAAGGGGTATCTGGGCAACATGTAGGGAGACCCAATATAGCAACCTATTCTTATGTAAGTGAAGGTTGGGAATTGAAAAAATATACAACCTTGCTAACAATTTTGTAAGCCTCATCCAATACTCTCTTTTTTTCAAGAGTTTGATCAAAAGTGAAAAGTAGAGGCACAAAGAAGGCATCTGTAACTCTTCTGAAGTGATGGAAGCTTTCTCTCAGATTCAATTGATAATAATAATAATCATATACAAGTACAAAGTGTTTGTTTTCCTTGGTAGACAAACCTGGGAATTGCCTCATCACGCAGCTGCATACACCAAGTAAGAAGTCATGTATAATTTCAAAGCGGTAGGTACGTTGATCAACTACTCATGAATCTCATCACTGATCTGAGTTTCCCAGTCTATATGATATTTCTTCCTCCTAATTATGTGAATGTATTCATACATCTAATCTTGAAAATGAGATGATTCAGGAAATCCCTTCACCCTGCTCAAGAGAGTAATCATGTCACTTACATCCTCTTTGAAGTCACTCTGAGGAATTCCTTTAGGCCAACTATGGATTGCATGCCTAGGATTTTTCAGCCATTGAGAGTTAATCAATGTTTTGGCCTTATTAGAATCTTGGTCAAAAATCTCTTGTGCTTGTTGAATTGTGATAGGTGCATATTGTTCCATGTGTGGGACATTGAAAACAATATCGAATAATTCAAGATCCAATCTCATCATCACTTGACCTACAAAATCTCTTACACTTATATCCTCTTGATTGTAGTGAGTTGCAACTTGGAGCATGAACTCGGTATTGTGAGAAAAATTTGGGAAGGTAGACACTAGATGCAAGTTACTGTGCACAATGGCTCTCAAACTATCTTACAATGGTGTTTTCTGAGTTCTCTCAAATAAATCCTTCAGATCTAGGTGACCAATCTTAGTATCTTTTATTTCATCTACCTTGGAGATCACCACAGTTGGTGGAAAGACACCTTGCTATTTTTACTTTATCTTGCCTTTTGCCTTGGAAGACGATGGGGGTGTTTTGGTTGTCATCTAGGAGTGCCAAGACTAAAAAAATTATCACCTCTAAAGGTCACCTAATGAAATTTGATAGTAACTACAAGAACAGTCAATCGACGGGTGTTAGAAGAAACAAGCGATATGGGAAGGTGTGAAGCAAGAAAGATAATTTGGAGCAACTACATTTGGGCCATGAGGCACAAAAAATGGAGCGTGAGTGGAGAAATGGAAGCCAGAGTGAAGAAACTAGATGTTTTTGGGTGTTTGAAGAAAAAACAGCTTTTGGTGTCAGGGCACTGAAAATTAGCGCTCTAACACTTGGAGGAAAAATGAAGTTGGTGTCAGAGCGTTGAAAATCAGCACCTTGACACCAAGATTTGAAGTATTGTTTTGTACTCAAGCATTGAATTTCAGAGCTTGAGCACAAAGGTGTTGGAGTTTGGTTCTTGGTGTCAGAGCGATGAATTTCACTGCCTTCACACCAAGGGTGCAAGATCAATTGGGTGATCAGGCAATGATTTTCATCGCCTCGACACCAAAAGAGTTTTTTTGAAAATTTGGTGTTGTGGCAGGTTTTTTTGTTGCTTTGACACATAGTGAAAATACTTGCTTTGTTTTGTCATCACGGACAATTTGTTTGCATTAACATGTGATGGCACGGTGACTAGAGAAATCACAATGGGTAATTTAAATGCCTTTACACCGAGCTATGGAAGAAGAAAAACGGGGGCGAAGAAAGGAAGGTCGTGGGTACCAAAGGTGGGAAAGAGGAAGGATGAAACCTAAGGAAAATTTTTCTGCCTTACAAACCCTAACACAATAAGGGTGGCAAAATAGAGAAAAATAAAAGAACAAACACCATTGATAGAAAAACACGGAGCTAGGTTTAAAAATGATGGTGTCCATTGAAAACATTGAAGGAACAATTTAAATAATGATTAGAAACAAACTAAGAATACCTAAGAATTATTAAATGAAGCACAATCAAACTTTCACGAACCAAAAAAAAAGGTTTAGAAGAATGATGGCATACCTGGTGAAAAAGATAAACCCTAGCTCGAACTTCAACAATGGCAGATTTCACAGTGAGCTTGAGTGCGCAAAGGATGAGATAAAACTCGATAGGAGAATAAAATGAAATGAAACTATGTAAAAAATAACCTAAAAGAAGTTTATAATTCAAAAAAATACTCTAAGTTAAGTCACATTAATTGCACCATGAACTTAAGTTCAAAGAGCAAAAAGGTGTAAAAGCGGTGAAATTCATCGCTTTTGCACCAAGAAGCAAAAAATGAGAGTTAGGTGCATAAGTAGTGAATTTCACCACTTTTGCACCACAAAGTGAAAATTTAGGTGCAAGGGCACTTAAAATCAGCGCTCTTTCACCAAGAGTTAAAAATGACCAAGGCGTGGTGTAGGAGCACTGATTTTTAGCACTCCTACACCTAAGTTATAAAAAGACTAACTCCCAATAGAAGGGAGTTACAAAGATGTTTGTTTTGAAATTATTCCAAAGACGAATGAGGGGAGACACTCGAGTGGACTACGTGAGGTCGGGGACCACGCGTTGAGGGAAATTTGAGATTGCCTCATTTTGCATGCTTGAAACACACAAACCTAGGAAACAAATAAGTTTTGTAGGGGGTTATTCATGGATAAAGTGCTACTAGATTCTTTGATAGAAAATATGATCCCTAAGATGATAATGAGAGTCTTGTCGATCAAGAGGAACTCTCCCCATCCACCATTCCTCACATCCAAGAATCTACTAAGCCTAAATACCCACTTCATTTCATCCTTTCCTACCACTTTAACATTGATCACCATGTCATGGTTAGATATCTCGTTAGTATTGGTGCTAAACTCCCATCCTCGCCACGACCATTAAATTTTAATTCATTTCATATTTCCCATCGTTCCCCTTATTTTGACAAGGGGACCTAACCCTCTATCCAAAATTCCCCTCAAACAACACCTATTTCCCAAAATCCCATCCCAAACTCTCTTTTAAGATCATCATCTTCATCTTCAACCCATGAATCCATTTAACCATCCACTTCTTATTATACTATCTCATTTATCACATTATTAAAATCCACATCAACCCAATCCTACAAATCCTCTTCATCCCATAGCTTTCATCATTTCCTCCAAGGATAATTTGAAAAAGTGTCTAAATCCCCATGCATAAACAAAGTTGTGCATCTTTCCACCTCACTCATCCACCTTCATCCCCTTACCTCCTACATCCCAGTTATGCCAAATTTATTCAATCCACCAAACACATAAAATCCTCTATCTATAACCATCCAAAATATATTTCTCATCCATGTTCACCACTCATTGAACCCATCCATGTACTCCTTTCTATCCATGTCAAACCATAACCCCCCTCATTTCTTCTAAAAAAAATCAACTATTCCAATCCCTTACTCAAAATCATGATACCATTAATTCCTTTATAAATCAAGATCAAAACATCCCCCCCATCTCATCACATGATCCCCTTCCACCTCGAGATGAAATAATCCCCTCAATTCCATCCCATGTTCCCCTTCCATATCAAGATAAAACACTCCTACAACTCCATCCCATGATTCCCTTCCATCTCAAGATCAAATCAGTCCTTCTGCTCCATCCCATGATCCCCTTCCATCTCAAGATAAAATCACTCTTTCCACTTCATCCCATGTTCCCCTTCCATCTCAATATCAAATCACCCCCTTCCCTCCATCTCATGATCCCCTTCCATCCCAAGATCCACACATCCCTCCTGACCCCCACCATGATCCTAATATTTTTCAAGATCCAATCAACCCCATCCAATACACTCACAAACCTTACACTTTTCACCATGTTTCCTCCATATTTATCCAATCTGATTTCTTCCAAGAACCCTTAATTCCTTCCATCTCATATCCCCCTCAAAATGGACTCGTGTCTTGCCTCTAAAATAAGATGTATCCTATTGGAAAAAGGATTTTTCAAAACATGCACTATCAAGGAAAAGAGTTGTGCCTCCATAAATAAGGTATATTGGTGTAGACATCCAAATTTGACCACTTCCATATGGCCAAATTCGTCTCCTTACACCTCTATGACATCAATATTGATTAAGGTATTTATTCAATTAATATTCCACCTTCTGCCTAAGGTTCCTAAAGTATTTAATTTAATAATTAAATACTTTATCCTTTATCCTTTCTTCTCTAAATTAAATAAAACATATCAATTATTTAATTTAGTCATTTCCCTTTTTTTGAATTTAAACCAATTTTAAATTCATCATTTTTCTCTCTCCTTGTCACATCCTCCATAACCCCTCTTCTAATCTCGGTTAATTTAATTAATCCATCATTAAGATGTGTACCACTCAATCAAAGATTAATGTCACATCCTCCTACATTTCCCACTTGCTTCCAATCCCTCATTAATTTTCTTAATCATGTATTTGCACAATCATAATCTAATCCCCTTGCTACATTTAGCATGCCTTTTTTGATCAACCTTCACATCTTCCATATTTGGCATAGGTTCTCTTCCCCATGTGAATTTAAAATTCACTTTGTATTCCTCCAAGAATCTCCCTCTTCCCCATGAATTTAAAATACACTTTTGATTCCTCCAAGGAATATCCTCTTCCCCATGTGATCATTGAAAGGTCACATCAAGTCACATGGAAGCCTAGAACCTTCTATTATAATGGCCTTGGTTTATCCACAAGGCACTTTTCAACCTCCATAAGAACCTCCTCTTATCCATAAGGTGATTATCATATGAATTTTAAATTCATATTTATTATCCCAACCACCTTATTCCCTCCAATCATGTGAATTAAATATTCACATTTATTTCTCCAACCAAATTCTCTCTTCTCCATGAAGATTTTTTGAGAAATACTAAAATTCCTCATATGTCACTTTCACCTTCATTTGGGGACAAGAGGTTCCTTTTTGAGGAAATCCTCTCATCCCCCAAGATACTTTCAAAATAATTATCCTTCCTCCACATCATTTTTCCTTCTTCCACCTCATTTGTACCCTTTTTCATCTCATCATCCCCTTTGGCACCTAATCCTCCACATGTCAAGATGTGAGGGCTTGTGAGTCCTCAAATCACCACAACCCTCCATCTTGGACATGGTGGCTCAATATTGACTATTGAATTCTCTAGAGAATTCAATTTCCTCTATAAATACCCCCCTCTTCCTTTATTAAAGGGATCTAGAGACTTCATGCATTTTAGCACCCTTATGCTCTTGAATTGCCAAGCCATTTTCAAGCTATTTTAGAACTTGCATTAGCTTACTTTTCATTGCATTCATATTATCAATTTCATCACATACTCACTTCATATCCATTATCATCCCATTTCCATCCAAGGACCACACACATTCAGCTACATCAAGGGCCAACCAAAGGACAATGCGAGTAAAAGGTATATTTATTTGTTTTATATTATTTCCTTTATTTGTGTTAAACGTAGCCCAATCATTGAGGTGGTCTTGTGTTTTCATATTGCATTTGTAGTTATATTTGCATTCTTATGTAGGAAAAATGCATGCACACATTTTTGGCACGCCCGGTGGGACCCACAAATAGGTCATTTGCTTTTATAGTTTTTTTTTTTTCATTTTTGCAGGTTCAGGTGACATAGAAAATTGACTACGCCCCGATAGAACCGACTACGCCCCAGCGGAACCGACCACGCTCGGGCATAGATGCCCCTCGGAAAAAATATTTCCATTTTTCTTACCAACTATGTTTTTTGCAGGTATGGGTGATACAAAAAACCAACTACGTCCCTCGACAGAAATATTTTCATTTTTTTTTCTAACTATGTTTTGTGTAGGTTCGAGTGACATAGAAAACTGACTACGCCCTGGTAGAACCGACCACGCCCGAGCATAGACGCTCCTTGACAAAAACTTCATCATTTTCACCCACTGTCTGACCCGAGGGGTGACCACATCCTACAAAGACACCTGTCTGCAAAAAATCAGCATTGAAAGCTCTTTGTTTTCATCAGAAAGCCAAAAATGCCCTTGTACGATCGACTACACCCCAACAGAACCGGCCATGCCCTAGCAGTGGTGGCCACACTCGGGCACAAATGCCTCTTTGTAGCAAAAACAACATTTTAAATCTTTGTTTTCACCAACAGAGGCAGCTAGGTCCGAACATAAGGGTTTTCTACTAACGTTTGTGCAGGAAATTTACGATTAACAAAGAACGGTGGAAAACTACTAATCTATTTCTTGCAATACAGAATGACCTTTAGTTAGTTGTTTATTTTCATTTATTTTACACTAATTAGGCACATAGACTAAGTAGGAAGGGTTAAATAATTTGTTTGTTTTGTCTAAAAACTAAGCTACCAATGTATCCAATCCCCTTGCGCCATTTGGAGATCATGTGTGATGAGAAATCGTAGCTTACTTTGTTATTTGTGTTACCCATGGGGGTGGAAATCATTCAAGCTTTCCCCTTGCACTTCGTGTGACCCTTGGGAGTAGTCGAGAATGATTGACACTTTCTTTTTAGTGGGACCTGCTTGGGGATTTCATCACCGCAAGAGACAATCCCAACCACATGTATCAGCGGGGTATAAAAAGGGGGGAGAACGAAAGTTGTACCCCAATCTACTTGTGTTGTAATTGGTAGAGCGTCAAAGCTAGGGTGATACCTAGATAGACATGAAGAGTTGGTCTGAGCCTTTCAGTATCTCACTGGGGTTCCTAACTCATGCTTGTGACAGACTGGTGTTCACGGTTTGGGCCTCATGTATCATACATATATCGAGGGCTCCCTAGATCGCCTTGTTTATCCTAGTTAGAGAATTGTGTTGGCCATACCCTTCTTACTAATATTAGGATTATGTTGCTTGAACTATCTTTTTTTGTGTAAAACCAGTGGATATCTTACAAGTCAAGTCATTTTTGCCACTTTTCTTGTTGTTTCTAAGTGTTTTCAATCCTTTTCCATAGTTATTTTTCACCTAAGTCAAGTCGGTAGGGGCGACCACGCCCTTGCAGAGTTGGCCATGCCCCAGCAGAACCAACCATGCCTCGACAGAATCGGCCACGCCCGGGCATAGATGACTCTCTGCACCAAAATTGCCATTTTTTACCCCTATTTTCACCCGAAGGGCAACCACACCCAAATCAAGTCTTTTTTCAACATCTCCCTATCATTTCGTCAGTCTATTCCCCTATTTTGAACATCCATTCCACCATTTTGTTAACCCATTCATCCATTTAGAGGATTCATTTTCTCGTTCCGTCAACCCGTTCATCCACTTAGAAAGTTCATTTGGTTGTTTGGGGAATTCGTTTTTCCATTTTGGGATATGTTCTGTCATTTACCAAGTCCATTTCACCATCCATTAGGCTCGTTCTTGATTTGGACAAGTTCAAAACCCTTGCAAAGACAATTACGCCCCGACAGAACCAACCATGCCCTAGCAAGGGCGGCCACGCCCAGGCATAGCCGCCCCTCTACAGTAAAATCAATATTGTTTGTTTCTCTGTTTGGTACACCCAACCCTGCCAAAGCCTGAATCATTGGGGACCTAAACCTTGTCATTTTTTGTGCTCTGAACATAATCATCCTCGTCTGTTCATCCATAATTCATCCTTTAGTTCACTTGCACTTTCCAAAGGTCATTAGAACATCTCTAGACAGCATCATCTATCATCACTTTATCAATCTAAATCCTCTGAACTTTGTTTGAAGTCATTATCTGAATTGACCTAGGTGCTTGAACTTGATCGTTATCCTTGAACATCTTCTTAGGATCACTATCTGTCCTAAGTCGATTATCATCCTCAGCCCTATCAATCCCCTTCTATCTCAAGGCAGATTCGGTCTTGTGATCATCGGTTCATCCTTTCACCTGATCAATCGACACCTTGTGTCACCAAGGGTGATCTCTAAACCTAGTTTAGAAACCCTTTCAACCATCTAATCAATTGATCTCCAATTCAATTCCATCCAATCCAATCAAATCCAATCCTTATCTAATCATTGAATCAATTGATACATTATCAATTGGTTCATCATATATTTTATTGATCAATCCAACATCCAATCCAATCCAACAATCTTTATCCAATCCAAATCAATCAATCCAAATCATCATCTAGATCATCATTTAGAAGCTTAGTTGCATCTTATATCACTTTGTCATTTTGCATGTTCATGCTCATTCAGATCCATTCACAAATGAAAAATAAAATGGCAGACCAACAGACCCAAGGTTCTCAACCAAATATCCCTCAAGATCCCAATAATGTTCCAATTAATCTCCAAGATCCCCATAACAATGCCTCATCCCAATCAAACACCCGCATCTAGAATACCACACCACCCAGTGACAAGAACAAGATCAACCAACCCAAAGTTATCGTCGATGAATACCTCAATGACCCTGTTAATGTCCAGATGATGGATCGTCTCCCTAATGAACGTGGAGATAAAATTCTTGCCACCTTGCTTATGAGAGGATTCAAGCCACCATCTGACTTTGATGCATCACAATATGATGCCACCCACATTCTTCCCACACATATAGATCCGCAAACATCTCAAAATATCCCTCAAAATTCATATATCCCCAAAGGTGCACCCATAGATAACTGGTATAACCCTGATTTTGGCAATATTATAATACATCAAGTCGTTAGCTATCCCCATCTCCCGACTATAGCTTTGGTAGCACAACCCGAACCCCACAATTCGTATGCCTATGACATGCCTTCATACATCTCGTCCACTCCATTGTTTGCACCTCAACAACCACCTATTGACACTGGGGGCACACCTACCCTTGCTTTAATGCCACCTCCAGGGTCTACACCCACTAATAATTTACCACAACTTGCATTCCAACAACCTCCTATCAATTCCCACCAACACACTACTATGGTTGCTGCTTCATCTCTACCACCCCAGTAAACCATGTCCATCCCACAAAAAAATGTCTCAACTCACACACAACTGCCACATCAGATAATACAAGCAACATCCCAGCAGCCACAACCGCCACAGGGCACTTTCGTAGTTTCCCTCCAACAACAACACACTTCATCTCACCCATCTCACCAAAAATAGTCATAACAATGACCCCCACAGTAGCATGTACATATCCCTACATAAACACACAATAATCCTCTTAAAAAATACCTCTATCATCCATCTAGCACATACACTGCTCCATCCCACCTCAATTCGAATCCTCATTAGAATGTTCAAAACCAAACATGGACCCAACCGCCACCTTACACAAATCCTCCACAGTCACAGAATCATCCCTACCAATAGCCATTAAATCCACCCCCAGATGTTACGCAACAACCCACCATGGCACAACAATACCAATCTTGTCCACCCTACCTTCAGCAACAACAAACCTACCAGTAGGGTACACCTTCCATCCCCTATTACCAACAACCATCATCACATCAACAAGGGGGTCCTACCTCCTTGTATTATCAAAATTCTACACAACAACAAGGCCCGTTCCCCGCTTCTTACTATCAACAACAACCACCTTACCAACAAGTGCCTCCCACTCATCGCAATCTATCATCCAACTATCCATCCACTTATAATCAACAAATGCACTCGTATGCATCTCAAACCATCTATGATCCAACTGTGGAAGGTCCATCCTCATCATACCCATAATACTATCCATGCAATCAACCCACTCGAACTCCTGCACCACCTATCAATAAGGACTTGGAAGAAGTAAAAGCAACATTGAAGGATCTATAGGATGGAACGATCAAAGAAACATTCAAGTTCAAGGACATTTGTCCTTATCCTTTTGATTCCTCTATCTCCTTGGTTCCTTTTCCCAAGCACTTTGAGATACCAAAATTTGATAAGTATAAGGGAACTAAGGACCCTAGAGCCCATCTACAAGAATTCTATGCCAATTTCCAAGAGGTCATGCATAATGATAACTATCTTATCTGAATTTCCCTAAGATTCTACATGGATTTTCCCTTAACTAGTTTATGGGCCTTGAAAAAGGATCTATCAAAACCTTTGCACAACTATCCAAACAATTCATCTCCCACTTCTCTTTCAATCTGGAGGACATTGAAATGATTGATCTCCTAAAGGAAAAACAACGTGATGGGGAGACCTTCGCTAGCTATCTACAAAGATGGTGGGCCTTGGCCAGTCAGATGAAATCCCCATTGTTAGAAAAGGACATGGTTACATTGTTCATCAAAAATTCTCATTCAGAAATGACTCATAATTTCTGGCTCCATTGCATCACCACTTTTGCAGCACTTGTGGAGAAGGGTCCCATCCTAGAACGAGCCCTTGTTGCCAAAGGGAAAATCAAACTTTTCAATTATGATAAAGAGAAATCCTCTGGGGATAAGCATCGATATTGGAATAAAAATAAAAAAGTTGTCAATGATGGTTTCACTGATACCAAACATGTTCAAGGGGCCACCACTTCACATAAATATCCTCCTCAGTAGCAACAATCAATCCCAAACGCTATATCGGTGCCCCAAGGAGCACCTTGGCAACAATCAAACCAAAATAGCCAAGGGGGGAATAAACAATAATTTACTTAGTTGGGAGAACCCCTTAGAATTATGTTCAACAAACTTCTACAAGCCAACTACCTCATTACTTATCCTATCACCAAGCCCCTCGATGAGTCCAAGCCCAAGCTAGCTTGATTCAACGAGAATGAATATTGTGACTTCCACAAGATCAAAGGGCACACATTGGATAATTGTCAAGGACTAAAAACTTATGTTCAAACTCTAATTGATTGGGGTTAAATTCATGTAGATGTTAACATGACATCTTCATCCAATGCTTAGCTCCAAATATACCAAAATTCTTTTCCTAAACACAATCAGGGCCCGAGTACGTCCAATTCTAATCCTGGCCCTAGCAATAACAATAATCAAAATACAAATACAAATAATATTAGCTATAAGAATGTGCCATACAATTATCAAGGTGTGGTCACATATGTTGAACAAGTGGAGCCACGTGTATCCATGATATGTGTCAAGGGAAAATATCCACAATGTGTTGTCAACACCCATCAGACCCGCATCACCGTCCCAACTGCTCCTACATCCACCCAACAACCATTCGTTAGTTCACAATACAACATCCTTGACCATTTGGGCAAAACTTCAGCTCAGATCTCCATCCTATATTTTCTTAGGTCTTCCCTTGTACATCAGGATATCTTGCATAAAGCCTTACAAAATACCCAAGTCCCTGACAATATCAATCCTACACAATTCCAAGTGTTGGTAGGAAATCTATCCACCACCTACCAATTAGGTTTTAGTCAAAAGGACATGCCACACCTAGACTCAAGCCATAACCATCCCCTTCACATTGAGGTCGGGGTGAATTGTCATAAAGTGAAAAGGGTATTGGTAGATAATGGTTCATCCCTAAATATTTGTACACTAAAGTTTATACAACAGGTAGGATACACCTAAGCTGACCTAAATAATCAGGTGATCACCATTAAGGCATATAAAAATGTAGAAAGAGATTCTGAGGGCACGATCTGTATTCCTATTTAGGTGGGTCCTATTGTACAGTATACTATGTGTCATGTTCTAGACCTGGAACTTCCATACAACATTCTCCTTGGTCGTCCATGGATTCATTCTATGCAAGTTATCCCATCCACTTATCATCAATGTTTGAAGTTCCCATTTCAAGGGATAAAAGTCACCATACAAGTTGATCCTCACTCTTTTGAATATTGTCATGCCTTAGAAGCTTCCTTTTTGCATTCACATTATTTCCCTGGAGTCGAAATGGGGGCATCTCAAACATTTGATTCTCATCCATCCACCAATACACTAAACACCACATCATCCACTCCTTCATTTGCACCATCATCTGCCCCTGGTTCCACCATCACCAAGGTCCAAATCATTGACATGCAATGTGGCGAGTAAAAAATGCATACCACACTAAATATGGCAACCATGCCACCCTCACCACAAACATATGGGAAACCATCTCCATTAGTTCCAAAAGAAGAAGAAAAGACACTCACACTCACCTCCAAAAACATGGGCTTGACAATATTCAACGATTTGGGTTCCCTTCAGGATCAAATGGAAGCTAATATCATCCAATGGATTTATAGAGAAGAACCTGAGCCACCATGTCCCCTCATAGAATAATTCCAGGAAGTTTATCCACATGCCTCCAAGTTCATTGAAAAGTGAAATTACCAAGGCATAGGTCTTGGTGTGGAAGAACAAGGAAAATGTTAGCCCATTGAAGCAACTACCATCCAGACAAGAAACTTGGGCTTAGTTTATGATACTAAACAAAAAGGGCTTGTGACATCCTCTAACACTTCTAACAATTTTAGTTTTGACAATGGTTCCCTCAAAGACATACCAGAGTAAGAGTCCATCATAAATGCGTACGATGATTTGGATCACATTGACCTCCCTGCCATGTTTGAATGCCTATCCGTTTGTACCATAACCTTATCGCCCAAACATCCTGAACTCCTAGATTATGACCTATAAGGTACTGCACCTCCTAACACCTTTCCATTAGTGTATCGGTATGTGTACGTCATGGGATTGGGGGAAGATGAACACCCTAGTCACAAAAATAAAAGGAAACAAAATAAAAAAGGGTCACCTGGTGAAAACCTCCTTGAGGCACTTTGTGACTTGGAAATAGTAAAAAAAAAGGGTGTATCTAATAGTGAAAACCTTGAAGAGGCACTATAATATGAGGACATTCATCTTCCCCTTGTCGAAACTCACTTATTCAATCAATCATTTATCCTAATCGAAGAGACACAAGCCGTAAACTTGGGAACAAAAGAGAACCCCAAAATCACTTATGTGGCTAAGGCACTATCAAAGGAAGAAATTTATACCATCATCAATCTCTTGAAAGAAGGAATCATTAACTTTGCTTGGACATATTTCGATATGCCTGACCTTGATCCAACTTTGGTGGTACATCATCTGCATGTTTGTCCTGATGCAAAGCCTGTTAAACAAAAGCTCAAAAAAATGCACCCTCAAGTAGCCCTCCTAGTGAAGAAAGAATTGGAAAAGCTATTAGAAGCAAAGTTCATTCGACCGATTGACCACTCCGACTAGATATCTAATATAGTCCCAGTTGCTAGACCTAGTAGAGACATCAAGATTTGTACACATTTCTGAGATCTCAACAAAGCATGTCCAAAAGATGACTTCCCCCTACCAAACATTGATATGTTGGTCGACCTCACTGTAGAACATGAGATGTTGTCTCTCATGGATAGTTTCTTTGGCTACAACCAAATCAATATTGCCCCTGAGGACCAACACAAGACTGCCTTCACAACATCCTAGGGTGCATTCTACTATAATGTCATGCCTTTTGGCCTTAAAAATGTGGGGGCAACATACCAGCGGACTATGATGGTTATCTTCCATGACATTATCCACATAATCATGGAAGACTATGTTGATGACCTCTTAAGAAAATCCAGAACAAGAGAAGAGCACCCTACCATCTCAAAAATATTTTTGATCGCTTAGAACAATATAAATTATGCCTCAATCCAAATAAATGTGTGTTCAATGTCACAACTGACAAACTCTTGGGGTTTATTGTATCCCGAAGAGGAATTGAGATTGATCCCGCTAAGCTTAAGGCCATCACGGAAATGACTCTGCCCCGTAATATGAAGCAACTACAAATTTTACAAGGTAAGCTCCAATCCATCTGTAGATTCATTGCTCAACTTGTCGATAAATTTCAGTCATTCACACACCTCCTAAAGAAAGATACTACATTCAAATGGAGCCCACAATGTCAACTTGGTTTTGATTAGATTAAAGAATACTTGGCTCACCCACCTATTCTCATGTCACCTATCCTAGGAAAACCCCTCTATATTTTAGCTACTTTCATGGCATTGGGGGCATTATTGGCACAACATGATGAATCCTCCAAAGAATGAGCAGTTTACTATATTAGCAGGACTTTGGTCAGTTATGAGATCAATTATTCTCCAATGGAAAAGGCCTTCCTTGTCATCATCTTTAGCTCCCAGAAACTCAGACACTACATGCTCAACCATCCAATCAAGCTCATCTCCAAAGTTGATCCCCTAAAATATATGTTATCAAGAACAACATTAACAGTTCACATGGCTAAATGGGTCATGCTACTCAGTAAATTTGACATAGAGTATGTAGATCACAAAGTAATCAAAGGGCGGGTTATTGTAAATTAATTAGCGGATGCTCCACTGGTCAATGCCTATCCTTTAGAGATAGGGTTTCTAGATGAAAGAGTCTTTGCAGTGTCAAAAGCCCCCACATGGAAATTGTATTTTGATGGGTCCCACACTAACAACGGATCAAGAGCAGGCGTATTGCTCGTCACCCCCCAAGGTGACTATATACCTAAATCATTTTGATTGGATTTTCCTTGCACCAATAATATTATTGAGTATGAAGCCCTCCTCATAGGCCTTAGGATTGTTGTTCAATGGTGTATCTCACACTTGCACATATTTGGTGACTCTCAACTAGTGATCAAGTAAGTCAATGATGAATTCCTCACAAAATATGACAAGATATTACCTTACAAACACATGGTGGACGACTTCAAGAAATACTTCATCTCCATCCAGCTCAACCAAATCCCCAAGATACAAAATAAAGTTGCTAATGCCATGGCTACTATTGGTTCCCTTCTAGATATGCCCAAAGATCGTACTGAATGCAATTTCCTAGTAGAACAATTGTTAATCCCCGCATACGACATCCCTGTAAACAAAATGGTCTATGACATTGTAGGCCCTGAATCCCCTTGGTACCAAGACATTTATACCTATCTTCATGATAACACCCTACCATCTGACCTCACAAGAAACCAACGTAAATCATTTATCCAACACACTGCCCACTACACCATCATCGGTGATACACTTTATCAAAGTGGGTATGATGGAACTCTCCTTCGATGTTTAGACAAAACTGAAGCCCACAATGCATTAGCAAAAGTGCATAGTGGTATTTGTGGGGCCCATTCTAATGGTATGGCCTTAGCCAAAAGGATTCTAAGAGCAGGGTACTACTGGCCTACGATGGAACATGATGCTTGTGATTTTGTCAAAAGATGTCTTCCATGTCAACAACATGCAAATTTGATTCACACCCCGACACAAGAGTTACAACCTATCATGACACCTTGGCTATTTTCACAATGGGATTTTGACTTGGTTGGCAAGATCTAACCTCCATCCTCTAATGGTCACACCTTCATCATCACAACCACTAAATACTTCACCAAGTGGGTGGAAGCCATACCACTCACTCAAATCACCGATGTTCAGATCTCTAAATTCATCCTCTATCATATCCTTTGTAGGTATGGAATCCCCTCCACCATCATCACTAATAATGGAAAGCCATTAAAGAGTAAGTGCATGAAATTCCTCTATGAAACGTATCATATCCAACATCACTGGTCTACCCCCTATTACCCATAGGGTAATGGACAAGCAAAGGCAACCAATAAAACATTAATCAAAATCATTAAGAAGATGGTCTATAGCATTGGTCAAGATTGGAACCTCCATCTCCATCTTCTCCTTTGGGCCTACCACACATCCATTCACACTCCCACTAATGCTACTCCACAGTCCCTTGTTTATGGTGTCGAAGCCATCTTTCCAATCGAAGTCGAAATCCCCTCACTCGAAATATCACTCAAAATCTAATCACTAACGAAGACACTTGAGTGGAACGACTCGCACAATTGGAATTGCTGGATGAAAAATAGGTTAAGGCCTATAACCATCTGCAAGCCTATCAACACTGACTCAAAAGAATTTATAATAAGAAATTTTTCCATCGTCAATTCAATTTTGGCAACTTAGTTCTCAAAGAAAATCAGCAAGATCGAGATAAGAAGGGTAAGTTTGAAGCTAGCTAGTTAGGCCCTTATGTCATCACCACCAAATTTGGTTTTGGAGTGTACAAACTATCTACCCCTAAAGGAGAGCCCCTAGAAGAACCCATCAACATCATGCATCTAAAGAAATTCTATACTTAGGTCAATTGGGGTATCCTTCCTCGTAAAATCTCAAAAATACAAAAAAGTAAAAAATTATCAAAATCAAAATCAAAAATCAAAAAATAGTAAAGAGAAATAATTCGTCCTATGGTGAAAACCACCCCAGTGTGGCACCTTGGATACATACGATTGGTGAAAACCTAGCAACAATCACCTTTTTTATAGGGCTTAATCATTATCTACCTCATGTCCTAGTTACTTTATGCTTTATCCATCCAGATCTCAATATCCCTATCATCCTATCATATCCTCCCATTCACATCCCTTGGTCGCTTGGTATATTTCTTATTGAGCATTGGATGAACATCATTCGCTATCCAACATCCTGAGATTTTATCCTAATATGAGCTTTTGTGTCACCTCGACACTTTGGTCGTCTCCATTTAGGATCATTCATCGCATATGTCTCCATCTAGATCCCATTTTGTCTTTGGTGAACTACGTTGCCCCTGCGCTTTCACGTAGGCAAGGCATACCATTTGATCTGCCCCTAAGGCTTTGTTTTGTCTCTCCTAGTTGTATGTCCATCTTTGGCGAACTATGTTGCCCCTATACTTTCATGAAGGCAAGGCCGATCACTTGATCCGCCCTAGGGGCACTTTGTCCTCCATCATTCGTCATTGTTTTTCCACTTTCCAATCTTAACCATCGTTGGTATTTCAAACTATGTTTCCCCTACGCTTGCACGTAGGCAAGATTGATCATTTGATCCACCCCCAAAGCTTTTCTTTTATTTTTCTTTTATGGTCAGTCTATCTGATCATTGTCTCCCATCATCTGTCTTCATCATCCTCTTTCCGCTTTTATCATGGTATTTTCTTGAACTACGAGGGCTCTATGCATTCAAGTAGGCAAGGATGATCTTTGATCAACCCCCAAGCCCTTAGGTCTTTAGGGTGAGTCAATCTTGTGTCATGTTGTCAAGGTATGTCCTTCTCTCGCTGGTACCTCACAAATAGAATACATTTGTATCATGAGGCTCAATCAATTTTTAAATATCTTGTATCATTAATCGATCATTTAGTTTAGTATTCATCTTTGGCCTCAACAAGATATATCTTTCCTAACAAATCCCATCAACCCCATCCATCATCTTGATCCTATGGCAAAGGATGTTTTGAAATTGATTGCAATCTTTTGATGCTTTTTGGTTTTTGTTTATCATTTGAGCTCCCTATCATCACTCGTCAAGGTCGTCATAATCTCTCATACTATGATGTGTTTTGATTGGTTTACATAGGGGCATATCTTGATTTTTCTTTTGCTTATTATTTTCCTAGTTGTCTCGCGTAGTACCCACCAAGACCCCTGAGGTCTTGTGTTATGTTGGGACATCCTTTTGTGCATATGGTTATCCCAATACCTGGCCCGACTGAAGTCATCACAACTTTGGGGTGTTGGGATGGCCTTCTTGTTTGTTGTGTTTGTTCATGCATTCGACACTAATTCATCTTGGTTATACCATGGTAACAAATTTCTTATGCTATAGAAAAAACCAATGCTTCGAAGATGGAAATTTGCATTAGGATTGCATTTCATTTTTTATCCTTCATTGTATTCATGAATTCTTCATCCCTTCTTTTCCCCTGACCTAAGATTTTGGATTGTGCAAACGATGATTCCCTCCACCTTTCCCTTTTCTTCAGGAGTCTTATGGTTCTTGACTGGTGCAATCACACACCCCTCACTTTCTTCGCTTCCATCATTATACAAGCCCTTATTGGCATCACATTACATTTTACATCCTTATTCTAGGTTCATTAAATTGCATTACATAATCATTTAAGTTGTGTAGGATAATTTTCATTCTATGCATCTTAACATTCATTCACATATTCATTAGGTTCATTACCAAATCCATCATACACATTAACCATCATACATGACGTATTAAATCATCCACAATAGCAATAATCATA
Source organism: Sequoiadendron giganteum (assembly GCA_007115665.2). Taxonomy (NCBI): domain Eukaryota; kingdom Viridiplantae; phylum Streptophyta; class Pinopsida; order Cupressales; family Cupressaceae; genus Sequoiadendron; species Sequoiadendron giganteum. The sequence continues at coordinate 289,435,322 of CM021104.1, forward strand.
CCATCCATAACATTACAACCATTAGATATCATGCATTCATACATATTAACCATCATAACATCCACATACGGATAGAAATCATCCATCGCATCTTACATCATAGATATTAGACATCCTGCATATCATAATAATCATCCATATCAAAATAATCATGTCATTCATCACATCTTGTGTCGTAAACGTTAGGAATTAACATAATCATTATACATTATAATCATACATCCATATAGGCATAATCATATATCCATACATTGCATCATCCATCATAAAATCATAAACATACACACATGCATAAATAAGATCATCCAACATATACATGTTGTCAATAAGAGTTGTCACATATCATATCAAAAATCACCAAAATACAATATCCATCATGACATTCGTAATAATGTTCGTCATAATCACAATACATATATATCATCTATCATCAACAAATAAAGTACAATTACATGGCTATGGATCTACTCTGATCTCTGCTACTCTATACTATATCCCATCCTACACTTTTTAATGGTTGGGATCCTATATGTCTGGTTTGAACCATGAGTTTCCCACATCTGATCTTTGTGGTGACTCAGGCATCGACCCTCTACGAGGTGGGGTCATCTTAGAACCACTAAATCCTCGGGTTCATGTCTCTAGTGTTTGGGATGGTGTGGGCATCTGAGAAGCCCGTCGTTCAAAGTGAAATGTACGTTGTGATGGATTTAGAACTACCAGCTGATAAGCGACCATCCAGAAGGACGCCTCTCTCATGTACTCATCTCTCTTTGTGACATGACCTCAGAGAATGTTCTACTCTTGTCTATATCTATCTGAATCTCGGATAATTACTCTCCTCTCCTTTGTCCATGCACCCTGTGCCCTCCTTAATTGATCGATCTCTACCTGCAGTCGCTCTCTCACCTCCTCCACTACTCATCCCTCTATGACATCCCCCTCTCCCTATAGTATTTGCACCACTGTCCTTGATCTCTCACTACCACTTTGCAGTATCACTATCTACGCCCATGCCACATCCCTCTCTGCCTACATAACCTGAGCCCCTGCCCATGCAATATCCCTCTCCCCTTGCATCGCCTATACTTGTGCCTATAAACCTTGTACCTCTGCATGCACCATATCCCTCTCTCTTTGTGCAATCTCTAATTGGGCCTCTATTGCTTCTACCCTCGACCTTGCCTCCCCAAGTGTTGTCTCTATCACAAATGCACTGTCCTAGAGCTCAGTCCTCTCCCTCACCAAACCTATCACATGTTCTCTTAACTCCTCCATCTCGGACCATTGCCCATCCTCCCCAGACTTTGGTTGTCCCCTGCTCTGTGCTAGTCATCGCCACCTATAATATGTCTCGATCCCAGGTCACCCTGTCTAGCTCACTACGCAACTCATCTCTCTCCCTCTTTGCATCATGTACCTATGAAGTCAGGTAGCCCACCATGAAGTCGTAATCCCTCTGTTCTTCATCCTCTAATCTAAATACCTTTGCCTATAGCCTCCTCCCCTCTACCTCCAGTCTAATAACCTCTGCCTCTACAAACTGCAGTCTTTGCTTTGACATCTGGAGCCTCGCCTAGACCCCCCCAATAATATGAATGAGTCCTCAGGTAGTACATATGGTATCATCACCATAGACTCCACCACTAGGATGTCCACATCCATCGCAACATCTTGTGTATCTCTCCTCGTGCACCACTTTCTTTGGTATCTCAGGCTCCCGTTGAGTCCTGATCGTCACCCGAACTCTCTTTGACTGACCCCTCTACCCCACCCTAATTTTTTCGTCTCACCTCAAGCTCCTCTCTCTCCTCATGTATCTCCACCTCTGGCTCATCCAAAACCTCCTCGACTCCACTCTCCACCTGGGTTCTCCTCTGCTATCTCCTCCTCCTTGCTATCCTCGCGGGCCGATTTGAGGTCCCTGTTGTCTCCTACCCTATCACCTATAGTTGTCCCTCCTCCCTCATCATCTCTACCTCATTTGGCTCTTGTTAAGATCCCAGCTCTACCTTAGGCTCACCTCTCATCTCCACATCTTGTTGCTCTCACACCACTCGCTTCGTCCTCAACTGTCTCCTCCTCCTCGTCAGCCTCACCGACTGTCCTACGACCCCTACCTCCACCTAGCCTCTTCCTCTTGCGCCCTACTGATTTGTTGCCCTCTCTGCCCCCTAACCCCTCCTTTGCTGGCCTCTCCCCCTTCCAGCTCCCATCTCTACTACCACTCTCTGCTCATCCTCAGATCCCCACCCAAGTGCACCTATAATCAATACCTCCAATGTAATCCTCACCCACTGATGTCTGCTAAACCAACTCTCATACCAAGGTATCACTCCTACCTCCACCTCCCTTGCAATCCTCCCTAGATAAAACTCTAGTTGTAATGTCACCCAATGCTCTTTGTAAAATATCGGTGCAATCGACTCCCCCCATGGCCACTCTCGGTTGATCTGACGAAACATGTTTGGCCCCTTAGAAATATCCTGCTCGGTCCCAAACTGTTTGGCCACTCGATCGGGCATGTGCATCTCCACTATGCGTGGTAATGTCCCAACTATGAAGCACCTCATGCAAAAATAACCCCTATGTCTTCCCTCCTTTATCCTCCACCTAGTAAACCATCGAAACATGTATGGCCGCCATACTATGTCCTCCTCTAGCTCATCTAAATTTTGCGTCCATCTGTCAAATCTCGAGGTCCTTGTAGTGCAGGACCCACCCCTGCTCAACACCGTACCACCACGCCATGAGCGTTGCCTCATCCGTTGTCCCCACTCTAACCACTCCTGGCCTGGCAACACTAATATGCTCCCATGCCCACACCTGCAATAGAGTCACCTATGTCACACTAACTGCCCCTCGATAGCACACCATGTGCATGTCTTGATATAACTATGCTAACATGCATGTCCCCCATGCAAATTGCTCCTCCCTCCCCTCGATAATATGTCGAATGATCTCCATATATCTCAGGCTACAGTACTATTCACTCCTATCTGGTAACAATAACCCACTGATCAAACCATACAAATATAGTGGTAGTGCTAGTACCCCCACTGCCAAACACCAATCCACATCCAACCCATGATGATCAATGGGAAGGCCCTCGCGTCCAAACAACACAACCAAGGTTTGATCCAACTCCTCCCCTGTAGACCTCACCTCACTCACTAGTCACCCTACTATAGGGAGCCTCAAAATCCACCATACGTCCTCTAATGTCACCATCATCTCCCTTGTCGGCAGATGGAATGTAGATGTTATTGAACTCCAACACTCTATGAGCATTTTCAACAACGCTCTATGCACTCTCATCATGGGATATCCTAGTAGATGTTGTAATCCGACCACCTCCAGTGCATGGTGGTTTGCTCCGATCATGGCCTCCATCATCGCCGCAATCACCTCAGACCATCTCTCTCACATTCGCAACACCTCAAATTGTTGCACCCATACAATGGCACTATGACAGTCATTTCCTATCTCATATCCTCTCCTTTCCCAATCTTGGGTTCCCTTTCTCACTATCCCCTCCTTGCTTTTTTCTATATTTTCTCCCTTTTTTCCAGTCCTCTTCTCGTCGAGTGTGGCCACCCCTCCCAGGGCATGGTCACCCCTCTTGGGGTGTCGCCAGCTCGGCTCAAGCGGGGCCACCCCTCTCGGGGCACCGCCAACCTGGCTCGGGCGTGGCCACCCCGGCCGAAGCGGTGCCACCCCAAGCAGGGCGGGGCACGACCGCCCTGACTCGAGTAGGGCCGCCCCTGTTGGGGAATGGTCGCCCTGCCTAGGGCAGGGCCGCTCCTCACGGGGCATGACTGCCCCTAGCTGGGGCCCGGTCGCCTCTCAAGGGGCGAGGCCACCCCTTTTTTTTTTCTTGGGCGAACCCACCCGGGTCAACCCCAAGGCAAGTCCGCCCTCTTTTTTCTCCCCCCCTTCCCATTGCTTCTACCAAATATTCTAGCTCCCTCATTGGAAAAATCCCATTTTTTCCCCCAACTCATTTTCCTAACCTACCCCACAAACAAAACCCATGTTTTCAATATAGCATAAAACTTAACCACTCAAAACTTGCTTAAAATTACAAAGAGGGTTTTAATTTCTAACCAAGTGAAGCACCGCACGTGCATGGAAGAACGCTCGCACCTCATATGTTCGATGGATGATCACATCATCGTAATCGGTCAACATCCTCGTCTGCTCAACTCCTCCTTTTCTTCTCCCCTCTCTCTCTTCTTCCACTATCAGGTGTGCAAATGCGGAATAGTAACTCTCAAGTTGCTATAAGTAATTTTCCCTCCATTTTTAAATTAATTTTAAGTGGAGGGTATTTTTTACTTTTTATTTACCCTCTTTAGGCCCTCATTAATTCCAAAACTTCTACGGGCCGCCATTTACACATCGTGTGTCAGATCGACTCTGTTCAAAAGGAATACCTGCCTAATTTTTTGAGATCTATCCAACTATACCCTCCATTTTTTCATATCAAGAAGTTGCTTGGGGCCCCCTTTTTCTCCCATTGTCATCCTCTCGAGGGGGCATACCCTACCATTCTCATCCATTCCTCCACCATGGTCATTTCCTTACAAGATCAAGGCATATCTTTTCATTTCCCTTCATTTGGGTAGCTCGCGTAATTTCTCTCATGCTGGGGCATCACTTTCCAGGCGCTTCTTCTATAGAATCATCTGTAGTTTCTTATCTTTGAAACATTATTATTCTAACAATATTTTGAAGAGGGGAAAAATGCAGACATCCAAATTTGACCACTTCCATATGGCCAAATTCGTCTCCTTACACCTCTATAACATCAATATTAATTAAAGTATTTATTCAATTAATATTCCACCTTTTGCCTAAGGTTCCTAAAGTATTTAATTTAATAATTTAATACTTTATCTTTTATTCTTTCTTCTTTAAATTAAATAAAAGAAATCAATTATTTAATTTAGTCATTTCCCCTTTTTATCAATTTAAACCAATTTTAAATTCATCATTTTTCTCTCTCCTTGTCATATCCTCCATAACCTCTCTTCTAATCTGGGTTATTAATCCGTCATTAAGATGTGCACCACTTAATCAAAGATTAATGTCACATCCTCCTACATTTCCCACTTGCTTCTAATCCCTCATTAATTTTCTTAATCATGTATTTTCACAATCCTAATCTAATCCCCTTGCTACTTTTAGCATGCCTTTTTTGGTCAACCTTCACATCTTCCATATTTGGCATAGGTTCTCTTCCCCATGTGAATTTAAAATTCACTTTGTATTCCTCCAAGAATCTCCCTCTTCCCCATGAATTTAAAATACACTTTTGATTCCTCCAAGGAATCTCCTCTTCCCCATGTGATTATTGAAAGGTCACATCAAATCACATGGAAGCCAAAATCCTTCCATTATAAGGGCCTTGGTTTATCCACCAGGCACTTTTCAACCTCCTCCATAAGAACCTCCTCTTATCCATAAGGTGTTTATCATATGAATTTTAAATTCATATTTATTATCCCAACCACCTTATCCCCTCCAATCATGTGAATTAAATATTCACATTTATTTCTCCAACCAATTCTCTCTTCTCCATGAAGATTTTTTGAGAAATACTAAAATTCTTCATATGTCACTTTCACCTTCATTTGGGGACAAGAGGTTCCTTTTTGAGGAAATCCTCTCATCCTCCAAGGTACTTGCAAATTACTTGTCCTTCCTCCACATAATTTTTACTTCTTCCACCTCACTTGTACCCTTTTCCATCTCATCATCCCCTTTGGCACCTAATCCTCCACATGTCAATATGTGAGGGCTTGTGAGTCCTCAACTCACCACAACCCTCCATCTTGGCCATGGTGGCTCAATCCTGACCGTTGAATTCTCTAGAGAATTCAATTTCCTCTATAAATACCCCCCCTCTTCCTTCATTAAAGGGATCTAGAGACTTCATGCATTTTAACACCCTTATGCTCTTGAATTGCCAAGCCATTTTCAAGCTATTTGAGAACTTGCATTAGTTTATTTTTCATTGCATTCATATTATCCATTTCATCACATACTCACTTCATATCCATTCTCATCCCATTGCCATCCAAGGAGCACACACATTCAGCTACATCAAGGGCCAACCAAAGGACAACGCAAGTAAAAGGTATATTTCATTATTTTATATTATTTCCTTTATTTGTGTTAAACGTAGCCCAATCGTTGAGGTGGTCTTGTGTTTTCATATTGCATTTGTAGTTAGATTTGCATTCTTAGATATTAAAATGCATGCACACAATTGGAACCCATCCAAATCAAATAAGATACAAGTCCACTTGGCCATGGCTACCAAGACCATACTCATCCCTCCCAAGTCACACATTCCCTACTATAAATCTACATCTCACCATAATCCATCTTGCACATCCATTTTGTGGCATTGTTTCCCAAAGCCTATTCATTCTCTTCCACATCCATTTTGGGCCCTTATGCCCCAAAGCACATTTCTTCCCCATCTACATCCATTTTGGTTCCTTATATCCCAAAACCAAATCCTTCATCCCTTCCATCCATCATGGGTCCTTACATTCCACCACCCATCACTCCTATTTCAAAATACCTTCATTTTATTTATCCATTACCTCAAATCACAAATCAAGATCAACAAAGACACACATCATTTTATCATTTTCAACATCCTCTCTACATCACCCTATTTATAAAATATGCATACCATTCCTCTTCATGCACCCATGACATTGCTATTGGAAGCAATTTGGTTTCCAAATCTAAAATGCATAAAGTCAAAAATCCACATAAATCCAAAGATCAACATCTCACATAAAAAAAATATACCAAAAAAAGAAGAAAAATCTAATCCAAAATAAAAAAACTAAATCCAAAAGGCCACAAAGACCCATGAAACAAAAATTAAAAACCATATGGATCCCAAAGAAACTAATAGAAGCAATACATCTCAAAGTGAAAACTAAATTGACATCCAAATTCAATCCTCCAAAAGTGTCCAATCCTCCATTAAAATTTTCCCACCTTTCAAATATATTTTGGGCCCTTATGCCCCAAAATCCTCTATCTTAAATCCTCCATCATCTCCTTCATCCATTTTGGGTTCCTATATCCCAAAACCCATTCCCACTCCTCCAAATTCAAAATCCAATTATCCACAACTCCACCACCCCTCAAGGTGTGTGATAATTTTGATCTTACCAACATCCCAATCCCTTAGCCACAAGTCTTCCAACACCTCATCCATTGTCCAAAATCCATCCCCTATCACACTCCTTTATTTCAAGCCTTTGCATTGATTCTTATCTATCTCCCCATCCATTTCATCCCCTTGACATCATTCTACCAATGTCTATGAGAATACCTCTAGTTTCCTTGATCTACTATAGTGATTATTCAAGGGATACCATCCATGGAATTAGATGCTTGATTCCTTCCTCCATTTCCCTATCATGCATCCACTATCTTCTAAATCGACTTATCCACATCCTTACCCTCATCTCTCTCCATCCATGTCATTCCAATTTTAAAAAAAGAAAAGTATAAAGAAATAACCCATATAATGGTGAAAACCACTTCCTATGGTGCCTTGGGAAAGTACTATGATGAAAACTTAGAAAATAGATGTCATTTGTAATCCTTATCCTCTTGCACTCTACACTTGTGGACAAGATTCATCCATGCTATCCTACCCATGCATCCTATCCAAATCCATCCTCCTTTCCCACCTTTGTTCTTGATAATCATGTTAATATCTTCCATCCCTATCCCTTATCCTATCTACCACATCTTACCCACATCCTACAAAATCTTCCATCCAATATCCCTCATCCTATCTCCTTCCTTCCATCCTTCCTTTCCATATTTGATCTTGACAGGGAAAAAATATCCATACATGCTTTGAACAATACACACCTTACCTTTTCTACCATCCTTGTGTAATCCTTATCCTCTTTCACTCTACACTTGGGGACAAGATTCATCCATGCTATCCTACCCATGCATCCTATCCAAATCCATCCTCCTTTCCCACCTTTGTTCTAGATAATCATGTTAATATCTTCCATCCCTATCCCTTATCCTATCTCCTTCTATCCTATCTACCACATCTTACCCACATCCTACAAAATCTTCAATCCAATATCCCTCATCCTATCTCCTTCCTTCCATCCTTCCTTTCCACATTTGATCTTGACAAGGAAAAAATATCCATACATGCTTTGAACAATACACACCTTACCTTTTCTACCATCCTTATCTTGTGTGCACACCATCCTCCCATATTATTAATCCTTTACCACCATTATTTCATCTTGAAGTGTACTGCATCTAGTGTGGGGAATTTTCATTCCGTTGTAACATAGTCCTTGGAGCTCCATTCTCATATTATCACCCTCCTATCGTCCATCTTCCATCCTATTATCTACTATCAGTATCCATCCACTCAATCCCTCTATCCTTCCATCTTTTATCAATCCTTGGTTCTCCCTTCTCATTGTTTCTTATCCATATATTTATCTTCACCATCATATCCTCCCCACAATCCCATCCTATTCAATCCATTTATCCTCCTTCCATCCATCTAATCAAAGAATCTAAAAGCATTCCATCCAAGTGCAATCAATCCTAATTCACACAATCCAATCTTGAAATCTAGCACATCATCCCAAAGCATCCATCAATTTTGATCTAAATTGGTTGTTAATCCAATTATCATTATAGTGATGTATTTCTCCCAATCCTTGGGATACACATTGTTCTTATTGTTAAATTTGGTATCCTCGTCATCATCAATCCATTAATAAATTAATTGGTTTTCAGATTGACTAGGTGCACAATCTTGGTTTATTTTTAGCTTGTTGTGCATGCTTGCTTATTTCTTGTGTGTGTTATCATTGTTTGTATTTATTAGTCTTTACACCATATTGTCATAGAGGTATCAGGATCTTCCATATCATGGTGTCATAAAGCATATATGTTTGCACTTGACCTTTTGATCATGTACTTGGCACATTGTCACTATGGTTCCTTATACCTAGGTGCATAATGCCAAGTACAATATCAAGTATAGGTTGCTTATACTATTGAAACATAATACTCATCCATCCTTCCTCTTATCCATCTCTTAATCATCCCTATATTTTTCTTATCCATCCTTTCATCTTTCATCCTCTAGTCCTCCTATCTATTTTGAGAGCACACCCATGATCTTCAAACCCACATATCCTCTCGAGGTGGCAGACCACTATCTCCTTGTCATCCTTCCTCATCCTATGAATGATTGGGAACCATACCACTAGTCCTCATCCATTTCTACCAACTATGTTATATTATTCTTTAATATAACATCACTTCTTATAGTTGTGACACCATATCAAAGAGGAGCAAAATGTAGACACCTAAATTTTTCCAATACTAACCATATCTGACTTTACCCTATCTAGTTAATTAAGTATAACCTTATCCTCCAAATCCTCCAACTAAATCAATTAATTAAGACCTACTTAATTAATTAATTTAGGTTAATTATCCTTCATTTCCATTTTACCTAATATTTAATTCCATGACATCCTCAATCATTCTTCATTCAATCCTAGCTATTGAATCTATCTACATGGATCAAGATCTAAACTTGTCATCATGTAACAAGTGCCCTAACCTACCTACCCTACCCCTTTCTCACACATGTGAAGCCACCTTACCTCTTACACATTTCATAAGGTAGCCACCCTACCTCTTACACATGTCATATGGTAGCCACCCTACTTCCTTCACTTGTCACTTTCATGAACTTCCCCATGTGTGCTCAAACATGTGTGAGCACACCTAGCTCTTACAACTCCATTTATCTTGTGATACTTGCCACAAGGCTAAGTTATCAATCCATACCCTCACTCTAATTCAATCCTATCTATTTACCAACCAATTCATCTTGACCATTGAGTTTCCTCATGAAAAATCTTTAAATGAAAGCCTTTGCTCTCATTTTCATCATGTCTTTCAATCCTAACTACATGTTGTTCCATTTTCTAATTTTCTATCCTCTTATAGTCATGTTGTTGCTATAAGCTACCACATTCCACCATTCAATACTCATAAAAAAGGAGCACATCAAGTGGAGAAGGGTGCCTCTACTTTAGTTCAATCCATGAGATGAGAAGGTAAAAGGTAAGTTAATTAGTGTCTTTCATGTATATTATTTATTTGTGTCTTTTATCATTTCTTCATTTTTAGATGTGCTTTTGCAAAAATAGGTCATGTTTAGGAAAATAGGAGTTATGGAGTGTCAGATCCTTAAAGCTATGGAATTCTCAAAACATCTTTATAATCATTGAAGATTAGGTCTCCATGAGAGGAGTTCCGGAGATAGATGTCTCCTACTTTGCTTGAAGTTGTGAACTACCACCAAACTTTTGGTTCTCCAAAAATTAAAAAGAATATATTTTTAAATATTTTATGATAGTTCTCTTAGGTAGTTAAACTACTTCCATTTAATGCAACTTGAATATTTATTCATCAATCTATGTAATAAACTTATAATGACACCAATGGAACTCACCATGATGCCATAATCTAGGAAGTAGGGCATATATATATATTTGTTACTCAACACAAACAATTGGATATTTGATTTTTGACATCTCTAATGTGTGAAGTAATATAAAAATCTCTTTTAACTAAAAATATTTCACTCTTGTTTCAAGAAGCACTATTGCATGTTAATGATTTTGTGAGAGAATGAATTCAAACCTCTATCAAGTTGGCCACTCAACTAAGGGATTGTAGAGTATGGTAGAGATAGGTAGTTTATCTTTCCATTAAGTTTATGTCTACATAGTTGGTTATAACCTATAGGTTTAGTGTATTTGATGTTATCTCGCTACTTCTGTTATTTTTGTTATCTATGTTATTGCTGTTATCTACACCATGTTATACATGTTATTTGTTACGTTCTTCTTGTATGTGTAAAAGAGGTGTATTTCATAGTTACAAATCGTTGTTATGTTCTACACCCCATGTTAATTTTGTGTAATCAAAATTGAATCACTATTAGCTTCACATACTATGAAAAAGAAAGAAAATGATTAGATTTTATTTTCAACCAATTAGAAGTTAAGAAGATTTCATTATGTTGTAGCAAAATTTTAAATTAGCTGTGTTTGAACAATATTTTGTAGATTACTAGCTTTCATAGATTGGAACCTTTGAGTGCTTTCTACTTAACATTCCTTTTTAAAATAAGCTTTTTGACTTTTGATAACATTTATTGTGGATTAGGATATCTAAAATCCTTTTGCAAATAGCCTTGGACACTACCTCGGTAAATATGATAAGTTAATCAATTAAAGTGCAAGACCCGACAATAACTCATCAACTATAAATATAAGGACACAACAACACATCATGCAAAAGTTGTGCTTAGTTGGTCCTAAGCAAGAAGGGTAAAGGTATAAGTTGATCGAACATGAATTATTTTTTTTGACTTTTTGAGGGATGAGTTTGTGAACATGAGGATGTACTTGCAACCATCAACGTTTTTAGAGACATGAAAGGGGCCAAATCATGATGGATGACATGTGCATGCATAGGCATGATAAATAACTAGATATGATGAATATGTGGATATGCATGAATATATGGATGGGAATGAGGAGTAAGTGTATAGGAAAATATGTAATGGGTAGGTGGATGACATAATACAAGAGACTTGACTTTGCACAAAAATATTTTTCTTGTCAATATATCTCTATATCAAGGCACTCTCCTCAAAATGGGCCCAAAACTAAACAAAAAATGAAAAATGACATGGTGTGCACATTTTGCCATTACAATATCATATATTCTTTCTCTACTCTACATAAAGGGACATGAAAGGGGTTAAACCATAGTGGATGAAGTTTGCATGGAAATATGTGCACACATAGGTGTGAACATATGGATAATATATAGAAATATGTGTAATGGGTAGGTGGATGACATAGGGAAAGGGATCCAACTTTGCACAACATTCTATCATTTGTTAATGTCTATGTATCAAGAGTCTCTCCTCAAAATGGGCTCAAAGTTAAATGAGAAATATCATAGGTATGCAAATTTCACCATTATATTATCATATATTCTTTCTCTACTCTACACAAATGATCCTTCTTATGGTTCTTCACAATGACATACTCATCTTGGGACATGAATGAGACCAACTCATATTGGGTGATGTGTGCATGCATATGTTTGCTAAACAAGTAGATAGGGCAAATGTGTGGGCATGCATACACACATGGATCAAATGGGAGGATAAATGTATAGGGAAGTATGTAATGGATATGTAGATGGCATAGGACAAGGGATCCAACTTTACACATAATTACACCATTTCTCAATTGTTTATAAACCAGACATGCATGAACATATGTATCATACAGGAGGATAAATGTATAGAAAAATATGTAATGAATATGTAGATAAGATAAAACAAAAAATCCAACTTTACACATGATTATACCATTTCTCAATTGTCTATTCCCATAATTGATCTCAATCAAAACCTTCAAAACATTTAGAAATGATATGTAACTCCTCTTACACAAGTAAAATTTAACCGAAAGTGCTAAATGAACTGTTACCAAAAAGTGCAAAAATATTGTAACTTAGTACAGTTTAATATGCCCGAAAATATTGTTTGGCTAAATCTTCTCTGCAATACCTTGGGAATAAGCAAAAGAAAACCAGAAACGATCTGAAATTGTGAAACATGAATTTTAAAGTGCGCAGGCGCATTGGGAGCATTTCACAGCATCTGAAGCCCTCTATATCACCTAATTCTGTATGAAGATTCCAAACATTTTGACATTTTATATGCCATGATTTTTCTAATTTTAACTTTTTTTATTGAAATTTCATTGCATATTATTATGGGTGCAGTGTTTAGCAAATGACGAAGAAGAACAATCAATCAAGGGTTCTCCTGTGATAATAGGAGGTATGGTTTTGGATATACATGCCAAACCTGCAGAGCGTCTACGTACAGGTACAACCACTCCTGGCCAGGTAACAGCATGACTTATTCCTCTATATACAGACATGATTTTGAAATTAGGACTATTTTTATAGTTTCTGGTATGTACATTTTTCGAGTTAAATCTCGGGTGAGGTTATGCGCCGCCCTAAATTCTTGGTAAGCTTAGACCTCATTCTTAAATATGTAAACTTGAGTTACGGTGGAATGTACCCCATAACTATTGTACTTCCATCTTGCTGAATTTATAAGCAGTCTTATTGCTGTCAGGGAGATGCGAACGTGGCCAATTTTTAACAAGATTCTTCATTATTATTACACCATGATCCCTTGGATGTTCGTGTTGGCTGAGCTACACACCATTTTCCTTGAGTTTTGAGTAGCTAAATTCATTGTCTTCCAACGTGCCAACTCCACTTCATCTTTCTGGACCAGTTGGTCTCTACCTGTAATACTGCCAGTCCTCATCTCTATGACACATTTCTCCAGACAATTGGGTTTAGTCTCTAAGTCTTTGTTGCTTGCAATCTGGTTCCCTTCAGTTTCAGTCCTTCCCTCAACTCTAACATGCTTAATGCTGTGTTCAGTGGTTCACCTATAGCTTCCTCTATGGCTTTCTCCCCTTTGACAATCTTCCTATTGTCCGACTCCCTTCGAGAATCCTCTGATCATAGGCTGGTGGAACTCGTCCTTAACAATCCTTTCATCATTGTCTTCATTCTCCCAGAAATTTCTTCCATTACAGGCCTCATTCTCCTCGACTCTCCTTGCATTGTCTATCTCATATCTGACTCTTTCCTCTCCAATTTTGAGTCTTCTGAACTTCTCAATGGCTCTGTCTGTGTTCTCTACAGTAGGGTTCATTTCTTCTCCTCTCCAATTTCATACACTGTCAGGGTCACCAGTTCCTGTGTTGCCACCATCTTTAGCAATATCTAGTGTTGCTAGTTGCTACTATGTTATTTATGCGGATCCTTTCTCCAGATTCTTTCTTTCCGAACAGGATTGGGTTCTCACTCATACAAGGAAATTCCAGATTCATATATGTCCACATTCACACATGGCTCTTTCTACAATATCTCGTTCCCTTATTTTCACTCAATTTTTCTATCAATAAAAGAGTGCTTTCTCTCTCTGCCTCTTGGTGATGCTCTTCTTGGATCCCTCGTTCAAAGTTGCAGTGGGCAATGAAGGTTGGAAACAAGAGGAGTCTATTATGGCAGGCAAATTTCACTGCAGTGGTGTCCCAGATTGTACTTTAATATTTTGCCAACTCTTTTTCCTGCTTCTGCAGACTGCATTTTCATCCGTATCTGCCCCATCAACTTTGAATGAGCTCCAACAAGTGCTACAAACCCAAGCATTTTAATATTTTATTGTACTTGTCTTATGTATGCCTTGAAGTATCATATGAATAGTTCTAATGCTAAAGGAAACATGATTTATTTTAGGGCACATCAACCAACTTATGAGTGCAATCGTCTCTTTTATAGGAAGAACTATAGGAAAAATTATAAGATGATTAATTACATAGTAATCACATCCTGTTAGATCCAGATTTTCGGACATACTGAATTGGTCAGATCCTATCCATATTTTTTAATTATTTCATTTTTCCTTTTTATGAATTAAAATTTCTTTTCTTTGCAAACTCATATCCTAGCAATGTTTCTCTGCTCAGTTCAGCAGTTAATATTTTATATGTGTTTACGTTATAGTACTTCCACACACAAATACAGAATTTTTTGTGAACTGCCCTTTCCAAAATTTTTGGTTTTTTCTTTCCTGTATGAATCAAGGTTTCTGAACTCCGTAACTGTGATTAATGCCCATTTCATTTAAAAAGTTATTGGGGGCAGTGACTGGTGATTTCAAGAATAGAATTATTGAAATGGGCAAAATAGGTATTGGATATATGGCTGACTGATAGTATCCAAAATGGAGATTATATCTACATCAAGGCATATAGCTTTGAAGGACAGCCATACAAGCTACTTGGGTAGGTACTTGATAACTTCATGTTGATGCAGTTTGCTAGAAAAACAGTATCCAGTTGCAGCAACACCAAAGTTATAGCTCTACATCCCAAGTGTGAAATGCACAAGGCAGTAGCAGTCAAGGACTTGAACAAAATTGGAAGATTTCTGGCGATTCTTGTGGGAAAGGAGGAGACAAGGAAGACAACAGAAGAAAGAAGAAAAAACTCTACTCCACTGAAGCCATTTCCAAGGGAAGAAGAAGAATCCATGAAGATTAATGCAATCTTGTAATCATCAAGTGATACTTTGCCAAAACATTGATACAGAGAAATGATTAAGGGGAAGAAAACTTAGACAATTAAAGAAATCCAATTTGAGAAAGATAGTCAATATATCAAGGAGGAATCAATTTGTCACAAAATGATGTGAATAATCAGGACCCCAATATGTATGATTTGATAAAATGTAAACAAACCATCACTCTTGAATGATTATTTTATCAAAAGGGCATTGGAGATGAGAGAAGAGAAGATCATCTATTGTTCATGAGCCACAGAAGCTTTGTTGTCTGCCAAAATAGCGTAGAGAGCAAATTCTAAGACTTCACTGTTGATCAACAAAGTGTTACCAATACCAGGTCTGCTCCAAGATAGACAATCTTGAACAGTTGAATTTTTTATATATTTTTTATATTGAAGAAGATACTCTACAAAATGTATGGCTCACACTGAGCACTCAAAAACCAAAAAGAGAGTCACATCGAGGCTCAAAGAGTAGATTATCATACAAAATATATCAACGTAGCAGTTCCCAAGGAGCACAAACTAACAGAGTTACAAGTTAACACCTAGACATAAGCACAAAGGAAATTAAACAAGTTGGTTCACACTATCAAATTCCTTTCATTTTGGAATCATATAAGACTTCTCATCACATATATTCAAGTCTACAATCAGTTCAGGAAGTGAGCACTGATGGTATCAGATCCCCCGTGTCATCTAACAGTTCCCTCATTACTGCAAAGAGGCCCCTCATCACTGCCTATAAGATGTTCAATTCTATCACCTCAAGTCCCTCACCGCTGCAAAGAGGCCCGTCACTGCCTATAGTACCCATCAACTCTACCATCTCAGGTAACACTCTTACGTTTTAAATATTCTTTTCCAAAATAGCTTTGAGTCTCTCATCTAAGATTTGCAGGATCCCTTATACCTTGAAGATCATGCTGGTTATTTGTTCTTGAATAAGGTTGCAAAACCCTTCCAAAGCATGGTTAGTAGGCGCAGGGAAGAAGATTTTTGCACCAACACCAACATCTGAAACTCTAGGAACCAAACTATCAACTAGGCATCGGAATTTATTCTATCTTCTGCCAATTTTCTTTGAAACCCTTAAGAGACTATTTGTAGCCTCCATATGTCCATCTTTAGGTTCATCTTCATCAGTACCTCCTTGTTTGTATTCATTACTCAAAGTATCCCACCCCTGTTAATCAATCTGTATAGGTTCATCATCGTTGTATAATTGAGTCCAATTAGCCATGTTCTGAACCGGAACTTCTAGGTGCTAACTGTCCTTTATTGTGTCCCTTTATTTTAGGAATTCAATCTGTTTATTTAACTATGTGCATGGGTCCTAACTGTATTTCCAATTCAGTACAACCGTCCTTTATTTTAGGGAAAGGAATCTGATTCCCTGTTGATTGACTTTGACTGACTGGTGGTTAATTACAAATCCACTCCTCTGAATTTGATTTGTTCTGAATCATATACTGTAATGCTAGGCATTTCAAGATGTCAGACCTTTCCCATGTGGCATCCTCAGTAGGCATATCCTTCCACTGAATCAGGAATTAATATCAGTTTGTATTCATCATTCAGTAGAGGTAAGGTTGGAGAAGCTTGTAGTCGCTGTCCGATTGCCTTCTTCAGGTGGGAGACATGGAACATATTATTGATTTTGGCTAATGGAGGTAACCGGATGCATAGGCTACTGGATTGACTTTTGTTGGCGTAATAACTAACACCTCTGGAGTATAAGTTAGTACGGACAGCTATGCACACTGCGTAATGAGTGCTCTTCAAATTAGGAGGGGAAGCTCCCTCTTTTGCTGATATGCGTGAAAAAAGTAAAGTATTCTAAATCCTATCTTTTTGATCTCAGCTGGAAGAGGCACAAGGTTAAGAAGACCTAGAACGTTGCAGCTAAGGATTTTCTGGTTTCGCAGATCATTGACTACAACTAAACTAATTACTTTAAATGTATCCAGTTTTCTCAAGAAAACAGAGCATGAGGAAATGAAGCAGGAATGTGATTACACGATAAAATTTAAGTACAAACTCACAACGTGAGGGCAAGATGGCACAACTATTTGCTTGGCTGGGAAGAAGTTTATTAAAAGAAACAAACATACGATAAACTAAGTACAACTTCACAACATGAGGGCAAGGTGGCACAACTATTTGCTTGGCTGAATAAGTTTATTGACACACACATCACACAATAAGCTTTGGGTATAGATTCTCAACGTGAAGGCAAGGTGGCACAACTATTTTCTCAATCTGAATAGGCTTATTGGACACAAAACATAAGGGAAGCAACTGAGACAGTGTATTGCATAGACGAAACACGCATACAACAACGATCAAACCAACAACCCCATTTAACTAAGATGAGCATTCACCATAATAACTGCATGAAACCCAAGTGGCATAACAATTCATCATCATAACCAATACTCGCGAACAAATACAAAATAACAATATTATAGGCAAGGTAGGCTCAACATATATTGCTATCACGTGCAAAAGTTATTTACAAATGAGCTGAAAGCTCTTATTTATAGACATCAAAGGTTTAGGCAACCCTAAAATCACTTTGAGTCAACTACAGTCCTGCAATGCATGCAAGATTTTATTACTAAACCCTAATAATGGAAACTATACAGTTAACTGGCAAGCTACCATCAGTTAACCGAAACATCTAATCTAAATGGACAATGTGCGAGCATGCACGTCCTTATTGAAAGCAAGTTAACTGGAATACTACCATCAGTTAACATAAAAACCTAGATGAAACTCCAAGTGAATGTAGATAGTCCCATAGACATTCGTGAGATGTGAAACAACGAGTTAACTTGGAAAGAAGCGTCAAGTTAACTGCAGTGCATGAAGTCTATCCCGAAAGGCTGGAACTGAAGTCTACTGGCCCTAATCTCGAGCAATCAACCCATCCACAAGGTTGTTGACCGCGTCACCTTCTGGGGAACTGAAGCTCCGACGAAGTATCCCATGTCTGTGCAGCATGTCTTCTCCACCAGTGATTTGACACTGAAACTCGCCTTTACTCTTGGTTGCCTCATCAAACAATGTTGACATGACTGTAAGTTGATTCATCTTACAACCAATGGTCTCACCACTAAAAATACCGTGAATGAGTGCTTGGAGCTCTAACTGAATGTCAGCAAGCTCGACATAGTCGCCACCCACACGCTGATACTGGCATGGTAGTTGAGACACAAAGTTTCTCACGTAACGGAGTGCACTGGTTATGTGCTCTCTGCTCTCAACCAACTTTGATGCTATTGTTTCTTCTATCTTAGCCTTGAAGATCAACCGTGTCCTCCAAGTATAGATAGCCTCTTTATCTTCTGCATCTGTGATTGATTCATATGACAATCCCAGGTTGGCAATCGGGATCTCATCCCTAGGTCTACTAATAGCCAAGTCACGCTCCTCATCCTGAAGTTGAAGATGGAGCTCACGTGCATTGTATCGCAACTGGTATAACTTTGAAAGTACAAGGCGACCTCTAGTAACAAACTCCTCCTCCCACTCATCTAACTGCTTGCCATATGCAACCAAGTGATCAAGTTGACCCTGTTCTGCTAGCGGTTCTAATATCGATGGGAGTGTGGTGACAACATTCCCTGTCCTATGTACAAGGCTAGAAATGTATTGGCGAAGCTGCTGTATTTCAGCCTTGAGGGCTGACTTATCTTCTCCATCCTTCACCATTCTATCCCTTCTGCTATCTGTGGCAACCTGTAGGAGATCAATCTCCGTCTGGCGAGTACTTCTACCGAAGTTGACTGTGATCACTTCGAAGTCCTGAGCTTCCATCTCATTCAGACTCTTATCCTCTGGAGGCGCGGCAGTCTCAATGATGATCTCCTTACCTGCATTCCTCTCAATATGAACTTGTTTCTTGATCCTCTTTATCTTTTGCATCTGTGACTGATTCATATGACAATCCCAGGTTGGCAATTAGGATCTCATCCCTAGGTCTACTAATAGCCAAGTCACGCTCCTCATCCTGAAGTTGAAGACGAAGCTCATGTGCATTGTACTGCAACTGGTATAACTCTGAAAGTACAAGGCGACCTCTAGTAACAAACTCCTCCTCCCACTCATCTAACCGCTTGCCATATGCAACCAAGTGATCAAACTGACCCTGTTCTGCTGGCGGTTCTAACATCGATGAGAGTGCGGTGACAACATTCCCTGTCCTGTGTACAAGGCTAGAAATGTATTGGCGAAGCTGCTGTATTTCAGCCTTGAGGGCTGACTTATCTTCTCCATCCTTCACCATTCTATCCCTTCCGCTATCTATGGCAACTTGTAGGAGATCAATCTCCGTCTGGCGAGTACTTCTACCAAAGTTGATTGTGATCACTTCGAAGTCCTGAGCTTCCATCTCGTTCAAACTCTTATCCTCTGGAGGCGTGGTAGTCTCAATGATGATCTCCTTACCTGCATTCCTCTCAATGTGAACATTTTTCTTGATCCTCTTGTCAGGTGCATCTTGATACGCATGATCGAAATCTGAATGATCAAGCACATAAGATGGCCGCTTCCTCTTTATTGCCAGCTGACTCTCAAGCCAAGACGAATCCCGACTAATCCCACTGGAATGATCCGTACTAGTCATGAGAGGTTCTGACAACAGTGAATGTGTAGAGGTGTCACTGCGAGGTGGAGAGTCCAAGTCCAAATCGATGTGAATTGGAACTGGAGGTTGCTTTGGTGTCAGTGACAACATATGTGGCTGAACCTCAGGCTGTGGTAAACTCTGAACAACTTCTTTGACAGGCTCTACATGTGAAACAACATGTGCCTTTCCCTTTGAGTTATTAGGTATCGGATTCTTCTTAGGAGGGTTACTCCTCTTCTTCTGTTTGGGTTTTGACGAGGAAGGTAGTGAAACACCCACTGATGGCGGCTCTGCTCTAGGCATAGTTACCCTCCTGGTCCTTCTGCTTTCTAGATAAAGCATACTATTCTGGATGACTTTGTTCGACCTCTCCTTCACCTATGAGAACTCTTTGGCGTACCAATCAATTGTCGACAAGGGTTGCCCATCAACTTGTTCTTTGTAAAACTGAGGAAGTGCATCTCCCTCATCCTCTGACAAACCTTCCACCTCTTTTGCCAAAAAGACAGATATCTACGAAAGAGAGAACCTACTATAGCTGCGTCTGCGTACCTCAAAGTCATCCTCGCAATTCACCTAGTAGTCCTCCATTGTAGGTTTGTGATAAGAGCGACTACCAAGGCGTGCTGCGTAATGACCCCAAGGATCATATGTGCGTGTGTCAACCAGATACTTGAGTTTGCAATTCTCCAACTCCTGCCTTGTAGCTTTAGCATCAACTGCTGTCTTGCACCAATATATCCCGAACTGCATAGGAAAGTTGGCAGCCTGTTTACGCTTGTGGCGCAAACGTTTGTGAACCTCATATAGCTGCCTCAGGAACTCCATGAATACTGTCATATCCGAGGGATAATGTGGTAGTATATCTGGATTTCCTGTGTATCCATAAACACGGATGTAGGTGTATGTAGGGAATTGAATGTACCAGTCTACCCAATCTTCCATTGCTGCTCTAGCAACTGCTGAGATATGAACGTGCAACTCCCAATCCAAGTTTCTCACTGTATAAGTCAAGAAAGCCTCCTGCACATGTTTGAAATGTCTTTCGGCCTTCGTGAACTCGAGCTGATCATAGTAACGATAGACTTTTTGTGCACTGAGTATGCCCACCATGTTCAACCCTCTAAACTGACCCTGATAGGCGATACAAGTATACGAGGTAGGAACACATATGAAACTGGTGCGCAACTAGGAAACCGGTGATTTGTTCGTGAATAGCATCGCTGATGAAGGATGCCCAGTCATAATGCTCTTGCCCAAAGATGATTCGACCAATGATATAATACATCCATGGGTGAAATTTATTAGCATCTGCATGATCTGAGACACAATTAAGCAGTGTAATCAGAGTTGCATACTCATCTTTGTATTCACCACGACCTACATTGTTTGGCAACTTGGTCTTTTTCTCTTTCAGCCACCTCTCTGTTATCTTACTCTGACACTTATCCAATTCAACATTGAATACTTGCTCACTCTGACTCATAGAAATGACCAAACCATTTAGATGCTAAGGAATACCCAGACTTCTCTCGATATCCAAGGGTTTGAAACTGCAAATAACACGCCCATCTACTGATTGTATCTCCCGTGCAACAAAATTGTAATGCTTAATACAAGACATTACAAACTCCACGCTATGAACTGAGAAAGGTATGGAAGCGGCCTCAAGTAACTCGAACTGTTGAATGTTCTGGATTATCGAATCTCTGATCTTGAGTGGATCTAAAATTGCTTTTGGAAGCACCTTATGTAGATTCGTATCAACTGTCCCGATGAAGTCACGAGTCAAGACCGACTTGGTCTTGAATTCGAGCTGAGTAAACTGCATTTTGAAAAACTCGCCTGTTGACTGTGAACACGGCTATATTTTGACAACTTTTTTGGAAAGCTAAAAATAGCCTGCTGAGGCTAAAAATAGCTCGTCGGAGGTAAATTTTCATGGACTATTTTGAGATATGGGTTTTGCTCAGCAAATGATTCTAAGACAACCCAAAACGTCAGAAATGCAAAAATTCGACTTTTACTCAGCCATGCAAAGGAATTTCAGTTAAGAAAATCAGAGCCTCAAGAACTGATGCTCTGGAACAGATTTTCCTGAAAATTCTAGCACATGGGTTTGTCTGAGGAAATCGTTCTGAATCAATCCAACTATTTTGTTTTGCCAAAATTTGCCAATTCTTCGAATGTGTGAGAATTTTAGATGAGAAAATGGAAGAATTTTAGACAAGAAGAAAGACGTTTTTCAGTTTTTTAATTATAATTTTATCTTCTTCTATCAAAATCGCCACTTTATTTGGAATTCTGCTATTGAATCTGGACCTATACCTGCAAAAGAATGTTTTTGCTGCCTTCGAACTTGATTGTCTGATGAAAATTCGCCAATGTCTTGAAGAAATTCGAATTTGGATGAATGAGAAATGGCGCCATACTTACAATAAATAGACAAAATCGTCCCACAAAAGCAAGATTGAAAGCTCAAAAAATCCTAACTCTGAAGCAAAGAATTCGATTGGTCCTCCACCAGCTGAATTGCCACTGACTCTGAGTCTCGTGAATAAAAATAATATTTAATTTGAAGTATGTGAATTTAAGAATTAATATTAAAAAGGCGCCAATTTGAGAAAAATCGCCATTTAATATTAATGCATGCAAAACAAAATATTAAAATATTATTTTAATTATTTAGCCAAAAATATACATCTAAATGCGCTTGGCAAACTTCACTGATTCCAGAAAGTCCAAATTTGACCTTCTAGGCATCCATTTGCAAGAGTTATTGGATTTTTGACTATCTCCTATTTTATAGCTAACTGCAAAGTTACACTTGGCCATGTTCAACTCTGATTTCCGGATGACTGAGTGAACCTATGACTGATCAGAGATATCCACTGCAAAGCCTGCATAGCAAGGATGAAATGTCTATTGGGAGCTGCAATTGCTAAAATCAATGTTTGACACCTCAAACAATTAGGCACCTTTAATTAAATTGATGCAAGGTCTCCAGACTTAGCCATTTTTTGGTTTTGCCATTTGACGCTTCAAATTGCCATTACCGGTGAACGATGAACCCTACTGACTGGATGATAGGCTCATTACATGACTAAAAGTATTCCGCATCCAATGACTGTATGTAAGGTATTTGAAAGCTGCATCAGGAACCCCAAAAGGATGGGCACCCCTAGCTTGTGAAGGCGCAAATACCCTTTTGACAAAAGTGTGATTTTCATCTGAACACCATACTTTGACCTCTGACATTGGGAGCTGGAGTGCTCCAATTCGCGCACCATCTGTTTCTCTGCATAGCTGGATCAACTTAATGAGATGTCTTTGGAGGAGACGAAGCGAGAAAACTGCTTCTAAGACCTCAAAGAGAAGGGCGCCTTTTTCAAGGAGATGTGTACTTCCCATACTCAACCATTTGTCAGTTGCTTTCACTTTTCAGCATTCTCACATTGACCTCACACGTACGAGCGTTTGCCAAATCCTGGAGGTTGACAGCTGGACTCGTTGGATAGCTGGAGTAATTGCACACAAGTCTCATGAAGACTACGAAGGCTAAAAACCTTATTTGGTAGGCCTAAAGACTGGGCGCCCCTAGCCTACAAATGTGCAGCTGTGTATTGCTACGTTTCTCCATCCTCTGATTTACGTGCTCGGTAGAACCTTTGTCACAGTCACTTGGAATGTCGGATCACCTTGCGAACTGATGCATTGCGAAGTCAAACTAGATTAGAGAAGATCTCAGTAAGACCCTATTTGCAAATTCATCAATCTAAGAGGTCAAATTCAAGGGCGCCCCTGAGCTACAAGGGCGCAAAAACCATAAATTTGACAGCCTTTGCAATTTGCATCCTCCTCATAATCTCAACTTCTGACCTTGATAACCGGAGTTCTGCACTATGTACATCTTCACTCGATAGCTCGTTAGAAATTTGGGCTAATTCTGAAGAGATTGAATCCATTAGCAAGCACATGCAATGAGATCTGAGCCTCCAAAAAGAAGGGCACCCCTGGGCTACATGGGCGCAAATCTGTTTTCTGCTTGAAATTTACATCTGTCTTTGCTCTGAAAAACACCTTTCTCGTCATTGAATTGACCTTGAAGGAGTTTAATCTGGTCATGGAATGATCCTCCATCATCCATGCTCTACTCTGGATCCCCAGTTCAGGTTCTGACCTCCAGACACTCACCAATTGTTGCTGACAACTGACATGATACTGACCAAAATCCATACTTGACTCGCCCAAAAACTTGTATTTTGACATCATTTTAACAAAGTTTAGACTTTATAAGAAAAATGCCTTAATGAAGTTAAAACTTTGGTTTGGGTACAACAACTTTCAAAGAATTGTGAAGGGTCCATAGCATAGTTGAAAAACTCGCCAAGCCTAAACAACTCGACTCGGCAAAAACTCGACAACTTAAAAAATTGCTTCAGTTTCATTAAAAACACATTTTTTTTTTCAAAATTCAATGATAAGATGCATCCAATGAGTCAATAAATGAGGCATAAAAGAAACAAGTTGAGTCTAGTTGTATTTGATTGATTTGAAAGAAAATTAGATACAAAATGGCATCCTTATGTGGAATGCACTGATATTGATAGCCTGAAACAAAATGAAAATAGCAAATTGTTTTTGTTAAACTGAAAATAAATACTACATTAATATATTTCAGTTTTTACAAGTTCACATCTTCCTCTTCCCATGTCTAGTTTTCACTAGGGGAGAGGGCCTAGTCGTAGGACTCTGTTGTGGCTCCTCAACCTCCATCCTGGATGTAGATGATGGTGTTGCTGCTGGTGGCATTGGCAATGACTCCTCCTTAGGCTCATCCTCAATGTCATCCAATGAGAATGCAAATCAACCCCCCTCCTCCACTTCTTGTCTCTCTAAATCAATAGATATCATCATCGAAAAACAATGGAGGTTGCTCATCCCACCCTGTCCAATCACTGTAAGGATCTATCTCATCCAAATCAATTGGATTATCTGATATTTCCTCTACCTTTCTTATGTGCAACTAAAGGTTATATTGCTCATAGACAAGGTCATTGAGGCGTTTCTGAGCTAGTTTGTTCCTCTTCTTCATGCGAATGGCCTCAAACAAGCTTTAATTGCGCTCACAATTGTACAAACTACAAGGTTGGCATAAGACACAGAGGGTGAATCTTTGGAGATTTGGGGTATTTCCACCCCAATTTGTCCACCAAACATCTACAAAAATAAAAATAAAGAGCTAGAAGCTTAGAAAGGAAAGTCAAAAGTTCAAAACATATTTTATCAAATTATCAATAGTTGTAACTTGTAAATTTCAAATTTTATGCCTAGTGGCTGATTGTTTATTGCTTGCTTTGCCAGGTCTGAAGAAAAGAGTGCACCTTTTTTTTCCTTATAATTTTGCAATTCGTTAACAATGAGGTCTGCCACCTCAACCTAGGGTGCCATCCTTTGAATGCAAGTAGTGAGGTCCTCCATAACCTCTCTAGTAAGATCTAAGTAGGTGCTTGAATGGAAGAAACAGGGGTTCAAGAAGTACCTTGCTGCATAGATGGGTTGGTGGAGTTGATGGTTCCACCTCCTATCAATAATCTCCCATATGGCATCAAATTTGAGGCTATCCCCCTTATAATAATTTCTTATAGCTTCCTTGGCCCTATCTATGGCCTCATAAAGATACCCCATTGGGGTTTTATCACCATCTACCAAGCGGAGAACTCTAACCAAAAGCTCCAACACCTACAATATAAAAATGCAAAAAGATTAAAGACAATTACAAATTTTCAATGAAAGACATTAAAAACAAAAATATTTAATTTGAATTTAAATTTGAAGATACTTTGAAGTTACCTTCACAATCTCTATAGCTCTTTGTGCAAATTGGTTGTTGAAGGCTATGTGTGCAACCCTCTCTCCTTCCGACTTCTTTGAATAAGTTGAGTCTAGCCATGCTTGACTCACAAACATTTGTTTCAAAGCCGTCAATGAACCAAGAATTCTTTGCAACGTTAAGAAAATTGTTGCAAACCTTGTCACACCGGATCTCACCAACTCTTTCCCTTGGGTGTGATCCCTCATCAAGTGAAGAACCCAAGGATGATTGTAGATAGATTTAGTGATCCTCCTTACATCCTCTACAATTGGTGTGACCCAATCTAGTTTGCCTATGCCCAGGTCAAGGATGTGTCGGACAAGGTGTCTGAAAAATTGTGTGGTGTTTATCATGGAGGATTCTACTAGCTGCCACATATGCTGCTGCTGCATTGTTAGTAATTATTTTCACAACATTTTCAATTCCAACCTCCATGCAAACTTGCTCCAACATTCGAGCCAAATTTTTTGCATTTTTCAATATGTTGGAAGCATCCACTAATTTCAAAAACACCACCTCATTTTTGCAAGCTACCAAAAAACTAATGATGGTGTGGTTTTTACCATCCGTCCACCCATCGAAAAGAATAGTGCAGCCATATTTTTGCCATTCTTCTACCGCTGCCTTTGCCCTTTTAATTGCATTATTAAGCAACCTACAAGTACAAAGTGAAATTAAGTACATAATTTTAATTTTTAAACAAAAAAATAGCTTAAATTAATCATAAGTTGCTATAAAATAAAGAATATAAATTTATCAAAATAATTATGAAAGGAAAAATAAATGAGCAATGGAAAGTACTAACTAATGAACATTGTTTGAAAGAAAGAGATTACCAAGAAATAGAGAAGTCAAACCAAGCACCACCAAAATGGAAAGGAGACACAAGAATTTGATAAGGGGAAAAAACAAGAAAAAACCCCAATATTATGAATGGAGGCAAAATGCCTAAGAACGATACAAAGAGAGAAAGAGCACTTAAGCCTTGAGCTTGCTTGCTTGAATATGAAGAATGAAAGGAGAGGCACCTCAATAAATAGAGGTGAGAAGAGGAGTTAGAATGTAACTCCCAACTCAATGAATGCCACAATTCATCTGTGTGTGTTATGTGTCAAGAACCTCTTAAGGAGGTGACTACAAATATTCCTTAATAAAGGAATTAAAAATAAAATGAGTCATCTTCACACGTGTGAGAAGACAAGACAAAAGACTTGTAGGGATTCCTTTGGAATAGTCCTACAAGTTAATAAATAATTACAATTAAAGAATAATCTTTACCGAGTAAAGATTAATCTTCTAAAATCCCCCTTTAAGCTCTACTTGGGGAGTTTACATCAAACCCTTCAATTGGTTGTAATCCAAGATTTTTACAATGAAAGAGAAATTTATCTTTACAAAAAGCTTTGGTGAGAATATCTGCCACTTGATCTTCACCTTTACAATACAAAAGAGAAATTTTCTTGTCTTCAATTTGCTCTCTAATGAAGTGATGTTGAAGAGCAATGTGCTTGGTCCTTGCATGAAAAATTGGATTCTTTGCCAAACAAATAGCACTTTGATTATCACAATACAAAGGAGTAGGATCTTTTTTGAAGTAGACCCAAGTCTTCAAGTAATCTTCTTAAACGTAGTGCTTCTTTGGATGCATTTGTACAACCTTTATATTTAGCAAAAGGAAGTAGATTGTTGTTTCTTACTATTCCACGAGATTGCACCTGATCCAACAAAGAAATAATAACCACAAGTGGATCTCCCATCATTGGGATCACCTTCTAAATCTGAATCAGTATAACCCTTTAAAGAAAAAACACAATTTGCATCATAAAAAAGACCAGGATTAAGAGTACCTTTAACATATCTTAAAATTCTTTTTGCAACGTTAAAATGAGTTTGTTGTGGTTTAAACATAAATCTAGAACCAATCCAACACTATAAGAAATATCAGGTCTAGTAAGAGTTAGATAATTTAAACTTCCTACTAATTGCCTATATAAAGTAGGATCAACAAAAGGAGTTTCCATATCAACCATTAATTTAGTTCTTAATTCACAAGGAGTAGAAACACACTTTGCATCATTCATTTTAAATCTATCTAAGAGATCTTGAGCATATTTATGTTGAGAAAGAAAAATACCTTTAGGTGTTTGCCAAATTTGCATACCCAAAAAATAATGCAATAGGCCTAAATCAGTCATTTGAAATTGTTGATTGAGTTGAGACTTAACATCACTAATCAAATTGTTAGAACTAGAAGTGATAATTAAATCATCAACATATAAAATAATAATCACAATATCATTTTCACTATGCTTAATATATAAATTTGGATCATTTTTACTTCTAATGAAACCTTGAGATTGAAAGAAAGCATTGATCTTTGAATACCATTCTCTAGGAGATTATTTTAAACCATAAATTGATTTATTCAATTTGCAAACAAGATGTTCATTTCCTTAATGAAACCCAAAGGTTAAGACATAAATTTCTTCATGTAAATCACCATTTAAAAATGCACTTTTAACATCCATTTGATGAATAGGCCAATGCATATGAGAAGCTAAAGCAAGAACTAATTTAATAGTTGGCATTTTAGCTATTGGAGCAAATGTTTCATTATAATCTAAACCTTCAACTTGAGAGAAGTGTTGTCTCTCAGTTGTTGCCCTTGATGTCAAAGACACACAAAGAAATTAGATTCCTTGATGGCAGGTTGGTGACTATGGCAGTTTGGTTTAATGCACTTGATGCTCTGTATTCTCGGGAAGTGGCATTCACATTACAGTGATATATTGTCTTTGGTGTTGGTGTTATTCGGGTCTTGAACTTGGTTTACATTCATCCATCGTTGATCTCAACATATTTACCTTGGCACTTTGGTATTGGTCTGTATATTTACTTTGGTTTACTAAGCACATGTTTTATCAAATCAGTACAAGGCATACAAGGCATTATAAGTGCTTATATAAGGAATTCTACTTTATTATAATTGTGGCATTGTATTTGATTTTTAAGCAACATGGTCATTTAAATTAAAGTTTGTAAAGCTTTATACACAGGTGAAAAAGGCTTATGCAAGTGGTAACTTGAAATTGAAGGTAATAGTAGCTAAAAGAAAAGTTTTAAAGGGCAGCAAGCTTATTGTTTAAATCGGCCCCATTTAGGGTTACCGGGACAACAAGGAAAGGTAGCAAAAGACAGATTATTGTTTAATTGGGCATTATGCAAAGTTGAAGTTTGGTTTATTCAGCTGCCGACTTAAGGTTTGTGGCTTAAGAATGAACGACATATTATGAAACTTGAAGGTGGAATGGTGGCTGCAAGACATGGTTTCGATTTGGTCATGAGTTTTTTTTAAGTGTCTTTGCTTCGACCTAGTAGTGGTTGACTTAGGGCATGGAACAATTTGTTTTTGTGGTGGTACAACAGTTACAAAATGTAGTCTTCAACATTTGACTTCACTAGGTGATATCTATTATTTGCTAAGGTTGAATCAAGTTGTTCTTTTAGATTAACACTCTAGTTAGTGATTGAGTGTAATGCAAGGTCTTATTCGAGTTTTTCTTGTTTTGCATTTTTGATACTTTCTAGGGCACAGCTCTGTGTCAAATATTTGAAGTAGTTTATTTGTATTTGTTAAGGGAAGATGAGCATTTTTTCTGTGATTAATGTTGCCTAATATGTTGAAACCCTTGTATGGGTTTTCGGGGTTGTGGTTTGCTTTCGCCATGTGGGTAAAGGTTTTTATGTTTGAAAATGGATAAATGGAAATGTTACTTTATTATAACAGATTATTGTAAATGTACACGGGCAATTTACAATTGAGAGGCAGTTATGGAAATAGTTATTGTAACAGGTTTTAAAGGTTACATTTGAAAGTTTCAATGTGGACAGATGGCAGCTTGGAATGGAACATAGATTGTTTATTTTAACCAGTGATCTCACACTGCTATGTGTTTGGTGCTTTTTACAGAGTTCTCATGTTGAATGTATAAACAAAATTCTGTAAAGAAAGTTTTGCAAGCAATGTGCAAAACAAATTGTAACTGGTACATTTGATATTTTAATGATTCCAGTAAATGAATCTTTAGCATACCAAGTGTATTGGATTGAAAATAAAATGTGATTTGTAGTGAAACAGAGTGATCCTCTTTAGTTGTTTTATTCTCAATTCAGAAATGTATAGTGAAGTTAAAATGATCAAGTTAGTGAGACAAAATGATCATTGCCAGTGAGGCATTCTTGTAACCAGTGAGGTTCATTAAGCCAGTGAGGCAATTTTACAAGTGGTTTTTCTATCCCAAAAGGGTTTTCTACTTAGGAAATTCACTGTGTTATAGGTCTTTATTTGGTTTCATTTGTGATCTTACTGTTTCATAGTTATACATTTCTGCACTCACATTTATATGATTGAGAATCAGCAGTTCAAATTGGTACCTTGAAACATAATTCGTATTGTGTTTCAAAAGGTTTAAAAGTCATAAATTTGAGTTAATTTGTCTAGACACTGATTCACCCCCCCCTCTCAGTGTCTCACGTACTCAAACAAGATGCTCCTAGCAACTAATCTAGCTTTAAACTTGCTAACTTCATTATTTGCATTAACCTTAGTTTTATACAACCATTTGCATGAAACAAGATTCTTGCCTTCAGGTAAGGGAACTAAATCCCAAGTATTTTTAGCAATTAAAGTATCATATTCTTCTTGCGTAGCCTTTTGCCAATTAGGTTGATCTTTAGCTTGTTCATAAGTTTGAGGATCATTTGTATTCATAATATTATACATTAAAGCATAATTACAATAATTTTCCTTTCTAGTCTTAGATTTATTCATTCTAGCTAAAATACCCTCACTTTCTTGCATAAATTTTTTAAACCATTTAGGCTTTCTTTTAGATGTAGGAGCATCATCACTAGAAGAAGAATCATGAGGAGAAATTTCAACATTTTCATCATCACTATCACTATGAGTAAGAGATGCATTAGGAGGGTTAAGAGAAGATTCAACTAATGCTGGAGAAAGTTGAAATATTTTCAAAATCATCCTGAACAAATGGTCTCACAGCTAAGAAGAAGGGATCCAACTTTCCCTTTAAGCTATCCGCAGTCATCTCCTCTGGAGTCAGCCTCCTAGCAAATATAGCCTCCAGTTTGTTCAAAATTCCATCTAGAATATTGCCCATAGCCTTCCTGACTCTAGCCGAATCTGCCTGTGCTACATCAAGGAAACCATGGCCTGTGACCACCGAAGAATACCAACTGGTGAAGTCATATTTGTCACCTTCTTGTATCACGCCTCCATCTACCAGGGTCTGTAAGGGCACATTCATCAAAGCCTCCAAACAAAGAACAGTCTGAGTCTGATAGATCTGGGTCTCGCCCTAGGGTTGATCAACAATATCCATGCGTGCCAGAACGTCAGAGGCCTGCCGATAAGAATGAGCGAGGTCCTCCATGAACCTTTTTGTTTCTGTACGAACACGATCGACCCATTTGTCTGCTTCCAATGCCATCTTCTTAAAATCCTCCAAGCCACTAACCGAATCCGTTAGGAGCCCTGCTAGGAGTTCAACTGCTGGATTTTCTTGCTCACCTGGACGTGCAAGGTTCTGCACATATCCGATCAATGTCTTGTGCTCCCTCTTCAATTTCTTGTATTTTCCTTCTGTATGGAGCAATTTGTTCTTCAACGCTTGATAGGAGTTATCGCACTCCTCAATTACCTGGGCTCCTATGGGGCGACCTAACTCAACAGTGGTGATCACATAGTTCTTTGGCCTTTCCTCATCTCGATCACATTCTTCCCTCAGAACAACAACCTGAAGTGTGCGAGAGCTAGATTCATCTGTTGAAATCTTCAAAAATTTCCTAGCCCTCTTTTTCTCTTGTGGTGCGCAAATCCTACTAAGGAATTCCTCCATCTCAATTGCTGCGTCAGTATCATCCTCAGGGTCCTTCCTCATCCTCTCTGTGAGCCAATCTGGTACTGCCTTCTGTGGATTGCAAATGATGAGGGGTTGTTCTTCTGTTGCTTCCTCCTTGCGCACCTCTTCTCTAACAACACTTCGCTGAGGCTCATCCACCTCCATTTGATGAATACCTTCTTCCGATACTCGAGCTTCCTGCCCTATGGTATTTTCTTCTTCCAATGCCGTGTCAAGCATCTACTGGAAACGATTATCAGTTGCCATTTCCTCTTCTTCTTCCTGTTGGCTTTCCCCTGTGGGTGCGTTGACACTTAAGCTGTCTGATTCCCTGAGCGGTGGCTGATTTACTTCCTCAAACTCTTGCTCTTCGTTGGATTTACTTTTCTGGCTTCCAAACAGTGGAAGCTCCCTCAAACTTGAAGACTGAGTCTGTGATCATGCAGGTGACGCCTACTCTACCCTCTGAGGCATTGGCTGGACCGACACTTCTCTTCGTGGTTCAGCAGCTTGGGCGATCTGCTTTCCTTTCCTTGTTGACGGCGGCCTTTGATCGCCCATGAGACTATAAGTAAGAGCAATCGACTTACTTTTAAGTCGGCTCACATGCCTTTCAACCTAGCTCCTCGTGAAAGTCAACACCGGTATGGAAAGTGTATCCAAGTCCGTGATTTCAGGCTCTGACCAATCTAGTGGTGGGACCAGTGTGTTCCTCACTGACTCGTAGTCAGGCTGTATGACGTTGACATCTTTGTCCATTTGATTCGGAACCGGAATGACTTCACATTCTCTAATTAATTTCAAGGGTAGCCTGGTGAACATTCTCCTCCTGACTTCGACATCATCAACTGCGTTAGCCCAGAAGTCCTCGATGTGAGCCTTGTGCCTGTATTCCACATTTTGCACCATCCGGATATTGTTGTAAGGATTGAAATCCTATCTGCCAATGTGGTATGCAAGGTGAAAGAATTGCAGCTCATCCTCATCTTCTCTGGCTGCCTGCAAGGAAGGACAAACCTCACTTGAATTTCCCATAGAGATAGGGAAGTCTAGTCCTTTCTTCCTCTTCTTCTTCTGAATTTGATCATAGGCAATGAGTTGCCTAGATACTTCTAACATTACTATTCGATCGGTGGGGTACCTTGGTAGTCTGTATGGATATGAGGTGAACCCCTGCAGCCTAAGATATGTAAAATTTGGAAATTGGATGAGCCAATATCCATATTCTTCAATTAATGCTTGTGCTTCCTTTGATATTCTTTGCTATGTTCTCTGCAGAAGAGTCCTTGCTATGTGCATTGTGAATGCATCATTCACCCGTTTGTAGCTGGCAATGCTGGTTAAATGCAATTGTGGACAAGCCTCGTAGATCTTGAATTGTTCAGGGCCACACCCAATTGGCTCCTTGTAAGTTATTCCTCGGTACTTGGTCATTTGAGCCAACATGTACACTACGTACGAGCTCATGTAGAATGTCTTCGTTCTCTTCAAGCTTCTGAACTGCTCATCCATGTTGTCACTTATCATTCTGGCCCAATCAACACACTCCTTTCCCTCCATTATGATCCCGATGTAATACAGCATCCAAGGCTCAAAGATGAATGCTTGTGGACTTCCATTCACTCGACTAAGCATTATTATAAGATCACAGTATTCCTGCTTCACATCCTCAGCAATAATTTGTTTCAGAAGCTTAGTGCGAGGAGGTTTAGGCCTCTGCATCCAAATGGTATTACTATTAATAACCCCAACACACCTCTCGAAAGTAGAGGCATACATTTTATCAGCTCTATCTTTTGTCTTGTATATCATCCTCTTAGAAGTGGGAATCCCAAACGCTTCTCCAATAGCATCGGGCGTGAAGTTGGCAAACAACTTGCCATCCAGAGAAACAATAGTCCTTCGTTCAGGCTTGTAACAATTTGCGCACCTCATGATCAACTCCGGACATTGTATTGCTGGTGGTTGCATAGATCCCACTCTTCATTATCTGGTGTGCTGTGATTGATGGTGGATGGCCTTCCAGCCCATACATTCTCGCTCTGAGTGCCCCTAGATTAAACAAACCAAGGTTGGTATCTTTCAATCCCGCCAATTTTGAAGTGAACTTTGACTCCGGAAGAAATGACTTGGCGAGCTTCTTAATCACTGCCTATCGAGACGCACTTGCCTTGCTCGCTTCAGCATTTGCAGCTCTATTTGCAGCCTTGCTTGTTCCTGCAACATCTCCTTTTCTTGCTTCAACCATCTGCAAAATAAAATAAAATATGTTAGACTTCAGATTTAGAAAAATAAAATCACTTCGAGATGGCTGCAATATGGAGTTAGATTCGAAAACAATATCCTTCTTGCATAAAATTTTCTAACTCCAAACCTCAAACTTTTAAATTCCTAAGCTTGATACTTTCAGCAATGTGGCTTCCGACACTTGAAAGAAATTCACACCAACTGGATACTTTTAGCACTTAGAAAAATATCACTTCAGCACTTCAATTCCGAAAATCCTACTTCAGCTCTTTGACTCTGGGCACTTAGAAAAAATATCTCACCAACAATACTTCAGCACTTCGATTCTTAGCACTTAGAAAAATAAATTACTTCAATTGGATACTTTCAGCACTCAACTCTCAGCACTTAAAAAAATAAACGCCAGCTTGATACCCTCAGCAACTTCAAGAAAATTCTTCACTTGAGCAAACTCTCAACTTCACAAGAAAATTCTTCTCATTTCAACAAACTTGCATGTGCAAATGGTGAGAAGAAGTGAGAAACTTCGTTGCTTAAATAATTGTGTTAGAGAATCTTGCTAATTTGTGCGGGAGTCAATTTTAGCAGTTTCATTAATTCTCCACTCCCACTACTTAGAAATCTTCTAATTCTGGCGAAGTGGTGGGCGAGTTGTCTGACAACCGTCATAGCATTTTCCCAAAATGAAGATTCTTTCCTTTGCAAAATTTGAAATTTTCCTTCCAAACTACCAGTTAACACTTCGTTTATTAAATCACTCGCATTTTGATTCATTTAAATCCAACTTAAAATTCCATGGGGAATTTAAAATAATTTCCAACCCATTAAAATCTCTAACATTTAAATTTTATTTCCATGATATTTACCTTAGAAAATTTTAATCCTCCTCAAAATATTTAACCTCGTTGATTTAAAATCACTCGACAGATCAATCCATTCTCGAAATTTAACTCCCCCTAGGAAATAATCAAAGGCCACTTAGAAAATATTTCCCTTCAAAAAAAATATTAAAATCCCTTTAGAAAAATAACTTCTAACTTTATTAATTCATGGGCGCACTTTCAAGGGGGTGATTTAATTTTTCACTCAACCCATTGGAAATATTCATTTCAACCCCTCCACCTTGGGCGCATATGATAGTGTCAACTTCATTTTAATGCCTTTGAAAAATTTCACATCAATTTCTTAATCTCTGGCGCACTTGGAGGGGTCAACTTTATTTTATCCATGCCTTAGAAAATTCTTTACTTCATTACCCAGCTTGGGCACATATTGATGGGTCCACTTTATTTTATCCATGCCCTGGAAAATTCAAACATCAAGTTTCATTGTGGGCACATTCCACCCTCTGGCCATTCATGTCTTGTGCCTTGAACAAATCTAACCCACTTGACCTCCCTTGGCGCATATCACCTAGTAGCATCTTGCTTTTACCTTAGAAAATTTTTCAACACATCCTCTTCTCAACCAAGGGCGCATTTGGTCCCTCATGCTTTTGCTTTTGTGCCTTAGGTGTTTGTCTATCTTCATCCTAGCCAAGGGCGCTTCACCTAGTGAGGTTTTATTTCCTCTAGCTTTATCTTTGTCACGCCTTAGCAACCTTTCACTATTTTATCTTATTCATGATGGGCGCATTTGACCCCCTTAGCTAGGTGCATTTCATAGGGTTCTCTTCAAGTTTCCATGCCTTAGGAACTTTTCTTAGTCTTCTTCTTCAAGGTGGGCGCATATGAAGGGTCACACTCTTATTTTGCACTGCCTTAGAATATTTCCCACTTAACCCCTTCATGATGGGCACATATGAGGCCTTGAGCTTTCCTCTTGACTTAGAAATTTTACATGCTTTCATTCCTTGCTTGGGCGCATTTTGATGGGTCTACTTTCTTTTTCCCACACTTAGAAAATTTTGATACCTCTATCACCACCTTGGGTGCATTTTGATGGGTGAGCTCCCATGTGAGGGCGCATTTAGCACCTCATGCTTTTATTTCAACGCCTTAGCATTTCCCAATGTCCTCACTAATCTCTTCAAGGGTGCATTTAGCTAGGGCGTATATCACCCCTTCAACTTTCATTTTGCAATGCCTTGGGTGTTTTCAAGCCTGGCCTCACAAGGTGGGCGCATTTGGGGGGTAGAAAGCTTCCATTTCAACACTTAGAGATTTTTATCATCCAGTCTCCTCCTTGGGCGCATATGAGGGTATGAGCTCTCATTTTGGTGACTTGCTCCTGTCTGAACACTTAGCCCATTTCGCAACTAGTTCGACCTAGTTTTCTATTTTTAGCAAGTCCGTGATTTTCTGTCCTCTGCTACTCTTGGCGATTTGAAACTTGCTCCACATGATCCTCGTGGGTTAATTGTCTTGTTCACACCTCCACCTATTATGCCGACTTGCTATTTATAGTCCACCTGCTATTTTTAGTAAGCCTTTGATTTCCCGATTTCTACAATTTCATTTGACTTGAAATTTTTCGAGCGTGACCCTCGTGACTTGTTTTACCTATTCACACCTACCCCTCTTGCTAACCTGCTATTTATAGCCCTGTTCTGGAGACAACTTACTATAAATAGTAAGTGCTCGGATTGCACTCAAATTTTACTGGTAGATTGCCTGAAGAACGTTGATCGTGATGGGATACATTCATTTTTCATTTTTCCCAAGTTTTGCCCTTCCTTTTAGGCACCAAAGTAGGAAACCCTAATCTCGAATGACCCTCGTTGGACTCCGTTTCTATTGCATGTTGCTCTGTTCGTGAATCTGAAGTGTCGGGACTGCCTAGAGTAAACCTACTAAAAATAGTAAGTGATTGAAAAGTGATCAATCCATTCCCAAATGCATTTGCATGTCACACTGCCCGAGAGATCTCAAAAAACCTAGTAAATTGGTCTACATGCGAGTACTGGCTAAAAATAGTAAGTTCCTGAAAAATGATCAACTTTGCTTGCATGTCGCATTGTTGCGAAGCTCTTGAAAAACCCATAAAGAATATCCTGACATGCATTGGAAAACCTTACATGCAAACCCTGAAAATTGCCTTTGAAGCCGTAACTGCTAAAAATAGAATGTTGTCCGAATCTGCTCAAATTTTGCAAGCAAGCTCTTTGAAGTGTCCTGAATATGTTGAAGCAGTCAAAATTTCCAAAATCCTGAGGAAAAGATCCCAAATTGAGTACTTACTAAAAATAGTAAGTTGTCAGAACTTAGTGAAAATTTGATGGGATCCTGCCTGAAGCATCGTGATTGTAGTATCAAGCTCAGATTTCAATTTTCCAACTCAATTTGACCTCAAACTAGCTTGAAGAATGAAAACCTTAATTTCACAGACTTAGCCAAAATTCCAACCAGGTCAAATGATGGGACATCCCTGGAAGGACAGAAAGATCAAAGAGAGAGAGAGAGAGAGAGAGAGAGAGAGGCAAAAAAACCCAAAACCAAAGCCAAAAGACTAGAATGGAGCAAAACTTAGGGGGTCCCCATTGTGAATGGGGTGATGTGTGAAAAAGGTCACAACAATAGCCAACATGCATCTAGGGAGTTATTGAGGCCTTGTGAAACAAGATTTGCTTCATTTTATATCACTTTGAAAAGAGTGGTTGAAGAAAAAACAGCTTTGAGGTCTGTTATTTGTTCCAATGAGTGGGAACACTCAGTTCTTTCTAAAGGTCCTAAGGGGAAGAACATAGAGCAAATAATTCTAAACAACAATTTATGGGAAAGTGCAACAAAGGTTTTGCTTATATGTGAACCAATTGTTGATGTGCTTCCTATGGTTGATGGTGACACTCCTTGCCTTGGCATGCTTTATGAAAGCATGGACTGTTGTAAGGAAGCTATTCAAAAATCACTAAACAATGTAGAAACATAATATATGGAGATATGGGAGACAGTTGATTGCAGATGGAAAATGATGCACACACTTTTACATGCAGCAGCTTGCTTTTTGGAGCCTAAGTTATTTTCTATTGATAGAGAAGGTGACACTGAAATTATGGCAGGGCTTTTAGAAGCGGTTGGAAAGTATGAATCAAATCAAACAATTTCAGCACTAATCAAAAGTCAATTTTGGGTATGCGAGGGTAGAGAAGGGTTGTTTGGAATGCAAGCAGCCAAATATGACATGGCACATGTACCTGGGCATAAATGGTGGATGACCTATGGAGCACAAACTCCTGAGCTACAAAGGTTTGCTATTCGAGTTTTGAGTCAGGGAGCAAGTTCATCAACTTGTGAGAGGAACTGGAGTTGCTTTGATCACATCCATTCCAAAAAGAGGAATAAATTGTTGTCTGGAAAGCTGGGAGATCTTGTCTATGTTTGCAACAATTTAAAATTGCTCATGAACAAATCAGCAAAGGACTCTTCCTCACAACAAATTCTTGAAGACATAGCAGTGCCAGTTGTAGATGAGCCTAACTTTGCTGATGATGAATTGAGTAGTGATACAAATGATGATGATTTAGCATCTCAACCAAGTGCTCTTGATGACTTGGAGCTTTTTTCAAGTTCTAAAGTCTTTACTGTTATTGTACCTATTTGACAAAAGAACATCTTTGCAATCGTGATTTCACATTTTTTTATGGTTTATATTTTATAAATGTGTCATCTTTTTGTAATGATTCAAATTCATTTATCAATGTTAAACTATTTAGACAATTGTATGGATATATTACTTATATTTATTAAAAAAAAATTAGAAAAGGCAAATTTTATACTTTTCAAATTTTTTCCTTGTCGAATTTCATTCGAATTTCATTGTTGCCAAACTTGAATTCGAATTCAAACTTTGTGACTTAGGTCGCAAGTGGGATCTTTTAGGCTCTTACCGCATCACCCTTGGCAAGCATAATTTATGATTCAATCATATGATATCTTTCTTTCCTATCTTGTTTAGGTATATATTCCTGTTATATTGTTATGTTGTGCTGGATCACACAGGTCCTTGTTGTGCTCTCGTCTCTTTCTTTTTTCCCCGATGAAGATTTGTTTAGCAATCCATGATGATGCTCTCTGCCTTGAATGGGACTGAGAGACATAACCTTTTAGGTTATCCGTTTTCTAAGGGACACAACTCTTTGATAATGCTTGTAGTTAGGAGTAATTAACTTTATTAATGGTATCGCTGATCCTCTTCCACCGTTTGTGTTCCCTTAGTTACTTCTCTTCATGCGAAAGGAGGTGTCTTATGGTTTGGATGATTTAGCGTTATCTAACCAATTAAATCATCTTCTTTCATAATCGCGTCCTTCCATAACTTGATTAGTTCACTACATAATGATTGTTTGGCCTCTAATATTAATTTGATTGTCTTGAGCGATTGGATGACCCAACGATCGGGTCTATATTTGCAGGGACATGATAGTCCTTCCCTCCTAAATTTGTTTGCCCTCAAGTAGTTTTAGATTTCGGTGGTTGAAGATCTCTTCTCCTTCCCATGTAGCATCTTCCTAGGGTAAGCCCTTCCATTTGATAAAAAATTCAAGGATAGTCTTATGCCTTAGTCGCTTCTCTCTCATGTTGAGAACTGCTTTAGGTTCAAAGATTAGTTTTCCCTCATCGTCTAGTGGGGGTAACTCTAAACATGGGGCGACTTGCTGCACTAACACTTTCTTCAGTCTTGACACATGAAAGATGTTATGAATATGGCTATTCTCGGGCAACTCTAATTCGTAAGCTACCTCACCAATCTTCCTAAAGATCTTATAAGGCCAATAAAATCGGGGTTATAACTTTTCAGCTCCACTTATCTTGATGGATGATTGCTATATGGTTGTAGCCGTAAGAACACTAACTCTCCAACTTCAAATGTCCTCTCAATGCGATTCCGATCGGCATAGATCTTTTGTTAATTCTGTGCTTGATGCAAATTGTCCTTGAGGGTGTTTTTGGTCAAAGCTTTTGATAAGTTTTTGAGTGAATTCATCATAAGAGGTTATGTGTTGGTGGCCTTGGGTAATAAGGCCATGGTGCCACCACTTGTGGGCCATTCTTGTTAAATGGAGTATAGCAAACTTAATGGCATTTTCCTCTGTCCTGGGGCTTAGTCATAGATAAGTGTCCAATTTTCGGACCCATGAGCATGCTGTGATTTTTCCTGCTCCATCAAAACTAGGAAGGGTTATCTTGCTCACCCTTTCCTGTAGGTCTTTGTTGTGTTGCTTTTTTCTTTCCTTCCTAGGGGCGACTCTCATTTTGGCATCGTAGTATTCTTTAAAGGAGACATTCTTCTAAATTCGGGGTCAAGTCTATTGTATGCTTCCACAATTCCATCCACATTATCCATGGGTGGTTTGTTTGTTTTTTACATGTGTTCCTCACTAGGTAGGAAGGGGGGTGTTGTTGGTCTAGTGTTGGGTATCTTTGGGAGATAGGGTTATTGTTCTCAGAGTCGTTAGATTTAGTTTCCCTTCCATATTGTTGCTTATATTTTGAATAGCTTGAAGGAGGAGTTGGGTGGTTCTTTCATTCCTCTCGTTTTGGTCCATGAGGGCTTGAGTGGTTTGTTCCATGAAGGTTCTCATTTCATTGCTCATTTGTTCGCTCATTGTGTTGCTTGTTGTAAGTTTCCTTCTTTCCCTTTCTAAAGCTCTTTGAGCCCTTTGGCTATTTTGCATCAACTACCTTTCACAAGATGGCAGGAATGATGCTCTGATACCACTCTAATGTCCCCAATCCTGATTTGCCCTAGAATTTTCTTACTGATCACAAATTGAAACAAACTAGGGTTAGGGTTTCATCTTATTAAATAAATATCTCTTTAATGATGCAATCCTGAATTTAAAACTTGCAATCACCACATGAACAACATATGCAAATATGTATATATGCTTGTTAGCTTTAGACAATTGCATTACATCCATATGTTATTAATAAAACAAACATATCAGATTTGTGGGAGAAGGGACATGATGGGTCCGCCCGAAGCCATATGCCAAGCCTAAGAGGGTGTATACGACAACCCTCTCCCTTGGCGACTTGTATTTGCTTTCCCCATCAAGGCCTTGACTCCCATAAGACACATGCCAACTTGTGGGAATGGGGGGAGATCGCAAGCGACTCTTTTGGCACTTACCACTTCACCCCAAGTCCATCCTGATTGTGGGATTAGGCGGAGGTCACAAGTGGGATCTTTTAGGCTCTTACCGCTTGACCCCAAGCCCCTCCCACAAGGTGGGTTTTAGATAGTCAAGCATGATTTTTGATTCAATCATATGATATCCTTCTTTCCTATCTTCTAAGCAATATACATAGGAAAACAATTATTTGCAAAAAACACACATTTAACATTCCTTTAGTATGCAAGGTCATATTCATATAGATGCAAGATAGTAAATGGTGGAAATACACCTGAATATGGAATGGATTTGTTATACTGTTATGTTGTGTTGGATTGCATGGGTCCCTGCTGTACTCTCATCTATTTCTCTTTTCCCCAATTAAGATCTGTTTAGCAATCCATGATGATCCTCTCTACTTTGAATGTTTCCTCTTTTATATCATGATGGGATTGAGAGACATAACCTTTCAAGTTATCCGCTTGCTAAGGGACACAACTCTTTTTTAATGCTTGTAGTTAGGAGTAATTAACTTTAATAATGGTATTGCTGATCCTCTTCCACTATTCGCCTTCCTTTAGTTACTTCTCTTCATGCAAATGGAGGTGTCTTATTGTTTGGACGGTTTAGCGTTATCCAACCAATTAATCATCTTCTGTCATAATCGTGTCCTTCCATAACTTGATTAGTTCACTACATAATTATTGTTTGGCCTCCAATATTAATTTGATTGTCTTGAGCGATTGGATAACCCAGTGATTGTGTCTATATTTGCGGGGGCATGACAGTCCTCCCCTCCTAAATTTTCTTGCCCTCAAACAATTTTAGATTTCGATGGTTGAAGATCTCTTCTCCTTCCCATATTTGATCAAAAATTCAGGGATAGTCTTATGCCTTAATCGCTTCTCTTTCCTGTTGAGAACTTCGTCAAGTTCCAAGATTAGTTTTCCCTCGTCGTCTAGTGAGGGTAACTCTAAACATGGGGTGACTTGCTGCACTAACACTTTCTTCAGTCTTGACACATGAAAGATGTCGTGAATACGGCTGTTCTCGGGCAACTCTAATTTGTAAGCTACCTCACCGATCTTCGTTAAGATCGTATAAGGCCCATAAAATCGGGGTTTTAACATTTATGCTCCACTTATCTTGATGGATGATTGTTTATATGGTTGCAGCCATGAGAACACTAACTCTCCAACTTCAAATGTCCTCTAAGTGCAATTCCGATTGGCATAGATCTTTTGTTGATTCTGTGCTTGATGCAAATTGTCCTTGAAGGTGTTTTTGGTGAAACCTTTTGATAAGTTTTTGAGTGAATTCATCATAAGCGGTTATGTGTTGGTGGCCTTGGGTTATAAGGCCATGGTGCCACCACTCGTGGGCCATTCCTGTAAAATGGAGTATGGCAAACTTAATGGCATTTTCCTCTATCTCGGGGCTTTGTGATAGATAAGTGTCCAATTTTTGGATACATGAGTGTGCCGTGATTTTTCTTGCTCCATCAAAACTAGGAAGGGTTATCTTGCTCACCCTTTCCTTTAGGTCTTTGTCATGTTGCTTTTTTCTTTCCTTCCTAGGGATGGCTCTCATTTTGGCATCATAGTAGTCTTTAAAGGAGACATTCTTCCTAAATTCTGGGTCAAGTCTATTGTATGCTTCCACAATTCCATCCACATTATCCGTGGGCAGTTCTTTTGTTTCTTCCATCTTTTCCTCACTAGGTAGGAAGGGAGGTCTTGTTGGTCTAGTGTTGGGTACCTTTGGGGAGATGAGGTTATTGTTCTCAGAGTGATTAGAGTTAGTTTCCCTTCCATTATTGTTGCTCATATTTTGAATAGCATGGAGGAGGAGTTGGGTGGTTCTTTCATTCCTCTCATTTTGGTCCATGAGGGCTTGAGTGGTTTGTTACATGAAGGTTCTCATTTCATTACTCATTTGTTCGCTCATGGTGTTGCTTGTTGTAAGTTTCCTTCTTTCCCTTTCTAAAGCTCTTTGAGCCCTTTGGCTATTTTCAATCAACTACCTTTCACAAGATGTTAGGAAAAATGCTTTGATACCACTGTAATGCCCCCAATCCTGATTTGCCCTAGAATTTGCCTACTAATCACAATAGGGGGGTTTCATCTTATTAAATAAATATCTCTTTAATGATGCAATCCTGGATTTAAAACTTGCAATCACCACATGAACAACATATGCAAATATGTATATATGCTTGTTAGCGTTAGACAATTGCATTACATCCATAGGTTATTAATAAAGAAAACTTATTAGATTTGTGGGAGAAGGGACATGATGGGTCCGCTCGAAGCCATATGCCAAGCCTAAGAGGGTGTATACCATAGCCTTCTCCCTTGGCGACTTGTATTTGCTTTCCCCATCAAGGTCATGATTCTTGGAAGACACATGCCAACTTGTGGGAATGGGCGGAGGTCACAAGCGGGCTCTTTTGGCACTTACCACTTCACCCCAAGCCCATCCTCA
Source organism: Sequoiadendron giganteum (assembly GCA_007115665.2). Classification (NCBI taxonomy): domain Eukaryota; kingdom Viridiplantae; phylum Streptophyta; class Pinopsida; order Cupressales; family Cupressaceae; genus Sequoiadendron; species Sequoiadendron giganteum. Next base: position 289,478,829 of record CM021104.1, read on the forward strand.
TTGTGGGATTGGGCGGAGGTTGCAAGTGGGATCTTTTAGGCTCTTACTACTTCACCCCAGGCCCCTCCCACAAGGTGGGTTTCAGACAGTCAAGCATAATTTCTGATTCAATCATATGATATCCTTCTTTCTTATCTTATAAGCAATACACATAGGAAAACAATTATTTGCAGAAAACACACATTTTACATTCCTTTAGTATGCAAGGTCATATTCATATAGATGCAAGATAGTAAATGGTGGAAATACACCTGAATATGGAATGGATCTGTTATACTCTTGTTTAGGTATATATTCTCGTTATACTGTTATGCTGTGCTGGATCGCACGGGTCCCTGCTATGCTCTCGTCTATTTGTCTTTTCCCCGATGAAGATCTGTTTAGCAATTGATGATGATCCTCTTTGCCTTGAATGGTTCCTCCTGTATATCGCGATGGGACAAAGAGACATAACCTTTCAGGTTATCTGTTTGCTGAGGGACACAACTCTTTGTTAATGCTTGTAGTTAGGAGTATTTAACTTTATTAATGGTATCGTTGATCCTCTTCCACTGTCTGCCTCCCCTTAGTTACTTCTCTTCATGCGAAAGGAGGTGTCTTATAGTTTGGACGGTTTAGCGTTATCTGACCAATTAATCATCTTCTTTAATAATCACGTCCATCCATAACTTGATTAGTTCACTGCATAATGATTGTTTGGCCTCTAATATTAATTTGATTGTCTTGAGCGATTGGATGACCCAGCGATCGGGTCCATATTTGCAGGGGCATGACACTAGGAGGACGATTTGATTTGTAAAACCAGAACTTCACCTACAATTGCAAGTGAATAGTCACCATAGGGCACCCAACAATGAGGTTTCCAATGAAACAAAACCCATAAAGAGTTTCTTATACACCACGGAGATATGATTTATTTTGTACCTTCCAATTACTTAAAAATTGCAAGTTTCAGACCTCAAAAAATCATATCAGAACTCAGAAAAAGAGGAAAATCAGCTGCAAACTCACTCCAAAATGGCATAAACCTTCCACTGAGCCAAAGCTCAAAAACCCAACTCAAAACATTGAATATATCTTCAAATTCTCACCTTTAAAATTCACCAAAACTACTAAAAAACCTTGGAAATGTGATGAATAGCACCCCAACCAGCTAGGGTGGATATTTCGCCACCAAACCAGCAACCAAGAAGAAGGTTTTCGTCCTCAACCAGAAAATGTAATTTGGAAACAATCCAACAACATAACCTTATGTCGTCAAAAGCCAAGATATCCAAATGAGAACGTCAAATGATAATTTATAGAGTGAGGGACAAATTAGGGCAACTCTCATTTCATTTCCCTCCATTTTACCTTTTTGAAAATAACATGAAATTACCCCAAGAGGTGCATCCAACTTTTTGCCTCCAAAAATTTCAGTTTTCTTTTCTTTTAAAAAATAACATTAAGTCCCAACTAAGCATCCCACCTTATGAGGCATAACATTAGCCTTTAAACAATGATAAACTGTTGATGTTTTAATGATCAGATAAAGCAAACTGAAAGCACTCAGGAAATGCAACACATAAGACAATAAACACAACAAGATACCTTGAGAAAACCCTCCTCCCGAGGGAGAAAAACCCAGCAAATAGTTCTCTTATATAATGAAGAACAGGAGCAGAAATCTGCTCACAACCGAGGCCCAGCACATAGCCAAATTTGATACAATGAAGAAATAGCACCTCTCCTAGATGCAAAGATACAATCGAATATGTTTCTCCTTGAAATCGGTCTGCTGCTGCAAGATAAATGATTTCTGCTCAAGTGCGAACTTCTGGTAGGAATGCGAATTATGCTTTATGAACTTATCTTCCAAATGAACAAGTTCGACCTTGTATTTATACAAAGTGAGGTGACTCCTCAATTAAGTCGGCCACATAAGAAAAAATAAATATTTTACAAAATAACAATATAGGTCGGCCCAAGTAAGTAAATAATAATAATCTCAATGAGTATAAATTAAATAGCCGAATAGGCTATCATTTAATTTATTTGTCTTCTTGGGATGAGTGCGCTGGAAGAAGCAGCGCTAAGCTGCCTAGTAACATCAACATAAACAACTTCTCTTCTAGGCACCAAACAAGGAAGAACACTGGCCCTCTTTTAAAAACGACGTCACCTTACTAGGCCAAGGGGTACACTTCATGAACTCACACCCCCTTCACTTAAGTTATAAAACAACATTATAAACTTAATTGGAAAAATAAAATATTCCTCTGAAAGCATTAGAATTCACCAAGGCTATAACTAGAAAGCACAGCATTGATTGAAAGAGGAATAAAGGCCAAACTAGGGGCTAAAAATAACACTTACTAAAAATAGAAATTTGCTAAAAATAGTAAGTGAGTCCAATCTCCCAATCCAACCAAATCGGAGCCCAAAAGGAACTTACTAAAAATAGCCACCACTAAAAATAGCAATTCTGCTGGAAAAGACCACAAAAAACCCACAAAAACCCACAAAAGCTTGCTGGTAACATCAATTTACTCTCTTGAACATGCTGACTCAAACCGAGAAAGTTAGCGCCAACAGCAAAGCAAGGGGACCTGATAAAAGGGACATTACACTATAGGTGTGTAAAATTTGAAATGCGTGCCATGTGGCCGAGTGAACACCTATTGACATGATCTGCCAAGTCATATCCTCAAACACCTTTTGTGGATTCTCCTGATTCAACAGGCAGTAGCCCCTCGGAGAACATAGGAAATTTTCTTTCTGGTTGAAGAAAATTAAGTTTAATTTTATCTTTATTAATATTAACTTTAAGTTTATCTATAACTTTATTAATATATTAATTTTATTTAATAAGTTTGTAACTTATTAATTCTAATATTATCTAATAGTAATTTTATATGTATTTAGTATTTTTATTAGTATATAAATTTAATAAGTTTAATATTTTTATTAATAAAATTATAATATATAGGTATAAGATAACAGATTATAGACAGAAATTTCCAGTCCGTAACGACAGAATTTGCTGTTTCTGGATTAAACTGGGTGAAATAAAGATTAGTCGCACTGTTTAATACAGAAACTGCAAATTCTAACAGATTATATTTTAATATAATAGATTATTTAATAATATATTTTTTAATTTGTATTATATACATAATAGCCATATCCATATCTGTATCCATGTCCATGCAACTTTGAATCTGAGAAATTATGGGTACTGCCAGATTCAATCAGAACTACAATTTTACTTCCTTCAATAAAACCCTCAACTTGTAATGCAGAGTGAATGGATATGCCTTTCATGGCTGCTAATGATGCAGTGGACTGTTCAAAATTGTCTCTTTCAGATACATCTTCTAACAAGGGCATATCAGGGCACACTGTGTCTTCCTCATCTGTGGAGAGTGGGGAGTCACCATTATTCAACTCTTCTTGAGCAGTCTTATTTGGAATGTGGCTACTATATGTAGAATGTTTAACCTCATTTGGGGTGGCTGCCTTAAGAGGGTTATGTTTTCTTGTTGGAGCAGCTAGGGAGGCCTTCCCTTTACTACAGTTTTTCTTAAGACCTTGCTTGTGAGGTGGCTATCAAGTTCCTTGGTTCTAAGAGCTTCTACATGGCCTTTCAGTTCCTCTTGCAGTCCATCAACAAACAAGGAAGTTTGTTGTGTGGTGGACAAACCTCAAACTCACATGCATAATCTTTGGAATTTTGTACCATATTTATCCAGAGACACCTGCTGACCTTGATGCAGATTACGAAGTTAAAGAACTTCTCATCTGCAATCTTTTTGTTAATTCATCATATTCAGCATCCTACATGTCCAAGTCATGGTTTTGCCAACTTTTGTAGGCATCCCCTTCAAAATGAAGCAAGTCAAACTTTTACCATATTAGACATGGGTACATTTGAAAATCAAAATACAGTTTGATTTTATGCAGCCATATTTAGGAATAATTTTGAATGTACCACCAAAATTTGGAACTTAAGTTTTTGGTGTGTGGTGCTGTGAACCTGTCCTGGTGTAATGCAGAGTGAATGGATATGCCTTTCATGGCCACTAATGATGCAGCGGACTGCTCAAAATTGTCTCTTTCAGATACATCTTCTAACAAGGGCATATCAGGGCACACTGTGTCTTCCTCATCTGTGGAGAGTGGGGAGTCACCATTATTCAACTCTTCTTGAGCAGTCTTATTTGGAATGTGGCTACTATATGTAGAATGTTTAACCTCATTTGGGGTGGCTGCCTTAAGAGGGTTATGTTTTCTTGTTGGAGCAGCTAGGGAGGCCTTCCCTTTACTACAGTTTTTCTTAAGACCTTGCTTGTGAGGTGGCTATCAAGTTCCTTGGTTCTAAGAGCTTCTACATGGCCTTTCAGTTCCTCTTGCAGTCCATCAACAAACAAGGAAGTTTGTTGTGTGGTGGACAAACCTCAAACTCACATGCATAATCTTTGGAATTTTGTACCATATTTATCCTCAGACACCTGCTGACCTTGATGCAGATTACGAAGTTAAAGAACTTCTCATCTGCAATCTTTTTGTTAATTCATCACATTCAGCATCCTACATGTCCAAGTCATGGTTTTGCCAACTTTTGTAGCCATCCCCTTCAAAATGAAGCAAATCAAATTTTTACCATATTAGACATGGGTACATTTGAAAATCAAAATACAGTTTGATTTTATGCAGCCATATTTAGGAATAATTTTGAATGTACCACCAAAATTTGGAACTTAAGTTTTTGGTGTGTGGTGCTGTGAACCTGTCCTGGTGTAGTCTTAACTCTTATCCATCAACGTTTCTTATTGTCCCATAGGTTTCAAATCATATCTACACAAAAGTCTGCTTTGTTGGCCATATAGGCCCTCTAGAGCCTTTTGATGGGATCATAGTTGAAGTAGTTAGAGTTTTATCCGTGCTGCTCTGAAGTTTTTCTTCCTTCAACAGTGCAGCAGTACATTGCAGTTCCCCCACGGAACAGAAGCATACCCAACAGCAACCTTGATCTCTGTGTAGTTGTGTTGAAGGTACAGTCAAGGGCAGCATCAGCATTAGCATGGCTCAACAGTGATGGCAGAGTTCACCTTGGTTTTTATGCAGCTGAGAGATCAGTTTGGAGAGGACATAGTTATATATGAGAATAGGCCCAACTATGTACGGAGTCTTCTTTGAGATATGCACCCAGTTAATTACTTGTGATTTGTGGATATAACTTAGTATCAACTATTTCAGTTAGGAGTTATTAGTTGTTAGACTAGGTTGATGAATTAGTCAGACTAGTTGATTATTCAGTCAAACTGAGTGCCACTTCAATGAGTTGTAAGCTTATTGTGGAGCTTTACTTGACACCTCATCTAGTTTCTCTTAGTTAGATTCGTAGTGCACTTGTCTATTTAAAGGGTAAATCTTCCAATTCTAAATATGATGCATGTAGAGTCTCTTTTCTAAAATTCATTTCAGTGCAGTGTATGTCTTTTCAGATTTAGTGAGAAGCAGTTGAAGATTTGAGAGTTCAATACTGTGTGTTTGCTGTTCACATTTTCAGGAGTATACATTTGTAGATTAGCAGTCAGAGGTTATTGTATTAATTGAACTTTTTTGTTTTAAGCTACCTAGATTTAGGGCTAATTTTTCTAAGCGTAGAATCTGCTAACCATGTTCTGAAAATTAACATGGTATCAGAGTGGTAAATCTGAAATCTTCCAAGGTTTCTGTGGATGAAAACGATTGCTTCTTGAGAAAGGGAATTGTTGGAGGGTTGCAGTGGGTGTGATGCTCGAGCTTCAGTGATTGAACTCAATCCATGCTTGTGAGAGGCATAAGAACCTATGATCAGTTGTTGGGTGGAATGACCAAGATCATCCAAAGATTGGGAGGTTGCTTTTAACTTGATACAGTGGTTAGATTTTTTCAATGGCTGTGATGCCCAAGAGTCTTCAGTGATTGAAGAGATCAGAACTTATGAGAGGTTGTAGAGTGGGATGTCCTAAGTAATTCAGTGATTGGAGTGTTGTTCCACACTCGTGATAGGCTTCTGATTTGAGTTATTTCTGGCTGATTTTCTTATTTAAAGTTTTTAACATGTCCTATGAATTGCAGGTATGACTAGTCTCAGTCTTAGAAAGTGTGACCATCTAGAAGTTGTTTCCAACTTTACACCTTGGAAGTGTAGATTGCAGATGCTACTAGATGATGTTGATGTTTGGTGTTTTGTGGAGATGAAGGTTGCAGCTCCTACTGACCTTGTTCAGTTGGCTGAACATAAGAAAAAGTTGGCCAAGGTGAAGCTAATCATCCTAGAGTTGGCTAAGGACCATTTGATCCCTCACATCATAGAGAAGAAGACAACGAAGGGCATATATGATGCCTTGGTCACTCTCTGTTAGAGTGTGAACATTTTCCACAAGATGCTGCTAGAGAACAAGCTCAGTGCCTCACATGAGTGATATAGACACTTCATGAAGATCATGGAGCTTCAAGATCAGCTTGTTGCTATTGGGGTGAACATAGAGGATGATGAGTTTGGTGTCCAAAGCTATAAATGGGTTTTCTCCATCTTGGGATCCATTTGATTGGGGTGTTTGAGCTTGTGAGAAGCTTCACACTTCCAAGAAGCTTTGGGATGATTTCATCAAGGAGACTAGACTAGAGACTTTTTCAGCTAGAGTAGAAAAGAATCACAACCTAGCCATCATTGGGAAGATGAGGAAATGTGGTAAGAAACGAGTACCTAAGAAGGGTTAGAATGGCAAGGATGAAAAATCAAATTCTTCAGACTAGGGGAAGAAAGAATTGATTCATGTGAAGTCTTTTTAAGTTCCACAAGATGGGCCACTATGCATCTAGGTGTCTTGATGTAATGTTCCTTATCCTAAGTATGAGGATGTCAAAATCACTTTCTAGTCTTGGGTGGAACTTTTGACTATTACATATTGTCATACCTTCTTCCCAATCCTTGCTTCCCTATCACTATGGATACCCCAAATCTTCGATCCTTGGCCTCTTGCTCCCTTGCTGCTTGCATACTTGTGGAGCTTTGTTTCTTGTTGCGCTTGGTATGGTCAACCCTCAATCCCCACTCCTTCCAACCATTACATCCTTTTGACAAGTGAGTTGTTGGTCCCTCACTGCATTGCTCTTGAAGCATGCAAATTCCTAAACCCTTGCCATATTGAATCCTAGCACAACGAAATCCTATTCCCTAAAACCCTAATGTCAAGCTTATAGAATATTATTTGGTTGACCTATTGGTAACCGTTTCCCGGAACTCCCACCTTTTGGCTTGCACTTTAATAGAACCCCATTGTTTGAACAAAGGAACTCACTAATCCTCTAGGCCGATTAGGGATGCCACTAATGGGCCCAAATTTGAATGTAAGATGGAAGGAACCTCTCAAATAACTCTCAACACGTTTAGGCCAATGCTAGGCCTTCAACTCATATGTAAGATGGTCAATTGCATGAATGGTGCTTAAGGTCATTGCTATATCACCGAATATGATGAGTTTAGCCAAAGGTTGATTGATAGATTTCAAAGGACCGATCCTAAGATCCACTTGAGAGAGCTGACACAGCTAAGGTGTAATAGTTTAGTAGACAATCTCTTTACATTTGGGAAGTGATTTATGCTACTTTTATGTATTAGGCTTTGCATTGGATATTGAGGACTATCAAAGTACATACCTCCACCTTTCGTCTATACTTGCTATTTGATGTAATAAGTCCTTTGAATGCTACAATTGATCACACAAATGGTGATAGAACATTGAGATCACAACCCCGCCTCCCCACCCTCCCCACGAGCAACCCCTAGAATACCTTAATCCTCTTTTTCTTACATAAATGATGTGGGTGTAGAGTGTTACATATGACTCCTTACTCCTACTTTAGGTAGCAGAAGTGTGCACAATACCAACTTCCTTATTTTTTGAGGATCAATAGCTGCAAATGTGAGGAAGGTTTTCAGGATACCATGTTGAATCCTCCCAATGTTTGCCCAACTAATCCAACATAATGTCCCTTATTGGGATATTCTTGGTTTTACGCGTGCAAACAATATTAATCACTCAAAACTAATATTAGTAATATTAAGTATCAAAATTTATGATAATATTCAAATCAATACATCGAAGCATCATCAATATTTAGATCCTAGCATACCCCTAGTAGCAAGCACATTGTGAATTCCTTAAAAGTGCTCGCAAATGGCAATATCAAGGCTGGTCATCCTTGAATTGCCTAGAGTATGGAAGGTGGGCTGCCCTTCCACCTCTCAGTCCACCTTAGAGGCTTGTCATCCTCCTTGATCAAGCCCAAGAACATGCAAGGTTGTCCATCCATTCCAACTCTTGTTCAACCTGATAAGAGCATGAAGGTGGGCCATCCTTCATCTCTCGTGAACTTCGAAGGCTGGTCGTCCTTCCTATTTGCAAGACACTTCCACAAATTAAAAATTGATTTCTCAAGGAATTTGCTAGATTATTGATGACTAAGTACCTCTTAATGAATTAATAAATTTATCCTCAATGGCTGCAACAAATTATTTCTGAATATATATATGACTATAGGAATCGGCGATCCCCCTATAACCTGCAGTGTGTCCGGTAAACTTTTTACTGTGACCGGCGATGCTGGCACAACACGCCCTTCAGTACCACCTCTTTCCTACAACATGATGCTTTAGCCAATCGAGCTAGGGTCCCCGCCTCAATTATTTACTGAATATTATTTATTGCTGTTCTCAATATATATTCTGAATTGATGTCTTAGATTTTATTTTCCTATTTCTTCTTGATGCCTTCCTCAAATAATGTGATCTCCCATTTATATCTCCTACTAGGAGGGGTTGCACCTCTTCCTCTAACCTTTCTTAGCAAAGAGTCACCTCTCATCATGAAGTGATGTTTTGAAAATGCTGTTTTAATGATTTGTTAAACATAATTGCCCTTTCTTAAAGTCGGCTGTTTTTCTATTTCATCTGCCCATATTATTACCAGCTCTCTTGTCCTCTAATAGCAGGGTGGGGGGTATGACATCCAACTTAGTCCAGGCCACCCTTCTATAGACATCTTTTGCATGGGCTCTTTCATGGTAGTTGATGAGCATGCTGGTCCTTTTGCTTTGAAATTTGATATAGAGCAGGGCCAGATTTTTCTTGCAGCCACGGTCTCTTGCAGTTTCATCTTCTTTGGAAAGAAACCTCCTTGCTACATCATTATTTGCAACATTTATAATATACTTCCATAATTGGACATGTAGAGGTTTAACACCCCTCCTCCCATAGTTAGAATCACTTTTCCACTTGTTGCTTTCAGATGTTGGAGCTCATTTATGACTCCCTCTTGCTAGTGTTACTGGCTGTACTTTCTAGTCTTACTTTGGTCATTTGTGGACATAAATGGAATTTCATTCTTTATTTCACAAGAATTCTGAATCACACGGGCATATGTTGCAGGTTAGATATGTGAGAGGAGGAGTGGCAAGAAATGTTGCTGAGTGTATGTCAAAGCTTGGAGTTAAGCCCTTCATCATCAGTGTTGTTGGGCAAGACATGGCAGGCATGTTTCTTTATTTGTATCTATCTAATAATTTGACATCAGTTGAGATCTCCTACTGAGTGTCACTATGTTGGCTTATTCAGGAAACTCATTGCTTGACCATTGGAAATCGCTTGGTTTGACCATACATGGTAAGTGTGAAGCCAAATTTTTAGACCCTTAATTTGGAACTTCCTTGATAGCAACTTATTGCTTATGGTCCATTTGTGTGCTTTGGTAATTACTGCAGATCATTAAAATTGAACACAAGAGTTCTAGTTTGGTATTCTTATAGTTTCTTGGATTGAATCATGGATATATTTTCTACCACAGTCCTGTTCAGGTGTGAAAACATTTGACTTTTAAGCTTAATAGTCTCTGCCTTTTTAATTCTGGATTGTACCTTCAGGAATTCGAAGGTGTAATAACATAGCAACACCTATTGTATCAAACATATTTGACAGTGAAGGAGAACTATCAGCTGCTATTGCAGATGTAGAGGCAGTTGTAAGTTTCTTTTTACTATGTAATTTTGAATCAAATAGGTTTCTTTGCAATATGTAACCATTTCTCTCAAGTATTTTAAAAGTGTGGAAAAAGGACACCAGTGTTGTAAATTCAGGATTACTATCTTTGTAATCTTTCTGCAACTGCAGGAAAAGGCCTTAACACCAGAATGGATAAATCAGTTCAGTAGCTATATTGGATGTGCTCCTTTATTGATGGTTGATGCTAATTTGCATCCTTTGACTCTTGAAGCTGCTTGCAATTGTAAGTTTGCAAAATCTGAGGCTTTTATGCCTATATTCATATAAGAAGCAAGGATTTTATGTTTCAAATATTTTTTAATTTGCAGTGGCCAAGGAATCAAATACCCCAGTCTGGTTCGAGCCTGTCTCAGTTGCAAAATCTGTTAGAGCTGGAAGTATTTTAAAAAATGTGAGTAGTCAAAAGCTAAATTTTGTTTTCACTTGCAAAATTTGTTAAAAGTGGTAGCACAAAGTTGTGTATGTAGTCAGAAATGAATAATTTACTTTACAATTGCAAATAATTATCTTTAAATGTTGTGCAGATACTATTGTTTGTTTTGGTGTCTTCTGCACGTGGAAATCTTGGAGGAATTCTTTCGTGTGCTGTAATTGATGTTTAAAATAATATTTTTTGAATAGTTTTGCAAATTTGCAGGTCACCTTTATTTCACCTAATGAGGCTGAGCTTATTGCTATGGTAGAAGCCATTTCTTCAGTAGATTTATTTAATTCTTGTAAGCCAATGGAAGAACATGAAAAGAAAACGAGTATTGAAGCAGTTTATGAACTCTTCAAACCAGCCATCAGCATATTATTAGAAGAGGGTGTTAAGTTTATTGCTTTGACACTGGGATCCTATGGTGTGCTTCTATGTTTCAAAGAGATATCTAGTTTTCAGAGGATCCCTATCACTTGTTCTGAATTCAACCAGTTCACTGATTTTGATATAATGGGTCTAAGAGAAAGGAATGAACTGATTCTATCAAGCACTCAAAAGCCAATCGTCTCAAACAATTTCAATGCCAAATGTCAGAAGCCTGGGCATAAAGACATCCACCTTAATTGTGTACACTTTCCAGCTCTTCCTGTATCAGTAATGAGCCTAACAGGTGCAGGAGATTGCTTTGTAGGAGGAGCTCTTGCAGCTCTTTGTGGTGGAAGAGATATTGTAAGAAGTATGGCTTTTGGTGTAGCAGTTGCAAAGTTTGCAGTCAATTCTGAATTGAATGTACCTTCAGATTTCTCTCCAAAGTCAGTTTCAGGTAAATATTTCTACATGGAGTAATTGCTCTCTTGAATGGGGCTTAGATTGTATATGTGTTAATGAAAAAATATGTTATCATGGCTTGTTTGTTGATCCTTGAAGATTTAGAACATTAGTTGTAAGTTCTGAAGTGTGTGTGCGTTCAAGTATCACATCCCTGCAGCTGTTTAGAAAACATTTTCTCCATTGGCAAGTTTAAGAAGCTGATTGTAGAACTGTACAAATTGACTCGCCTGGATCACATTTATTTTTTGTAATTATCTGCATGCCAAATAGAATTTTTGATAAACCTTGCTGTAAAGCTCCATGTTTGTGATAACAGACTAAATTGCTGTTCTGTTTCAGTAGCTCATCTTTTTGGGGATTCATCATTGGTTTGTGTAAATTACATAGCAGTGTGAAAGTCCATTCTCAAATAGAGATGAAGAGGATGAAGAAATACTAATGTTGAGTGATTCTGGCTCTACTACTTCTCATTTTGAAGTTGGTGGCTGAAGAGGGGTCCATGGTGATGAACCACTTTACTTTTCCTCAAAAAGAATGATTATTATCTTGCTTTGGAGAATCTGTGTTGAGTAGCATTTATGGACTTCCGAAATATCATTGTTGTTATGCCCTTTGTGAACACGGCCTCTACAAATTGGAGAAACAAACATGCTTATTAAGGAATGACCTATACAAGTTGGAGAAACACACATGCTTATTAAGGATTCAACTTAGCTTGCATGTTGGTATTAACTTTATTGCCATCCATATTGCCTTTAGCCCTTGGCTTATTTGACTGCCTTGTTTACATACTTATAGCCTCTGGGTTAACCATCATTTGCTTTGTTGTTCAAAACATTTTCAATCCTAACTTTATATATATGTGGTTTTGTCAGTGTGTTTGCTAAGAGAGGCCTTCCACTTTTTCCTTATTTATAGGTTGATATATTACAGACCTTAATGTAGATAATTCTCATTGTCACAAAGCTAAGAGGCTAATCATGGTGGCATAAACCTATAGCAAAATTGAGAATAATGATCAGTGAATGGAAAGTGAGACATTAGAAGAAAAAAAATGCAATTGATTTTGATCAAGTTTGGATGGTGCAGAGTTAACAGAAGTACCACACAAAACAAGAAACAGAAAATACTAATAGTAAAATTATTTTCAAGTGATAGGAAAGAAGGAAAGTCCAAATGAAAAATAAGAAGAAACAGACATAAAAAGTAAGTAGGAACAATATAAATAAAAAGGCTTATTAATGTTGGATCTTTGGAAGATTGTTCCCTTAGAAAACCTGAAAAAGGGATGGGACTCAAAATACCATTCAAACGAACTAAGAAGGTAGAAATTCTATAAGATGAGCATAGAACATACAATAAATTTGCAAAGTGCAAAGCAAAGCTAAGAATCCATTTTATGGATTGCTTGACATAGAAGTTGCAAAATGCAAATCTATCCCTGAGATACACCTGTGAGCCCCCATTCATTCAGCATCCCTTAATTCCTTTTTGTTAGCAATTCAATGCTGTGAGAGCGATTGCGCACTGTGAGTTGGATGAGTAGAAAGGAGGGAGGCTTGTAGGTGGTCGACAAGGAACAAGTGTATGGTAGAGGGCAATAGGGTGTAATGTGGGAATAGAATGAAGACATTATGAATGGCATGGGGATATATATGACAAATAGGTATGTGTTTGAGGATAGAAAAGGTGATTGATTTTAACAAAAAAATATAAATATAAGGCATTGATATTGGAAGAGGCAACAAAGGGCAAAATAAGTGGGGCTAAGAGTTAGGATACATGAGGCTATTTGCTTAGGTAGATACAATGTAAGCATGGTGGTATGATAAAATAGTAAGTGGAAGGGCTTAGGTGGTATAACATCCAAAATAAAAAGTATGTGAAAATGCCAAAGTGGCAATATGGGGTTAGAAGTGAAAAAGAGAAAGAAAGAAATAAATTATATTCTGACCATGAATGACCAAAAATAGATCAAAGGAACTAGAATGTACAACATGTACAATAACAAAGTTTCATCACTAGGAAAATATCCGTTATATGTTTCTTTTATTGATGATTTCTTGAGGAAAATATGGGTATATTTTCTCTAGCAGAAATTTGAATTTTTAATGAATTCAAAGAGTTTAAGGCTCTTGTAGAAAACTAGATAGAGAAGAAGATAAAGATGTTGATGATTGACGATGGTGCAAAGTTTGACTCAAATGAATTTGAACAATTTTGTAAGTAGTGTGAAATAACAAGGCAAAAACAATCTCATATGTCACAACAAAATGGACTTGAAAAGAAAGTGAACAAGACATTGATGTAAAAATTGAGTACGCTTAGTGGTGTAAACCTAGAACATAAACTTTGGGCAGATGCAGTTGCTACTTGATCAATTTTTCACCTACATCAACCTTTCTCAATAAAACTACATAGAAGGCATGGACTAGTAAGAAACCCTCTCGTCAACATCTTAAATTTTTTGGTTTTGATGTTTATGTGCATGTTCCGAAGGAAAAGAAACTAAACTAGATTATAAAGTAGAGAAGCATATATTTATTGGATATAGAAATGGTGCACAATGTTGATTTAAGGTAGCTTCGGTTAGATATAAATGATGATTGCATTTATGCATCATCATCATTTATATATAATCGAAATCTACTTTTCAGGTATTATATCTGCAAGTAAGTTACTCGAATTTCTGATCATGAATAAATTTGAAATCAAGTGCTGATCGAACTTCATTTATATACACTAATCGCTGTTGTTAATACATGCAGGTGTTTAAATATAAACCATCGATAATTATCGGTTGATTAGAGGAGTCCGCGTATTCAAGGGACACGTCCCATGAGTGGACGTGTCTCTCCTTGAGGCGTGTCTCTTCTTGAGATATAAGACATGAATTTGATTTTATTTTGTAGTATATTGAAATAGATAAATGTTCTGCAATTGAAGATCAAAGATAAAACATTAGAAATCTGACTTAGAATATATATACAGAAATTGAGATCTAGGATTTGCTTATTCTCCACTTAGAATACAATTTGATAGATTTGATTAATTTAACATGGTATCAAAGCCACGTTGAGAAAATCCGAATCAAATCAAGATATCAGATTATTTAAGAAAATTGTATTTTTTAAGAAATCAAATACACATCACATTCTTCATAATGTCAAGTGTGATCAGATTTGAAGATCGTCTTGAAGGTGCAAACAACTTCACATCATGGAAATTCAGAATCATGATGATTCTAAAAGAAAATAAGTTAGACTCATTTGTGAAAGAAAACAAGAGAGAACCAGAGGATGATCTAGAGAAAACTCAATGGATTGAGAACAATGAGAAAACCATGAAAATTTTAGTAGATGCAGTTAGGGATCATATAGTACCTATTTTGTCGAAACATGAGACTGCATAGCTAATGTTTAAATCTCTTGAGAGCACTTTTGAAATAAACAACACCAGTAGGACCCTTGCATTAAAAAGGCAATTTAACAATGTTCAAATAAACAAAGGAGAATCTATTAATGCATACTTCATGGGAATCACTGAACTAAGAGATCAATTATCAACAATTGGATATCAAATTGATAGCAAGGAGTTAACACTAATAGCTCTAGGAGGCCTACCAAACTCAAGGGAGTCATTTGTTCAAGGAATAAGTGCGAGATCTAAACTCCCTAAATTTGATAGGCTAAGAACAGACTGCTTACAAGAAGAAACAAGACTCTTAACAAAAGAAAACAAACAAAAACCCTTAGATGAGGATATTCATGTGCTCAACACAACATCTATTAAAAGGGGTAAGAATAATTCTTATGGGAAAGGATCATTCAAGAGAAAGAGAAATTCTTATGGAAAAGGATCATTCAAGAAGAGGAAAGACATCTCTCAAATACAATGTTTCAGATGTAATCAATATGGACACTATGCAATGAAGTGCCTTGATAGAACAAAACAACAAGCATCTTTTGCTAAAGTAGGAAAAACAAATATAGACTATGACTTTGAGAAATTTATCTTCTATTCAACCTTATCAAGTCAAGTATCTAACAATATCAACAACTGGGTAATTGAGAGTGGTTCATCAAGGCACATCACAGGGTTCAGAGAACACCTAGACACTATGACTGAAGAAACTAATGAAGAAGTAACTATTGGGGATGATTCTGCACATCCCGTAAAAGGGGTTGGAACTTGCTTCATCAAATTGAAATTTGGTTTCTCCCTACAACTCACTGGAGTCTTATTTGTACTAGGAATAAAGAGGAATCTAATATCCATCTCTGCTCTTGAAGACAATGGATATAGGGTTACCTTTATGGATGGAAAAGTTCTGGCATGGCTAAAGAACTCCACTATAAAGAAAGCACAAACCATAGGTATAAGACAAGGTTATCTTTACAAGTTGTGCACTGACATCAAACAAGCCCTTACCCTTGAGACTTCTGATTCAAATGAAATTTGGCATCAAAGATTAGGACACATTAATTTCCGTGCCCTACCCTTTGTATAAAAACTAGTAACAAGATTGCCTAAGTTAAAACAAACTCATGAAGGAGCTTGTAAAGGGTGTGCCCTAGGAAAGAATATAAAGGGATCCTTCCAAAATAGTTTGAGTAAACCCAAAAATGTGTTAGAACTGGTTCACTCTGACTTATGTGCACCCATGTCTGTACCCTCCATGGCGGGCTTCCTATATTATGTAATATTTATAGATGACTTCTCTAGGAAGACTTGGATTTATTTTCTTTAAGTGTAAAGAGTCAATAGAAATCCTTAAAAGGTTTAAGGAGTTCAAAGCTCTTACTGAAAACTTCTCTGGTAAGAAAATCAAAATTCTAAGTACAGACAATGGGAAGGAATACACTTCTGAAATCTTTAAGGAATTTTGCATGAATGTTGGGATTAAGAGGGAGTTTACAGTAGCCTACAACCCTCAACAAAATGGTGTTGCTGAAAGGAAAAATAGAACTATTGTAGAAGCTGCTAAAGCAATGTTATTTGACTAGAACATAGAAACCTCATTTTGGGCAGAAGCCTCTAGAACTGTTGTATACATCCAAAATAGATGTCCACATTCTCACCTAGATAACAAGACTCTTGAAGAATCTTTTACTGGTATAAAACCGGACATTAGTCACTTAAGGATCTTTGGTTGCCCTGTCTACATTCATGTACCTAAAGAAAAGAGATTCAAACTAGAACCTTCTGGAAAGAAAGGGGTATTTGTGGGATATAGTGAAACCTCTAAAGCCTACAAAATATTCATACCTGAGCAAAAACAAATTGAACTAAGTAGAGATGTCATATTTGAAGAAGACATTGCATTCAAAAGGGCAAGGAGTTCAAGTGAGATAGACATTCATAATTCCCCTAGAGTCTTAGAAGTGGAACCTACTCCTGAGATTTAGAGGGAGTATCCTGAAGAAATAATAAGTGAATTTCAATCTACTTCAGAAGAGAGTCCCAATGACAACAGCAAGAAGAGACCACTTTGGGCTAGGAAGATGATTAAAGAAGGTGAGAATCATGCAACACCCAAGGGAACCTTTAGGGAAAGTAAGAGACCCAAAAGATTCTCAAGCTATGCTGCCTTAATGAATGAAATCATCAATTCAGAACCCACCAGTGTTACAAAAGCTTTCAAACATCAAGTATGGAAGGATGCAATGATGAAAGAGTATCAGTCCATTTTGAAAAATGATGTATGGGATATAGTGCCTAGACCAAAAGAGAAATCTGTTGTCTCTTCCAAATGGCTCTTCAAAATCAAACATGCTATTGATGACAGTGTAGAAAAACACAAGGCACATTTTGTGGCTAGAGGTTTCTCACAAAAGGAAGGCATTGATTATGAAGAGACATTTGCACCTGTTGCCCGGTATACATCTGTGAGAGCAATGATAGCTATTGCAGCAGCTAAATGCTAGAAGATCCATCAAATGGATGTGAAAACTGCCTTCTTGAATGGGACCATTGAAGAGGAAGTCTATCTAGAGCAGCCTGAAGGTTTTGTGATCCATAAATCTGACTCACATGTATGCAGATTAAAGAAACCTCTATATGGACTTAAACAGGCTTCCAAGGCATGGTATGAAAGAATTGACAGCTATCTCTTGGGACTAGGATTTTCCAAATCTTTATTTTAAGGTAATTAAAGGTGATATGCTAATAATTATTTTATATGTTGATGACCTGCTGATAACAGGAGAAAATCACCTCATTGCTCAAGGTAAAAGGGATCTAACTTCAGAATTTGACATGAAAGACTTGGGCATTTTACATTACTTCCTGGGTTTAGAAGTCTGGCAGAAATCAGATGGCATCATACTAAAACAAGGAAAGTATACTATTGATATTCTGAAGAGATTTGGGATGTTGTATTGTAGACCCATGTCTACACCTATGGAAACCAACTTACACAAATTAAAAGAAGCAACAACAAAATCTAAGTTTGCAGATCCCACTCTATATAGACAGATAATTGGATCATTGATGTACCTGGTTAACACTAGACTTGATATTTGCTATGCAGTGAATGCTCTAAGCCAGTTTATGTGTGAGCCAAAGGAAATTCACCTTGTTGCTGTGAAGCACATATTGAGATATCTTCAAGGCATTATTGGATATGGTCTTCATTACAAAAATGACCAACTAGATTTACATGGATACTCTGATTCAGATTGGGCTGGAAGTGTAACCGATCGGAAAAAACACATCAAGATGTTGCTTCAGTTTAGGATCGGCTGTGATCTCTTGGATCAGCAGAAAATAGTCTTCAGTGGCACAAAGCTCGACAAAAGCTAAATATATTGCAGCCTCTATGGGGGCAAGAGAAGCAGTATGGCTCCGGAAATTGCTTGTGGGACTCTTTGGTGAGCCCTTGAATCTGCTATTATCCATTGTGATAATCAGAGTTGCATTAAACTTTCAGTAAATCTAGTATTCCATGATAGATCTAAGCATATTGAGATCCCTTACTATTATGTAAGAGATATGGTAGAAAGGAATGTGATCTAGCTAGAGTATATTAGTAATTTAGTACAAATGATCAAACAACAGACATTCTCACCAAGCCTCTCTCCAGAATTAAAGTTGAACACTTCAAGAAGAAACTTGGTATGGTTGAAATGTAATTTGATATTATGATTGAAATTCAAATTTGTTTAGTTGTACTAATATATTTAAAAGATGTTTAATGTGTAAATTTTTTTGTCATGTGTGTGACTCCATGACTTTATGGGCCCTCTCTCCCCCTGTGTATATTATTGAAAGGTGACAATCTTTCTGATAATGAACACTTGTATTTGACATTGTAAAGTGACGACTCTACAATGATTAGTTGAACTATCATGATAGAAATCATGTGATTTGATATTTGTGGACATGTCATGATAGTATCTCATGGACATTTTGATAGATATCATGAGACTTGATGTCAATTGAAGATCATTACGATCCTTATGAGATAATCATGGTGGATAAATATATATTCGTGGATATGCCATGAATTATTATGGTAGACATCATGAGACTTGATGTTAGTGCACATACTATAATGAAGATGTGTTATGAAGAATGTCATGTGACTTGAAAATTTTAGAAACATACCATATCTTCGATATCACGTGTAAGGTGATATCTCTACTTACTTGGTTTTGAGTTATCTTCCCTAGCTAAGAGGGAGTGTTGATTTAAGGTAGCATCGGTCAGATTTAATGATGATTGCATTTATGCATCATCATCATTTATATATAATCAAAATCTACTTTTCAAGTATGATATCTGCAAGTAAGTTATTCGAATTTCTAATCATGAATAAATTCGAAATCAAGTGCTGATCGAACTTCATTTATATACACTAATTGTTGTTGTTAATACATGCAGGTGTTTAAATATAAACCACTGATAATTATCGGTTGATTAGAGGAGTCTGCGTATTCAAGGGACACGTCCTCTCATGGGACGCGTCTCTCCTTGAGGCGTGTCTCTTCTTGAGATATAAGACATGAATTCAATTTTCTTTTGTAGTATATTGAAATAGATAAATGTTCTGCAATTGAAGATCAAAGATAAAACATTAGAAATCTGACTTAGAATATATATACAGAAATTGAGATCTAGGATTTGCTTATTCTCCACTTAGAATATAATTTGATAGATTTGATTAATTTAACACAAGGCTACAAGTTTGAACCTAGAAATAAAGAAGATTATCTTTAGTAATAATGAAATCTTTAGAGAGGTTAAAAGGTCTCCAGTGTAGGAAGAACTAGAAAATATGCATTTGAATCCAAAGATGAAGAATCTGTATTTACATATGAGTCAATAGAAGAAGATGCAATAGATCAAGGAGAAACCTACACCCTATTCTTGAGGAGATCAATTTAAGAAAGAAGGCAAGTTCTAGAAATAGGTAGTCCACCTAATTTTTGTTCTGTCTTTGTGTATCTATTATTGATGGTGATTCAGAGATGTTGATCTAATAACTAGGATGGACATTCCATACACAAGTTACCAACTTATGGATTTGTATGAGAGTTAAATTATGAGCACATATGACAAATTCTTTAATTTGAAGGAATATGTAGTAAGAAACTAGAAAACAAAGACAATAACATAAAAAGGAAATAGAAAATTAACATTGAGAAACCCCTTGTGTAATTTCCCTTTCTAATATTTTTTGTTAACCCTACAAATTTTTGTGAAGGTGAACATCAAACTCAACACTCATGTGATTATAAATAAATTTGGTAGTGGTTTGGCCCCTCTCCACTAAAGATTTAAGCAATGAAAGTTTGTCAATGTCTTCCAAGGTTAAATTGAGACAATGCATTGTGCGTGGACTCCAAAACAAAGTGGGATACTTCAGCAAAAATCTTCTAGCAGCCACACAATTGGTAACATTGTTTGTAATATATTGTACTGCAAACTATGGCCCTACCTCAATGACCATCTCATCATATAGAGTGAAAAGCGGTTGTGTTGATTTGATCCCATTTAATGCATCCATGTATTTAGAAAAATTGTGCTAAGCTTGGATACCACAAAAAAATTGATGCGAGTATTGTTTGTCCTATTTATTCACCCATTAGACATCATAGTGTAGTCTATCTTATCACACTATTTGTAATGTTTGGCAAAGAATTTGTGCACATTTTAAATTGCATCCCTTAACATGTCATTCCTAAAAGTCTCATGTTAGGAGGCTTTGAACATAAGATCTATAATTGCAATTGCATTCACCATTGCTTGTCAATATGTAGACCTAACAGCATTGAATAATACTAAATAGGCTAAGAATAGAACAAAGAATTAGCAATGGTCTTTTTGACCTACTCGTGAACATTATTCTTCCACTCTGTACTCTCTAAAGATGGTTGTGCTCCTAGTGTAATATGAAGCACAAAGAAGACATTGATGTTGCCATCATTTGTCTTAGGTCTCTATGATGTACGAGGTGTAGATGGATTCATAATAAGTTGTTATTGTGATGCTCAACCTTGTTGGAAGGATCAACTTTGGCCTCAAAAGGTGTGGATCTAATTGTTATCCTTGCCCTTTTTGTTTTATTTTCTGCATAAGATTAAAGAGTTATCAAAGCTTGATGGGTGACATTTGTGGGGCACTATTTGCAAGGATTATAATACCTTGGCAACTTTGCCAAATGCCATTTGAAGTGACAAATGCCCCCAATGCATCCAAGGCCACAAAAATTGCATTTGACTTTGTTAGAATTGGGAACAACTTCACTGTAGGTCTATGCAAAATCTTTTTCTTGTGGCATGATCACTTGAGTTTGCAAAATAAAACAAAAAACAACCATTTAGGTTTTCTTGAAAACCATTAAAAAATAACAATCCCTAACTCTTAAAACAAAGTAAATTTTTTTAAAAACATCCTTGTCTTAAGAGTTCATAAATATTTTAAAAATTCCTAAACCAAACAAAATTTAGTGTCTGAGATATGGCTGAAACTTAGTGCATACTATTTTTTTTAAAATCTGTAACACTAACCCTAATCTTAGTAAATACTAAATTAAAAACTAATAACTCTAACCCTAAACCCTAAACAATTTAGGGTTGAGAATTAGATAATACATAATTTAAGAGCTAAGTCACCAGGTTCAAATTCAAATTCGAGTTAGGCAACATTGAAATTCGAATGAAATTCGACAAGGAAAAAATTCGAAAATTATAAAATTCGCCTTATGTAATTTTTTTAATTTTTTATAAATATAAGTAATATATCCATACAATTGTCTAAATAGTTTAACATTGATAGATAGATTTGAATCATTACAAAAATATGACACATTTATAAAATATAAACCATAAAAAAATGTGAAATCACGATTGTGAAGATATTCTTTTGTCAAAAAGGTACAATAACAGTAAAGACTTTAGAACTTCAAAAAAACTCCAAGTCATCAAAAGCACTTGGCTGAGATGCTAAATCATCATCATCTATATCACTACTCAATTCATCATCAACAAAGTCAGGCTCATCTGCAATTGGCATTGCTATGTCTTCAAGAATTTGTTGTGAGGAAGAGTCATTTGCTGATTTGTTCATGAGCAATTTTAAATTGCTGCGAACATAGACAAGATCTCCCAACTTTCCAGACAACAATTTATTCCTCTTTTTGGAATGGATGTGATCAAAGCAACTCCAGTTCCTCTCACAAGCCGATGAACTTGCTCCCTGAATCAAAACTCAAATAGCAAACCTTTGTAGCTTAGGGGTTTGTGCTCCATAGGTCATCCACCATTTATGCCCAAGTACATGTGCCATGTCATATTTGGCTGCTTGCATTCCAAACAACCCTTCTCCGCCCTTGTATACCCAAAATTGACTTTTGATTAGTGTTGAAATTGTTTGATTTGATTCGTACTTTCCAACTGCTTTTAAAAGCCCTGCCATAATTTCAGTGTCACCTTCTCTATCAATAGAAAATAACTTAGGCTCCAAAAAGCAAGCTGTTGCATGTAAAGGTGTGCATCATTTTCCATCTGCAATCAACTGTTTCCCATATCTCCATATATTTTGCTTCTACATTGTTTAGTGCTTTTTGAATAGCTTCCTTACAACGGTCCATGCTTTCATAAAGCATGCCAAGGCAAGGAGTGTCACCATCAACCATATGAAGCACATCAACAATTGGTTCACATATAAGCAAAACCTTTGCTGCACTTTCCCATAAATTGTTGTTTAGAATTATTTGCTCTATGTTCTTCCCCTGAGGACCTTTAGAAAGCATTGGGTGTTCCCACTCATTGGAACAAATAACAAACCTCAAAGCTGTTTTTTCTTCAACCACTCTTTTCAAAGTGATAAAATGAAGCAAATCTTGTTTCACAAGGCCTCAACAACTCCCTGAATGCATGCTGCCTATAAAGACTCAATGTGAGACGATGATTCCTTATGAAATTTGCAATTGCTCTCCCCCTGTGAATAGCTTCATGTACCCATGGGAATTTAGCCAAGTCATGAAACAACAAATCGAGACAATGGGCTACACATGGGCTCCAATATATTTGAGGGTACTTCTCTGCAATCAACTTCTCAACTCCCACACAATTTGCTGCACTATCAGTTACCACTTGAACCACATTTTCCACCCCTACTTCAAGAATGGATTCCTCTAATATTTGACAAATGTACTCGGAAGTTTTCTTGTGGTTCATGGTGTCAATCACTTTCAAGAACACAACACCCTCAAGACAAGACACCAAAATGTTAATCAATGGCCTTTGACATATATCTGACCATCCATCACTCAATATAGTGCAACCTGTTTTCCTCCAAGAGTTTGACAGTAGCTAATTTCTCAGTCACTCTATCTTTTGACCTTTGCAAAAGAGTTGTCCCGATAGCCTTTGAACTTGGGGGTGTGTACCCTTTGCCAAACTCTGCAATTTTGTGAATTGCATTACGAAAATGTGGATTTCTCGCAACATTGAATGGAATAGCACTTGTGTAAAACAAATTAGCTACTGCATCATCCACCTCATGTTTCTCTACTAATTTTCAAAAGCTTTTCAATGTTCCACTCTCCCTCACCAGTTTGGATAAACCAGAAGAGGAAGACATAATAGATGTTGAGCTTGTGAATCTGGTTTGAGACATATCTTCTTCAATTCTCTATTTTTTTTGTGCTTTCTTCATCTTTCCCACAATTGAAGAGGATTGTTCTTTCTCTAAAGCAACTCCTCCTGCACCATTTGTAATACCAAGTAAATAGTCCATTGCCCTTGTCAAACCGCCAGAAAAAGGTTTCTGACACTTGGTGCATTTGAGTTCAGTACCATTGCGAGTGATATATTTCCATGCTTCTGCTGTTGATTTCTGGGGAGCCATAATCTATATGTTTGAATGACAAAATAATATTTAATATTAAAAAATTAAAACATCCACATAATTTTATTTTAAACAACATTGAGACAAAATATATAGATTTCTTATTTTAAATCTAAAAAACAAAATAAAAAATACTAGATTTTATTTTAATAATTAATAAACATATTTTTATTAATTTAAAAAACAAAATGAAAACACTAAATATTAATATAATTTACATTTTACAGTAAAGTAAAGTGAACTGTAAATATTAATAAATAATAAATAAACACAATATTAAATAATACAAAATAAAATAATGAAATATTAAATACTAAATCAAATAAAAAATATTAAATAAAGTTTACTTAATATTAAAAATCATTATTCATTCCTATATTTTTCTACAGGCCTATGCTATAATAAACAAATTGAACCCTAAAATTGAATAATTAAAAAAAGAGCTCCCTACCTCCTTCAACGACAGAAGCCTGCGTGAGAATTTGTGGGAGTTTTAGAGAGATGTCGTCCACAGTTGATGGCGATGTAGAGAGTGACAGTCGTCCACAATTGATGGCAATGCAGAGAGAGACGTTGAAGTAGATAAACGCAAAAGAGAGAGACATCGAAGCAAATAAACGATAGCAGGAGACGCCAAAGCAAAGAGTGTCAGCCATAGTTGAGACGAGTTGCAAACGCCGAAAAAGAGACAATCTATAGACGCCAGGAAAAAAACGAGTTGTAGACATTGGAAATAGGAGGTGGTTCGATATCAAACGTTGCCGCTAGTTATATAAAGAAAAAACCCTAATAAAACAATCTCTTTATGATATTTTTCAACGCAAATGGTTGACTGGCGAATTTGTTCGAATATGAACGAATTTCAACCCCTTTTTTGAAATTTGACGAATTTTGAATTTTATGTTGAAATTTGGTCGAATATGGTGACTTAGTTTAAGAGTAGAAAACCCTAACCTGATACCTTATTTTAGGGTTAGGGTTTAGGGTTTAAACTTTAAATTTTAAATAATAAAAAGTAAAGACATAAAAGTTAAAAATAAAACCATAGGACCAAGCCATTAGGGTTTAACATTAAAAGCTCTCACCATAAGGATTTTAAATTAATGAAAAACTTTAAATAAAGGAAGAAAAGCCCTTAAGGCCCTACCTAGATGAGAAAGAAAGATATTCACTTAGCCATTGAAGAACGAGTGTGCCCTAATTAGTTGGACTCAATCTAACGTGTTAGTTCTGGTCTTGAATATTCAATAATGTTACTTCATCAAACTCTGAATCTGCTCTTGAAAAATCAAAATCTGCACAGCAAAAATGACCCACAAAATGAAAAATGCAAATTTTACAAGGCAGATGAGGATACCAGTTTTTGGTGCTTTGGTGGTTTCTTAAGATTCATGCCCAAGTACAGAAAAAAGGATTTGCAGTCTGATTCAGATTGGACCGTCGGACCTGGAAAGTACCAATTATTGACAAGTTATCACATTTTCTGTAGAGTTTTACTGCCTATATCAATAAGTAGACCTACCAACACGTTTGAATCTCCTTCAACAGCAAGCAGCAACAGTGAGTGTTTTATTGCTAACCTAATGGAATATGCTATCTGCTTAAGTGAAATTGTCAGTTTGGAATAAAACTGGATAAAAATCATGTCATATTTGAAGTGTTTTCCAGAACCATTCTTTCTTTTGATTTTCTATTGAAGTGCATTTATCATAGTTAAATTTGGTGGAAAGTCTTTATAGAGGAACCCATCTTCTTGAACTTCTTACACTTGCAGATCCCTACAAAGTGAGATCCCCCATTAGCATTTTTGTTGGATGGGTAAATGACCCCTTAAATTATTGCAGAGTTATCCTTCACACAATACAATATTGTTTATTATTTCTGGCTGATAGAGAAATAAATGATCAATATAGCAAGGAGCCTTGAATGCAAAGGTAGCAATCCAAACATAACAACCAACAGCAGGCAGTTTTGATAGATACAGAACAAGTGAGAGACATGGGACCTCAAATGCACTTTGCATTGTAATTTTTTTGATGTCATTGCTATAGTGGTGCTTTAAAACTAAATGCAGTGAAAGAAATTTGAATGTGTATAGTGGTTTCCTTTTTTAATATCTGACTGAATGTTCGCTATGTGCTTAATTTTTCTTGAATATTAAGATAATATATTTTGTATTGTCAATGTTTGAATGTTGTTTTTTTGTCTTCCAAGTATTCTTAGTCAGGTTTAGTTCAGAAGGGCTATGCTTGAAAATGGGAAAAAAGAAGACAGAAAATTAAATGTCAGTTTTGTTGTTTATTGGTTAATACTGCTCATCTTGGATGCAGATGATGCAAAGACTGTACTCTCCCTAGCAAGAGTGATTGATTCCCTTTGAACTCAGAGGTATGATTTCCTTATTTAATCTTGGAATTGGCTATCATCCTATAATTATTGGTACACTTCAATTTAAATGAATAACAGCTACAATCAAATAACACATTGTGTAAGGTCTGACTGGTTTGATTAAATGGCGTGAAAATGCCAAATGTAAATTTCAGTTCTATTTGCAATTCTGTTTATCTGATGTGGTTGGTTGCCGTGGTTCTAAGGATCAATATTGTAATTCTACATTGTAATTTTTACAATGTTTGCAATGGAAAGAAGATATTTCTCAATGCTAATGAGAAGTTTGTTATGATCAGGGACTAGATACATTGATCTGCAAAAGCATTTGAGTGAACGTTTTAAAATGATCATTTCTACTGTCTAGCAAGGTTGTTAAGGTAGATGGAATCATCAAATTATAATTCTCAATTGTAATTTGCACAATGTTTGGTGGGTTCATGTAGAGAAGGAAAATACAAATATTGCCTATTTCATAAAATAGAAAATATTGCAATGATGAGGGTTTTAAATCACAGAGTCAGACCCCTGTGGAAGCATGGCCAATTTTTCCTCCATCGTATATATCAATTTATTTCCACTTTTTAAGATATAATAATATGATAATATGATTCTATCATATAATGCCAAGATGTTGAAGTGGTTGAGTATGTGATGATTTTCACCTTCACCTCTAGAGACATTGTTTTGCTGAAATTCAGTGTAACGATAACATTCAAAACAATATTATAAGCTTAACAAAAGGGTTTACCTTAAAAAATTTAGTTGTAGTGCACACCATACCTTCAAATTCCAAATATGAACCATGAAACAAAGAGTTCTAGATTACTCTTATTCAACTACCCAACACTAAGTTTCCCAAAACTTGTGCTACAAAGAGAAAGTAATCAACAATTAAAAATTCTTAATCTCAATTTATTTGTGTTTGGCTAAGAAATCAATTAATTGAGTATCAAACTATTATCACTCATACAAGTTCACTTGAAATAAATTATTCTCAATTCAAATTACAAATCGAAGGCAAAGTAATTTGAAGAACTTTAACCAAGCAATTTACTGGTAGATTAATTCAAAATTGAAATGGACATTATAAAACATATCAATGAAATGAAATTCTTAAATATTTGTTCAAATGGTCTCTAAACAATTCAAAACTACACTTTCCTTGAAACGAAATAAAGCATTGGGGTCTGTTGTGACCTTTTCACACATCGCCCAATTCAAATGGGGACCCCCTAATTTTTGCTCCATTCTGGTCTTTTGGATTTAATTTTGGGTTGTTTTGTCTCTCTCTCTCTCTCTCTCTGATCTTTTCATCCTTTCGGGGATGTCCTATTCTTTGACCTATTTTGAAATTTTGGCCGTCTGTGAAATTAGGGTTTTCATTCTTCAGGCCAGTTTGAAGTTAAATTGAGTTAGCTAATTGACATCTAAACTTAACATTGCTATCACAACGTTTCAGGCAGGATCCCATCAAATTTTCACTAGAATTTGACAACTTACTATTTTTAGTAAGTACCTAATTTGGGGCCTTTTCCTCAGAATTTTGGGATTCTGACGGCTTCATCACATTAAGGGAACTCCAAGATACTTGCACACAAAATTTGGGCAAAATCAAACGACTTGCTAGTTTTAGCAGTTCAAGCTTCAAGAGCCATTTTCAAGATTTTCACATGTGCTTTTCAAATAAATGTCTAGAAGATGTTTCTGGGTTTTTTGAGACCTTTGCAGTGATGTAACATGCAAATCGAGATGATGAGTTTTAGAGTTCAACCTTTAAAGGCTATTTTTAGGGTTTGCATGTAGTATTTTTCAATGCATGTCTGGATATTCCTCATGGGTTTTTCAAGAGCTTCGCAACAGTATGACATGCAAGTAGGGGAGATCATGTTTCAAAGGCTTACTATTTTTAGCCAGTGCATGCATGCATACCAGTTTTTTGGGTTTTTTTGGGTTTTTTGAGATCCCTTGGGCAATATGACATGCAAATTCATCTGACAATGAATTGGTCACTTTTGGACACTTACTATAAATAATAGGTTCACTCTAGCAATGCCCGACACTTCAGGTCAGCAAGCAGAACGACATGCAACAAAAATCAAGTCAAACGAAGATCGTTCAGAGCACATGCAAGTCAAATTAGGGTTTCCAACTTCGATGCCTAAAAAGTAGGGTAAAAAGCCAGAATCTTCAAAAACAAAGGCATCCCACTACAATTAGCATCCTTCAAACAGTCTACAGGTAAAATTTGGGCACAATCTGAGCACTTACTATTTATAGTAAGTCATCTCCAGAATAGGGCTATAAATAGCAAGTCAGCACGAGGGGCAGGTGTGAACAAGTTCACCAAGCGATGAGGACCAGGTGGTAAAAAATTTGAGTCAAACGGAGCTGCAGAAGTCAAGCAATTTTAGGGTTTGCTAAAAATACTAGGAGGGCTAAAAATAGCAGATAAGCTCGAGCAACAAGTATAAAAAATGTAGGAAGGCTATAAGATGCATGCCACACCAACTACAGGTTCGACAAATGTGCCCAAGGCTGAGATGGTGGCATGAGAAATTCTAAGGCATGAAAAATAGAAGCTTGCACATGTAAATGTGCCCTCATGGGGGATGTTGATAAGAAAAGTTTCTAAGTATAAAAGTTCCTCCTACATAGGTGAAATGCGCCCTCAAGGTGTAAGCAAGTAAGATGTTCAAAATTCTTCTAAGTCTGAGAATATGGAAGTACACCCCCTCAAATGCGCCCTCAAGAAGAAGAGGCTTGGGAAAATATTCTAAGTGTTTGAAATATCCTCCTCACATACCTAAATGTGCCCAAGTTAATAAGGAGGGAGGGACTTAAAAAAAATCCAAGTGTGCAAAATGGAAGCAACATGTGTCAAATGCGCCCAAGATTGAAAATGAAAGTTGCTGCATGGAAATGCGTCCACAAGTGCAGAAGGCATGGCAAAAAAATTCCTAAGGCATGAAATTCCTCCTCCACATGCTAAATGTGCCCTCAAGCAAGATGAAAGTTCCTACACACCACATGAAATGCGCCAAGCTTGAGAGTGGAAGTGGCATAGGTGAAATGCGCCCAAGTTGATAAAATTTCCTTCACCACTAGTAAAATGCGCCCAAGATATAGACAAGGAAGGCGTGGTGTTTAAATTTTTTTCTAAGTATGGGAGATTTCCTCCTCATACTCTCATATGCGCTCAAGGCAAGAGGCCTAGTGAAATGTGCTCAAAGATGTAATGAAATTCCTCCTTACTATGTGATATGCGCCCAAGGTGTGGGCAAGGGTGTAAGGAGTTTCTAAGGCACAAACAAGTCCTCCTCATAGGGTGAAATGCGCCCTCAAAGCAAAGGGTGGAGAATATTGAAAAGCTTCTAAGTGTTGTCGGATTTCCTTCCTCCACACCCTAAATGCGCCCTTAGGTGGAAGTTGACCCATGAATAAGCACCCTTGTCTGTGGAGGAAATAGTATAAGATTGCTAGGGCATGGGAATGCCTAAGGTTTGAAATAGAAGCATGACAGGTGAAATGCACCCTTCAAGGGTAAAGTTGATTAAAATAAATTTTCTAAGGCATTTTCTAAGGTAAAATGAGAAATACGCCTAAGGAAGAGGTAACAATAAAATTTCTTATGCAAGGTGAGATGCGCCTAGATGCAAGAAATAATTTCTTCAGGAAAACAAGAAAGATGCCAAGGCCAGAGAATGAAACCTACAATTAAGAAGTACGCCCATAATTAAAAATGGAATCAACCTTAGCAAATTTTATTATTTTTCAAAAATAATAAAAATTAAACTCACCCCTTCATCTAGCTACACATAAAAACGATGAGTTCCGAGGGGAAATTTCTTCTGGGTATTGGACATTTCCCACTAGGAGGTGATTTGAATTCTTTCCACACCTTGGTTGCATTGTTTTGATAGATATTTTTGCCTAGCACCCGGTTAATGAATTTCCTAGGCGAAATAAAAAAATTCTCTAAGGCAAACGCGAGAAATGTTTTTACAAAAAATGCCTTGGCTGGTGATGTCAAAATGAGTGCCTGGATTACAGTGGGTGAAATGAATAAAGCAGATAAGGTTGTCTAAGGAAAGAGAAAAATGAAACAACAAGGGATCAAGTACACTCACAAGGAAGAAATTTGTCTAAGGCATAATGAAGCTCGAACATCAAGCAAACCTTGGAAGTCAGAACGTGGAGATTAGGTAAGTAAAGTGAAGTTATATTATAAGTGTTCTGATGCTCTTCTTTTTGTTTTGTAGGATGAACACCAAAGCCAGAGCGTGAGGACTTGAGGTGATGATTTGGTGCGTTGTTTGGTAGGGTCTATTAATTTTGATATGGTGATGATTTCCAATGGTTCCTACAATGCAGATGTTATGTAAACATCTTTTACAGTTAATAGATTCTCCTTGCGCATAAATTTTTTTTATCGAATATTAAATTAAATATTTTTTCTATTTGCATGTCTTGATAATTGTGTTTAAATAAAATTAAAATATTATCAAATGCAATTATGATATTGTTGCAAGGTGTGTGCCCTTGGTCTCCTTATGTTGTGTAGCGTAGCACTCGGGTTTGTGACATGGCTTAACCACCTCCCATGGATTAATTAACTCTGGAAATTGTATTAGGCATTAACAAGTCGATCTTTCGATGCAACGGAAACCGTCTGTGCAAAAATTGGTATCAGATCCTGGGTCACAGGTTTGAATCCCTCACTTGTGTTGGGGGATTGTTGCAAGGTGTGCACCCTTGGTCTCCTTATTTTGTGAAGCACAACGCTCAGGTTTGTTACATGGCTTGACTGGATCTCGTGGATTCATTAACTCTGGTAGTTGTATCAGACATTAATAGGTCAATCTTTTGGTGCAAAGACAACCATCTATGCAACGAATATTTCATTGAATTATGTGGTGAATGTGATTATTGAGTAAATGTATGATCATAAATGATTTTAATCTATGCTGCTTCAGCTATGATTTTATTTGATATGACAACATGTGTAATTGAGTGTGCAGGTGATTTCCATGGCTAATAGAAATTTAGAGGTCTTCTAAAAAAACCCTAACATTCAATTTACTTGGTGATAATTTGCTATAGTCCATATGGAGGGAAAATGGTCTCTATGTGTTGTGAATTATTGTAATGTGGTATGTAGGTGATGTTTATTATGTTTGGATTGTAAATTAGGTTTGATTAGATTGATTTTTTGAATGAAATTGTCATCTTAATTGTTAAATTTTGGATGCATTATTTATGAGGTTTAAAAAGGGTTTTAAAATATTAATTTTTACATTATTTTAGTGT
Organism: Sequoiadendron giganteum; assembly: GCA_007115665.2. NCBI lineage: Eukaryota > Viridiplantae > Streptophyta > Pinopsida > Cupressales > Cupressaceae > Sequoiadendron > Sequoiadendron giganteum. The sequence continues at coordinate 289,510,226 of CM021104.1, forward strand.
TTTAAAAGTCTTAAGTTATAAGGCTAGGGGTTATGTGCATTTTGGGCTATGTATTTTAAGTTTGAACTAAGTTTTAACACCTTCTAAATTCCCTCGAGTGAATGTAATAATAATTTGGATTTTGAAGAGGTCGATGGGTAATGTGTCATCATCATATTTCATCCTCCAAGTTCTTGTTAGGGTTTTTAGTTTTCCATGACTCGCCCATAGGTGAATAAACATGGAGGCTCCCCATGAGGAAGAATCTTCCATATGAGAAGACTTGGAAGCTCCTCATGAAGAAGAGTGTCCAAGGAGTTGGCTCACACATGTATGATGAATAGGATAGGGATTCTCATGAAGATTAAATGTGAAGGTGAAAAGTGAAATCTCCACATTAAAGGATTTAGAGATTGAAATTTATATTAATTTTCCTTTTTTGAATGTGCGAAGGGACTTTTGGTCTTTTTTTTTTTTTTGAGTTTTGATATTGTGAACATAAAATTCCCAAGCTCCCTTCGGGTTATTTTATTTTGCTTAAGTATTGGTCACACCCTCCTTTAAAAAAGCAATATTGGGCTTCTTTCGCAAAGGCTTATGAGAATACTGACACTTGTCAATTGAGAGCTCCTCGCAAGGTTTCTTTCTATCGCCTTTCAAAAACTTGTGCCATGCTTCCACGTGTTAGCAATTCACAATCTTCAATGCCTTTTTCCATCACTCTCCTTTCAGGCCCCAATAGTGTGCCACATAGCATCAGTCTGCGCACATGTCTTAGCGGCCCCCACCTTCAACACAGTATCTTTGGAGACCTCCATGTGTCTTTGTAGCGCAATTTTTTTATTGCCTAAGGGGAAGGATGAACGTCGGCCCCGATTGCTCACCATGTAATCTTCTAGAGACTGTATCGTGAAGCAAATTTGAAGCAAGTGACAACCTCATAGTGGGTTCCATGTTTTGTAACTGTCATTATGAGTGGACAACACATGTCGGCACTCTGGTCTGTTGGGACCACTACCATCATTCGCAGGGGATGCATCTAGCTCTAGGGCATCCTCGTTCATGGCTCGAATTTTTTTGGTTGCAACGACAAGGGAAAATCATTGCAAATGCATCATTTCTCATGATTGAAGGATCTTTTATGTTATTAGCTCACCGAGTTGGGTTTTCATTATAAATACTGCTTCTTCTTTCGAAGCAGAGTTCAGATTTTGACAAGAGAATTGATAGAAGAACAAGGCCTTTCATTGCTTTATTAGATTATTGTAAAGAACTCACAGACTTTGCCATTGTTCGGCCTTTCTATTTTCTTTTATATTTGATAAGTTATAATGTGGCATTATTGTACTGGATGCTTCATTTACATAACTTCTGTAAATTTAATGCAAGTTTGTTGGTTTAGATCATGTTTTCGACTCCTCTTTCTAGAAAATATGTATGAGAGTTATTTTATGTCATCTAGTGAATCATTCAAGCTTTTATCTTTATTTTTTCCATTCTGGAACACAACGGACTACCAAACAGGCCCTTAAATCGTATCCACGAGATAGATTTACTGTGCTTTACATCTAAACATTGGTGCATTGCCATAGTTAGATCCTTTCATTTTATATTTGTTTCCTTTTCCTATTCAAAATCCCAATTATAGAAGAAGTCAACTTCTTTAAAACCCGAAGGTTACTTAGTTTGGCGCAATAGGTCCCCCCCTAAAACTGAGTTTCCCACAAAGGGATGCTACTTTGTCATTTTTTGGCATCAATAGTTTTTTCTTTTTTCTGGCACGCCCGGTGGGACCACTTAAATATACCAAATCAAAAAGGGTGTGTAAGTCATCGACCTGTTACTAGGCCACAAACTGCAAATAATCCTGGCTTGTTAGTGTTTCCATTGGTAACAGTGCATACCCAAACTCGCCCACAAGGACCATCAGATCCCAACCATAATGTTGATCATGAATCGAAATTATGTGGCTTGGGATGTCGGAAGTCCCCTTGTTGCCCCAGTCGCACCTACCGTATGGGCCCCTATCCCAGTCTTTTCTCTTAAAGCTATTCCAAATTTTACCAGAGATGGCTCAAGAAAACCATCTGAATACTTGCAAGATGTCGTGGACGTGTGTCTGGTGCACGGAGTAACAAATCAAAACATAGCGTTGAGATTGCTTGTAGCTTCTGTCAGAGGAAGAGCACTAGATTGGTATCGCACTCTGCCAGCTAACTCTATCGGCACGTGGGATCAACTCAGAGATCCTTTTTATGAAAGGTTCTCTAATGACGGAGATAGGTCTTCGCTATATCACCAGCTATCAATAATCAAGCGAGCTCCATCGGAATCCACGACAGACTTCAACGCTCAGTTTCATAAAACCTAGCAAAGAATCCAGAATGCCATCTGACCACCGGTCGAGCTAGCATTTATGTTCTACTTAAATTCCATCAACATTGGCATTTCCATGATGATCCAGTCGCTTGGCAGAACTACATTACCAAATGCGTACAACATAGTGGTTATGGCAGAGAACAACATAATCGACATTGGAAAATTGCCACCTCGACCCATTATGTCGATATTCCCTGAAATATTGGTCTCTACTCAGGAGATGCCATCTACTAGCGCACCTACGCCGCCCCCATCCATGTACACATATCCAAGTGTGTCGCATAATATTGCTTCTACATCTAGTGCTTTGAAGGACAAGATGAGCGACATAAGGGAGATGTTACGAAATTTAATGAATGAAGTGACTACTATCAAGCACAACCAGGCTGCCCCTCCAAGACCAACCTATCAAAGTTATCAAAATAGTAGACCTTCCTACCAATAGAACCAATATCAAGGGGTCGCATGCAAAAAATTTGCAGACTCAGATAAATAACCAAATATTACCGGTACCGACTTCGCTGGGAACTGCTCAGACAAGTACAAGTAGAGAGCTAACCGCAGGGAAAAACAATCTCATCGAAGATTTCAATCCTTGGTGTTATCCTTGCGGCAACGCACATATGCCTAAAAATTGTCTGTAGGGCAATTTGCAACAAAAAATTATAGAACAGTGCAGCCAAAGTGTGATGACAAGTTCAGGAGGGTATACGTACGCCTCTCCCCAAATGGAGGATGCAGTGCTCACCGCATAAATGCAAGGAATGTCCCTGGAGCAATAAAATGACATAGCTCCTGACCATGCCCTCCTCTCATGGATGGAAGGGGATGAAGCAGTGTTCACTTATGAAGCATCCACATCGGTGACCCTACAAGTACAGTCTGACTACAACACCCGATCGAAGAGGAGATTCACAGGCGAACCGATCACTCCGCAGCCTAGGAACGTCCCGAAACAACTCCCTAGCCCTTCTACAATTGCTCCACAACCTCAAATGTGCAAGGAGATTGTTATCACCAAGGAAAAGGAACATAAGCCTCCAAATCCATCACCAATCAATGTGGTAGAACAATTGAAGAAATCTTCCGCTAATATATCTTAGCCATACTGGAGCAAAATTTGTTGCTATAGGAGGCCCTACAGAAAGATGTGGTTGTACAAAAAATAGAACAAGCTTCTAAAAGGACTCTCGATGCATCACTCTCGACCAAAGTTCTTGCAAATACTATAGAGGAAGCTCTAACTGAGGCTCAAGAGGAGAAGCCAAAACCAAAACCCTTCTTCTTAACTCTCATTGTGGGGAAGAAACTATTGCACAACTCCATGATTGACTCCGGTGCCAACATCACAGTCATGCCCAAGCAGATAGCTGAAGCCTTAGGGCTTAGCTATGAGCCCTTAAAAAGAGGAGTTATGTAGTTGGATGGGAACAAGGTCAAAATTGTAGGCCTCATTAAAGACCTCCCTTCAACCTTGTTTTCCTATCCTAGTATCACAGTGCCGCAAGACACCATGATCATTGACATTCCCCCCATGTTCGTCCTATGCCTATTGTGGGAGTTCACATCAAAGGTAAGCAGATACCTTTCTTTGGATTGGTCTCACCTAATTCTCAAGACCAAGCATAGAGCTAAGATGAAGATAGTGTCAGAACCCCTACATTCAGAGCACGTAGCCGATGAAGCCATGATCAACTAAGAGGCTATCCATACTTCTTCCACGAAGGAAGAAACCGAAGCTACCCATACCTCTTTCATTAAAGAAGAAGATGTTGGTAGCAAGCTACTAGAATATGAGAAGGCGAACGAAGACAAATCCGGTTTTGAAGAAGTCTTTTTGAGAAACTATGCAAATGCCAACCCTTTCGTAAATTACCATGCTACCAGGTTGGGCACCTATATCATCTATGACGAAGATTAAGACTTCCCGAGGATAGTGAAGGAATCTGCAGACAAACAAGCCTCAGAGTTATGGACGTTGCACTTTGGCGGTGCAAGATGCAAAGTTGGCGTTGGTGTCGGGATAAGCCTAACATCTCCAAACAATGAGGAGATTCTTAGATCTTTCCACTTCCAATTTTCTTTCTCAAACAATGACGCCGAATATGAGGATCTTGTGCAAGGACTAAGCCTCACGAAGCGCATGGGTATCAAGCAAATAAAAGTGTTCAGAGATTCCGAACTTATAATCAATCAAGTTAGAAACATCTCTATTGCAAAAAATGGTTGCGTGTGATCTTATAGACACAAGGTATGGGACCTCATTGAGATTTTTGAAGCTTTTAACATCCACGCGATGCCAAGAGAGTAAAATTTAGTTGTGGATTGCATGGCAATGATAGGATCTCAATTCTACCCTATCTCTGACTTGATGGAGAATGTACACTCCATGCAACTAATCTTCTGACCCTCCATTCCAGATAACAATCAGAGTTGGCAAGTGTTCAAAAGTGACGAACACATCACCTCATTCATTCAACAGTCGGGAGAGTTTGTCGATCAACTTCAGCCAAAGATTGAAGAATCATATGAAGGGCATATCATTCAGTTGAGATCAAACAAACTTCCAAAAGGGTTGGTCACACTCGAAAATATGTTTGATTGTGATGACACAAGGAACAATAGGATGAAATTTGTGGCAAATCAAGTAGACTACATCGACCTTGAGGTCAGAAGCAGAAGAAAACTGAAGGTCGGGAAGGAAGTCTCACAACGCAACAAGGATAGGCTTATACACTTCTGTGAAACATACGAAGGGATTGTGGCCTGGTCTTATGATGACCTCATGGAATATGATCCTGGCATCATCCATCACACCATTGAACTCACAAAAGGTGCTAAACCTGTCCAACAAAAATAGAGGCCTGTCAATCTGAATATTGAAGCCCTAATGGCATAGGAGCTAGGGAAGTTGATCCAGTCAAATATCATGTTTCCAATCAAGCACAGTACATGGGTATCTAACCTCATTCCAGTCTGAAAAAATAATGGAGACATTCATCTCTGTGTTGACTTCTATGACCTAAACAGGGTATCACTAAAGGATCATTATTCGTTGCCTTCCATGGAATCCATTTTGAAGACTGTGGTAGGTTCAGAGATGTTTTCTCTATTGGACGACTTCTCAAGCTACAATCAAGTCTAGGTTAAAGAAGAAGACCAGCACAAAGCCACATTCACCACCAACTGAGGAAAATTCACATATGCCAAAATTCCTTTCGCCCTATCAAATGCAGGAACCACCTTCCAACGAGCAATGGACATCACCTTCAGCAAACTAATCAATAAAATCATCCTCGTCTATTTAGATGATCTGACTATGTTTTCCAAGTCCAAAGATGACCATTTTGATCATCTGGAAATGGTTTTCAAAAAATTCCAAGAGTTCGGAGTATCCCTGAACCCGAAAAAATGTGTTTTTGGCATGTCGCAAGGCAAGCTACTAGGGCACGTAGTGTCTAGAGATGGAATTACTATTGATCCTAAAAGGGTAAAGGCGATCAGGGAACTTCCCCTTCTAGTCAACAAGAAGGGAGTTCAGTCCTTTTAGGGAAAGGTAAACTTTGTAAGCAAATGCATTTCTAATTTTGTAGGAATAATTCAGCCCATCACCCTGATGTTAAAAAATGACCAATTGTTCAAATGGACCAAGGAAGCGAGAGAATTCTTCGAGAAGGTAAAGGACATTATTTCTTTAGCTCCAGTACTGGTAAATCCAGACTTGTCCAAAGACTTCATGATGTATGTTTTGAGTAGCAAGACAAGCATTGCCACTGTCCTGACTTAGAAGGACAACGAAGGAAATGGAGAACATCCAATAGCATTTCACTCCCGGACCTTGAAGGAATATGAGGTGAACTATAACTTCGTCGAAATGCAAGCGTTTGCAATTGTAAAGAGAGTCAAAAATTTATGACATCTGATATCTTGCAACATGGTGATCATTTATGTCGCACAATCCAGTGTGCGTGAATATATTATGGAAGGAGAAATCACCGAAAAAAGGGCCAATTGTATCACTAAGATACTAGAATACAACATTGAGGTCAAGCCTACACAAATTGTCAAAGGAAGAGGGTTGTGTGAATATTTGGCGCACAACAAAGAGATAGAAACAGAAGAAGAGCAAGCGGAGCTAGTCCTGACAAATGAATCTAAACCCAAAGGATGTTGGCTGACGAATAGAGCAAGATTTATGCACACTAGAAAATATCCACCAGGACTTCCTTCTCAGAAAAGAAGGTTCTACCGATTACAAAATAGTGGGTATGCAATTATTGAGGGGATTCTCTTCAAAATAAATTTCAACGGTGTCCTATTACGATGCATCACCATGGAGCAAGCAAAGAAAATTCTTGACACATTCCACAGAAGCCCCGAAGGCAGACACTTCTCTGCTAAAACCACCACTATCAAAATCTTGTGAGTTGGGTACTTCTGGCCTATGCTATTCAATGACTCCTACAACCTTATAAAAGCTTGCAAGGAATGCCAATTCTATGCAAGGAGGAGGAAAATTTCAGCCATGCCTCTCAATCTGATATTATCAGATGAACCATTTGTGCAATGGGGGCTAGACTTCATAGGAATGATCAATCCCACCTCCAGCATCGGCCACAAGTGGATTCTCATAGCCACAGACTACTTCACAAGGTGGACTAAAGCCATACCCCTGAAGAATGTCGCAGAAGCAGAAATTGTGGATTTTCTTGAGGGGCTAGTCACGAGATTCAGCTCGCCAAAGACCATCATCTCATACAACACCAAATCTTTCCTAGGCTCTAAGGTATGTTAGTTCGTACTTACGCATGGCATATTCTTGAAAACATCATCAAACTATTACCCACGGGGGAACGGCCTAGCCGAGTCAACTAATAAGAATTTAGTTTGACTCATTAAAAGGATCGGGTCCGATCATGAGAAGGAATGGCATAAGAATCTTTGAACAACATTATGGGAAAATCGCATAACTCCTAAGCAAGCCTTAAAAACTTCACCTTACGAGCTAGTGTACGGGAAAGAAGCATTGTTTCCTATCTCTATAGAGATACCTGCGCTACAGCTGCTCAAGTCTCTAGAAATTGAAGAGAATGGAGCTATGGAGGTTCGGTTTGCCGAATTACTGGAGGTGCAAGAAAAAAGGGAGAAAGCCCTAATAGCCATGACTAACCACCAGCGGGTGGTTAAGAGATGGTTTGACAAAAATGCTTCAGACCAAGGTCTAAAATATGGAGACCTGGTACTAAAGTTCAATGAAAGAGCCACAAAGTTTGGCCAGCATGGAAAATTTGACAAGCTATGGGAAGGCCCTTTCAAAATAATTGAGTGCAAAAAAAACAATGCATTTGAATTAGAGAATATAGAACAAGAGCCACTAGGAATTCCGGTTAACGGGATTCACTAAAAATTGTTCAATTAGGCTACAATTACTTCATATAGGTGTAAATATGTAAATAATGTAATTAGTTTTCCTTTTCGGGTTTTTTCGACTGGTTCTTTCCAACATTTTTCACAGTTTCGAGGAGCAAGAAAATTCATGAGACCCATTATTACGAGAACCGAGAAATATTATACTAATGTTGCAGAAATTAAATTCATATATGAGGAATTCAAACCATATTGTAGAAGCACAAGAATGAAGACAAGGAGTTTAACATAAGTAATTATATTCGCTATATATATATATACTTTGATAAAAAAAACATTGTCAAAATGGCTCTACGGCCATGTGTTCAAAAGTATGACCATATATATGGCTTCATTATATATATATATGTGTGTGTGTGAGCCTTCTTTTAGGTGTATATATACAAAAAGGAAAAAGGGTGTGCCAAACTTCATGTCTCTAGAATGCGAGCATTGTCTTCATCGATAGAAACATTGTTAGGGGCAGCAGGAGGATTGTCAGCAGCAGTAGGACCTGTGGTGGAAGTGGAGTCAACACCCATAATGAGCGGCAGAGGAAACACAAGGTTCCTAAAGTCAGTGCACCAATCCATGTCGTAGAACAACACTACATTATAGCAGGGCAGGAGAAAGTGGCATGCGTGGGTGGCCCTATCACGATGCTCTACAAGTGAGAGAAGTTGAAACCCACTCAAGAAAGGCACTCATGGTACCATTGTGTCTTCTTCAACATGCTTCCTCAGGTCACTCGTAATAGGAAGGCCCAGACCATACACCGCATTGCTCACTGCCTCGCCAAGACCTTTGAGGTACTTCTTCAGAAAAATATGAAGCGTCAAATGAAGAATCGTGTCTTTTGGGCCATGAACATCAAGCAGTGAAGCAATGAAACACGATTTGATATCGGTATTAACCCGATATTTTTCTTCGTATTCAATACAGTCTCTACCCAAGAACCATTTGATGGCTATGATACGTAGCGAGTGCTTATTCTTTGTCATACGTTTCAGGCGCCTACTCGAAATCTCCCCCAAAAAGGTTGTTTGAGCCTTGTTACACACTAGCCTAATTGGAGTATTCATTGTGTCAACTTCTGCTCAAAACACCTAAGTCTAGCGCTATGCAAATCTAAATCCTACTCAACCGCCTAAGTAGATAATCCTATCTAACCACCCAATGCTACTTCTGCTAAATCACTAAGTGTGATTCTGCTACTGTATTAGGGCCTATTTATAGAAATATCTGAGGTAGCTCGCATACAAAGAATGGTGATAATTGAGTACTAACTCAAAAATCCCACCAAAATGCCAGCTCGATATTCCAACCCCATTGCATCTGTAGGTACGAATTGTTGCGTTCAAGATTAAGGAGCGGCAATCAATTAATGCAAATTGGTGGCAGTCCCAGGTGATGGCTCATACGGACAAAGTCTAGGTGGCACGATGCAAGCATTTTCGAGCTCCAAGTATGAGTGCAAATCTTTTCAAAGTACTCATTGTGATTTTACCTTGATCATGCTTCGTGAGATATTAATTGCCAGGGCAGACGAGGAAATAACAAGCATTGCACCGACGGCTCGCTTCCCCATGAAAATCACGCTGAAGAGATGTTGCCACCAATACAATTATGAATTATTGTCTTTTCAAAAGAGGCAAGTAGTTCATTTTGCATGAGCGGAGGAGTTGGCAGTACACGTCGAATTAAATGCAAAAAGGCAGTCGTTGTCTACCTAATTGAATGCAAGAAATCAAAGAAAAAGCTAAGTATCACATGCAAAAAGCTAGATAGAGCATAAGACTTCTTGAATACGCAAGGGGACTTGGAAGGACAGAATTGTTAAAGAAACCAGGTGTGGCACATATAGCAGTGAAGGAGTTGAATGCATGAGTAATCATAGAGAATTCACTGCCTCGGTGTGGATTAAACCTGAAATGAAAGGTTGTCTGGTTTTTAATTCAAATCCTTGTGTTGTGTTTGAGGTTCCATTCATATCGCTTCAGTGTTCTTTCTGGGTGAAAAGTTTGTAAAGGATGGCAACCACTCAAAGTCCTCAAGTAGAGATGCAAGAAGGAGGAGCACAAAGCTTATTTAATGTCATGCATGCAATACCAGCCACCTACATCTTTGAGGATGTCTCTTATGCTTCACCTGGAATACCAGAAAAAGACAACATGGGTAAATACTCAAGTTGTAGAGAAGAACAGCCCTCACAAAGATAAGAAATGAATTAAAGAAGAATGGGAAAATATTCATGACCCCATTCTTGCAAAGAACCCTAAATCACTAAGGGAGGCGGTCTGTGAAAGGATGAAAAGGAATAGCGACCCAGATTACTTGGTGCAAAAGTGTTGATACAGTGGGCTTCCTCAATAAATGGTCTCATCCATACACCACTGCCCTAAATTAGTCGACAAGGCCATCAAACACTTCAACCCGAATACCAACACCATTGAAGGTTGAGAGGTGAGTGTGGTTATCTGCAAGGAAGCTATCTGGAATATGCTTTGCATCCCAGAGCAAAGCTCCAAAGTGTCTCAAATGGATTCATTCACTCTGGCAAAAGGAGAGTCCTACTGGAGGACCAGAGACCTCGTGTTGAATTTTTATAACAAGGAGATTCAAAGGCCTAAAGAAGCTCAGAAAAGGCCAGTTATGATCCCATTGGTGCATAAGGGCTTTAAGGATTATTTAAAGGAGGCCTTCTTAATGATGGTGTATGTTTGCAGCCTGGACACCGACAAGGAGGTCCAGTAGTTTCAGCTAGGTTTGGGTTTTCAATTATGTAGCCAACATTATTTCTTCTGGTACGATTTCATTGAATTCCTCGTGCAAGAGATGCTCGACCAGATAGCAGAATACCGACTTCAACGGAGGTTCAGGTTCTTGTCCTTTCTCACACATATGTTCTTGCACCAGAATCCTAACTTCTTCCAGAAGTGTCTCGGGCTCTCAATTTTTGATGAAAACCAGCGGAGGAAGTCGGTTTCCATGTGGACTCCCCTTCTCTCTGTGACATTTGATTATTACACATTTTTGGGTTATTTCTTATATCCGATTTTGCAAGATTTAAGAGGAGATAGCATTGTCTTACGATTCAACTCAGACCAAATTGAGTTCATGCAAAACTTCACTCCAAAGTGCGATTGGTTTCTAGGTGAAGACTTCACGTTCGTCTGATTGCGCGGCTTCATCGGAGAGCCCTTCCAGAATTTGTCATGTCTTACAGACTAGATACTGGCACTGGAGGTTTTCCACCAAGTATCAATTATCGATGTCACCTTTTGTAGCGGAAAGGAAAAGAAGAAGGGATTTTTTTGATGCTCGATGAGCTTCAAGACCGTAATCATGGCTAAGAGAAAGGCTCACGACATACTGGAGGTGAAGCTGGCTCATCTGGGGTTGGTATGGATTTGCGATAAATGGAATTACAACCCCGACGGTGACTTTCCAAACAAATATTTCAAAGTAACACACTACCCACAACCTTACTGGGAGAAGCATCAGAATTCGATGTCGAATGCATATGCATTTATTGTTGACCTAGCTTATATCCCTACTGAAGGTGGTTGGCCTCCCTGGCTCAGATTCTACTACCCGACTGGGCAATATGACAAAATAAGAAAGATGGGGACTACTCTCTGCAACAATTTGATAAAGGATTATAGCTAGAAGGAAGAAAAGGTCAATAATTTATGGATATATCATTAGGAGACCCGACAAGCTGAGGCTCCCTATGATAGCCTAGAGATGGATGACAAGTTCAAAAAATTATGGAACAAAGAGCATCCAGATTCCAATGAGAGCGATGAAAGGGACTCTAGTTCATAGGAAGTTGAATCGCAATCAGACGGAGGAGCAGAACCAGAAATGGAGACACACGATGCCTTGGCACAGGAAAAGGGAAAATTCATGAAGCAACCTAGCAAGGTCTCATCTAATGTACAGGTTAACATATCAAGTGTGAGGTCTTCATTGACTTGCACTTGGACAGTAAGGAGAACCAGGTTAACCCAATTGTAACAATCTAAAACCATAGCAGTAGATGAATCACCACCAGAAAAGTGGCAACAAACCGAGGCACCATTTGGAGAGTGTTCATAGGACCCAGAGGCAAGTGAAGAGCCAGCAACATACTAGGGACCGCAATCATTTGCACCATAGGTATCTTTCTCTCCCTCTTCTCTGGTTTCACAAACCTTAGTTTCCCCTATTGTGTCTGCAACACCTCTTGTCTCATATGTCGACCAATACATTTCGACCTCTACTTCAATGATCATGAGGGGTTTCGCACAGTTATCTCATGCAGCCCCATTTACCCTAACTCCTTCGCAGACCCTTACACCGTTTTCCTTGGCCCATTCCATATCCCAAAGCATCTCACTTTGCCTTTATTACCTTCATTGATGCATCCCCTAGCACTGTCGCGTCGGCCCCAATCTAGTTTTCCAAGCAGATGGAGCCTGTCGAGACTCCACTTCCTTTGAGTCCTCCTTTTGGTTCGCAGTTCGAGTATTGGAGTATCCCTCCTTTCTCACCTCAAATAGTTAGTGTTCCAAAGAATAATTCTCTCAGGATTGTTATCCTTTCATTCCCTTTCGCCCTTCCTCCCGGTGCACCTTTTATAGGCGGACTCATCAGATCACCCTTTGTATTCTTGTCGAAAGGTGACAAAACTAGACAGGCACGAGCAATCAGAGCCCAGAAAGAAAGAGCTAAAGATGCTAAGAGACTGGTAGAGCCAAAGATACAAACTATTTTTTTATGAGGCTCAATAGTCGCTACATTTTGTGACTATGTTCCCAACTATCAGCAAACTGTAGGGAGAGATGCAGTTGGATGACTACAACATGTACGTTGTGGGGCTCGATTTAAGCATATCTCGGCCCCAGGACAAGGTAGAGCTCATGGACGAAACACAACGGGTGGTAACCACCGACTTTCTTAAGTCCGGTCACCAGCTTAAGAAAAGGGAAGAAGAGCTGAAAAACATAAAGGATAGATTTGACGTCTTGCTCGCTAAGGAAAAAGCTAAGGAGGTTGGATTTAAGCGATTATCCCAACAAGAGCAGGTAGAGCAAGCAAAGCTCTGAGAGGAACATGTGAAGTTTCAATCCCTCGATCCAAACTTGGTTGTTGAGTTGCAACGAAAGAACCAGGAATATCAAGACCAATTGGAAAAATTGGGGCAAGAAGTGCAACAAAAGGATGAATAATTTTGTCGCTTAGAGCAACAAATGCAACAGAAAGATGTAGATTTTGAGATCCGTCGGGCCCAATTAGAGAATGAAATTGCAGAAGTAAAATTTTCACTAGAGGAAGAAGCAGCAAAAAAGGAACGAACCAAAGCCATTTGGCTAATAGAATCAAGGATCCTATAGGGGCAATTCACCATGACAAACCAAAAGGTTGCGGAGCTCACACATGATATAGAACAAAGGGGTGAAGAGATCGCCCTATTAAAGAACTTTGCCTCACCTCCTGTCAATCAAACAAACCTTTAGATAGCCCAATGGTTATATGTTTCATACTAGGGAAGAGTAAAGGCCTTTTGCCTAACTCTACAGCTAATACTCTGATTTATGGTAGAGGCAACAGGTCTAGGTAGAGGGGTCCGTGAAGCGATCATGCAATTTCCTCAATCCATCGTGGAAAGAGTTCTGGAGGCCAAGAGATTATTAGACAGGCTATATATGGTCCCAAACGAAGTCTTGGCAAGTGTAGGGATTGAAGACCGAAGGGCCACTGCTAAAATAGCTACCAAGTTCATCTATTGCCACGTCGCAATCCTTCATGCCAACAAGTGTGCTACCAAACTAGATCAGATCATGAATAACATGTGAGTCAAGTTCTCCCACCTAACTCGGATGGGCTTACCATCTTTGTTTCTTGAAGATGATTTAGTGGACACGGTGGAGCATATTGCGATAAAGATCGAAGAAAAGCAACAGGATGCGTCTGTCTTTCAAGGTTTCAGTCATCCCCTTGTTGCAGGAGATATTGAGGGTGTCACTCATCCAATCGCACAACTTATTTTTCAACTCGAGTCCTAGGCCGATATATGGTCGGTGTTGCCTTACAAAGAAGTGATCGATCTACATGGAGCGCAAGAAAATATGTGTGACATATTGACTCCATCTAAGGATGAGTGGATGCCTCTTCAGACTGCCCTCTCTAAGCTCTTATCGCGTCGCCTGATGGATAAGACTCTAGTCTAGAAGCCAGAAAATTTTTGGGTTCCTCGTTCCGCAGGCGAAATGCCCTTGATAAGTCGCCAAAAGCTATGAACATAAAATTCCCAAGTTCCCTTCGGGTTATTTTATTTTGCTTAAGTATCATTCGCGCCCTCCTTTAAAAAATAAATATCGGGCTCCTTTCGCAAAGGCTTATGAGAATACCGCCACTTGTCAGTCAAGCGCTCCTCGCAAAGTTTTTTTCTCTCGCCTTTCAAAAACTTGCATCATGCTTCCAAGTGTCAGCAATTCACAATCTTTAATGCCTCTTTCCATTGCTCTCCTTTTGGGCCCTGACCATGTGCCATGTAGCATCAGTCCACGCACATGTCTTGGTGGCCCCCACCTTCAGTGCAGTATCTTTGGAGACCTCCACGTGTCTTCACAGTGCAATTTTTTCATCGCCTAAGGGGAAGGATTAACGTCAGCCCCGACTGCTCACCAAAGTAATCTTCTAGAGACTACATCGCAAAGGAAAGTTGAAGCAAGGACAACCTCACAGTGGGTGCCATGTTTTGTAACTGTCGTCATGAGTGGAAAACACATGTCGACACTCTGGTCTGCTAGGAAAACTACCATCATTCGCAAGGGATGCATTTGGCTCTAGGGTGTCCTCGTTCATGGCTCAAATCTTTTTGGTTGCAACAGTAAGGGAAAATCATTGCAAATGCATCATTACTCATGATCGAAGGATCTTTTATGTTATTGGCTCACAGATCTAGGTTTTCATTATAAATATTGCTTCTTCTTTCGAAGCAGGAGTTCAAATTTTGACAAGAGAATTGGTAGAAGAACCAGGGCTTTCATTGTTTTATTAGATTATTGTAAAGAACTCACAGATTGTGCCATTGTTTGGCCTTTCTATTTTCTTTGATATTTGATAAGTTATACTATGCCATTATTGTACTGGATGCTTCATTTATAGAACTTCTGTAAATTTAATGCAAGTTTGTTGGTTTAGATCATGTCTTTGACTCCTCTATCTAGCAAATATGTATGAGAGTTATTTTATGTCATCTAGTGAATCATTCAAGCTTCTATCTTTATTTTTTCCATTCTGGAACACAGCAGACTACCAAACGGGCCCTTAAATCGTATCCATGAGATATATTTATTGTGCCTTACATCTAAATCTTGGCGCATTGCCTTAGTTAGAGCCTTTTATTTTATATTTTCTTTCTTTTCCCATTAAAAACCCCAGTTATATAAGAAGTTGGCTTCTTTAAAATATGGAGGTTACTCAGTATGGCACAATAGGTCCCCCCCCGTAAAATTGAGTTTCCCACATAGGTTTGTTACCTTGTCATTTTTTGGCATCAACAGATATATTTAGAGAGGATCTTGAAGAGCTTGGATTGATGAGAGGAGTCTTGGAGAGAGGTTTCTTCTTGGTATTCATTAGTTACTTTCATCATGTATTTGGAAGCTTGGAAAGGTTGGCCTCCTAACTTCTAGTGTTATAGTTTTATTTTTGAATAATGGAATGAATGTAAGATAATGAAAGTATGTGTGTAAGATTCTTGTGTAAATTTTTTTGTTGGAAAGGATTGTAATGGGATAGGTTCTCCCACTTGATGAGAACATGTCCCAAGTGAGGTGTAGAGATAGGATGGACTGTCTATGGGGAAGGCTTGGGTATGAGTACCCTTATTTTTGTGGTGATTTTTGAAAAGATTAATATTATGGTTGTATGTGGTTATGAAATGAAATGGAAGGAATATGGAATTTTGTTTTGGAGAATGATTATATTGTGAGTTGGATAATATGGTGCATCCTTGTTATATTTTTACCCATTTTGAGTTTTTCCCCTAAGGTCCCCCTAATATGATTCTTGAGAAAGAATGTTGTTGTGTGTATTTCCTTGGGTTGTATGGGAGTGATCTTGTGAGTATTGTGTTGTGAATGTGTGTGGTTTTTTATGTTTTCTTGCTTGTGTGTTTGTATGTAGTCGAGTTTTCCAAGATACCTCTGAGCTCGGGGTGGCTTGTGAGTTGCTCATCGACATGTGGAAGGTTTTATTATGTTATTTTTGCAAGTCAAAGAAATCACTTGGAGTATTCATTTCTATTAAGATGGAAACATTCATTTTGTCTTTTTGTTGTGTGAGAAGAACAAGTTTGTGAAAACACCCTTCTAGGGTTATTTATAATATATCCATTGAAAGTTTATAAACCTTTTGTAGTAATGTACATGTTAAGAAAAGTAGTATTAGAAATTATTTGTAACATCTCTTATGAAATTTATATATTTCTTCAAGAAATAGTTGATTCAAAGGAAAGAAAATTCATTATCTATATTTGTATTTAAATGCTTTGGAATCCATATTAAAAGTTACATTCATGAGTGATAGAAAACACTTGTTCCTATGCTTTTATGTAAATTTATTTTTTCTACTTTGAATTGTTCAAGAAATAATGATAAAGCATTTGCATTCTAGTATTTTATTTTAAAAGAGAAATAATATATAATTAAATACATTGATAAGCATATTTGTCTAAATAAAATTGTTTATTTATTTTTTTAGTTCTTTGTATATATATAAAATATTGTTACTATTTTATTTATGCTTTTTTTTCATAAAACGATACACATGCGTATTATTGTATAACTATATCCATTTATGTGTATATAAGATATGAGTAAAATATATATTTATCATTTTAGTTATTATAAACTATTCTAAGAGAAAGATAACTTGCAACTATTAAAATCCAATTGTGTATATACATAAATACATATACATTTGCATATATATATATAAGATTTTTGTAATTTAATATTTCCTTGAAATAAAATGAATTTGCAAATATATAATTCTTATTTAAATATTCTTGAAAATATTTTCCCTTTCGTGGCCCCCATAGGGTCTACAACGTGCACAAGCCTCGACTTGTGGAAAAGGGTCACACCCAAAAATGTTTGTATATTTATTCATTAAAAAAAAACTTAAGAAACAAAAAATATATTTTATACAAAAATAATTCCATTGAATGGTATCGATGGCAGATGTGCATAATATTTTTGGCCTGCCTTGAAATCCCTTCGTTCCTATCATAAATTTGACTATAATGTATATATTTATATACACAAATAATATATATGTTTCTATATAGGGCCTATTCATAAATATACTAAATATACATTTTTTATATTTATAATCGATACTTTTCTTTCTACAACATAAAAAAACTTGAACAAAACACCTATTCAAGAATTTGTACACATTTCTTAAAAAACACGTGTTCAATCAACACACAACCATTTTAATTTGAGAGATAAATTTAAACAAACCAAGTTTCAAGAAAATAAATATTAAAGACTAGACAAGGAATTGAATGAATTCATCCAACCATTACTTGATTTGGAAAAACCTTCTTCTCTCCCCTTGTTGGTTCCTCTTGCAAAAACCATGAAAGAAAGAAAAAAGAAGCATTTAAATGTGTTTATTTTAAAGAAAAAAATTAGGGTTCTAGATGTTTCCTAATGATTAAGACCCCTAAGCTAGATTATGAATAGGTTTAATTTTCCTTAAGTACATTTAATATAGTTCACCATAGTATAATGCAACTAGTACATTAGACCAATAAATATTAATTGGAGAAATCATAGACCTTGTAAATTTAGCAATAGTCTATATAGTTCAATTTAGTTGTGAGTTAATTAGTGAATTAATTTAGTTGTTTTTGTTTATAGATTATTTGATTAAGGTATTTGAAATTTACTTATAATGTTATTAGATTATTTCAAAAATTGATTCTTTTTTAGTAAATTATCAAATTGGATTTGAAATATAACTACTTAATATGCTTGGAAGATTGAAATATCAACCTATTTGTTATTCAAATCAAAAGATAGTTTAGTCAAATGAATTTGATTTATTTATAAAATGATAAATAAAATTAATGAGTAAAATTTAATGTATTTAAGGTTTGGTGATTACTTAAATATTTTAATTTATATTAGTTAATTAGAATAAATACTTATTTTAATGCAATTAGCCTATTCAACTTAGTTCACTTTGGGGGCTAGGTCTCATCTTAGAGACTTGACCATCTAACTTCCATATGATGATCTAAAAGGGAATGATCCTTGTGTTCATCCATTAAGGTGTATCATATGGAGACACAAAAACCTAATTAGGTTAACCACCATCACAAGGTGTGCGAAATGGGTTCCGCAATAACCATTTGAGTTATTTCCCTTCCCTCACCTTTAGGCCACATTTTACTAATGATGTTACATGTGCAAAGTCAATAAGTTTACCCATTAGTATATCATGTTGAGCATGATAAGAATTATAATTTGAGTTTTGAGAAAATCATTTGTTGGTTTATGTTCATGTTCACTTATAAAATTGTGGGCATGACATGTTGAATTCTCTAGGTCTATTTATGTACAAACATGGATAGTTCTAGTCAATCATAACTCATTAGTCAAGCTAGTATCTTGCACCTTCTCACTATTTCTATTATCTTGATATCTTAGATCTAAATGTCATACAATGGGTTGTTGATCATGGTACGGACTTAACAATTTAATGCTATTTTGATTCATTTAATCCTCCATGGAACTTATTTTCCAACCTTGTTAGTCATAGGTACATGCATTATTACTTATGTGGTTGAGTTTCATTAAGGGCTAGTGGTCATTTGTTAAGTGTCTAATTAATTGTGTTTGGTAGGACCCTTAAAAAAAATTGTGGTTTTCTAATATACATTTCATATTGTTTGAGCTTCATTGATCTTTCCATGGTAAGGGTTTATCAAACAGTGCCTAAGATTTATCATCCCTTCAAAATAAAACCTTACTTCCCTATACCTTTGATGCTTTTGGTCTATTTCATGGTTTACCTATTGAGGCAATATCCGATCGGTTAAGTCATTTCTTGAGTCCTTATGTTCATGTGTTGACTGGTCTCGTTGCCTTGATGATCTTTCAAAAATTCCTTTGTCTTGAGGTGTTTTAATATTTTCCAAGTTAAACCCTTTTGAAAATATGTTACCTTCTCGGAATATTTGAAATTGATGTCCTATGTTTGATTTGAGCCTTAAGCTTTGCCAAGTCTTTTTCACTCATGTTACCTAGTGGAGTCCCCATCTTTAAAACAACTTATTCGGCACATGCAAAATTTCTTTACTTAAAGTTGTTTCTTCCATCGTTGGCTTTTCATGCATCGCATTTCATTGCTTTACCGTTGGTCTCCTAATTGTGATATGTGATTCCTTTGTATCTCCTTTTACATCGCATGTTTTCTTCGCTTTGCAATTTTATCATTGCCCACTAACTCCCTAAATGCGATGTGTGTTGGCCCCATTTATCTTATATCATGGACATATATTTAAATCCTACTTCATCGTAACACCTCCTTGCATCATAAATGTAACTCTTGGTTTCTTAATGCTTTGTGCGATATGCGATGTCGGTCAAGATTCTACCACTTGGCCAAATCCTATGCCATCGCTATGTTTCTTTGTATCGCTCTTATGAACTAATCAGTCCACAACCAATATGCAATATGCGATGAGAATTAGGAAGGAAGGAAAGGAAAATGGAATTGTCGAAAGGATACTGTGCACAGGTGTCACTTGCTCAATGCATCACACGCCTTCTTTCTATCGCGAATTACATCCTTTAGAGGGTGGAGCAAAGAGCGATGTCATGTGCTCAAGGTATTTTGCTAGCGTTCATCACACAACTCCAATACATCGTGGATATGGACCAGGAAGGATAATGAACAAATGCAATGTGCGATATAAAGAGAAAGGAATATGCTCTGAGGATATTCCACTAATAGGTATCACTTGGTCGATGCATCGTGTGTTGCCTTCGCATCATTATTTCACCTTGTTGGGCCTGGGACTCTTATGTGATATGTGAAGGACGAAGGTGGGATGGGCGTGTCACATTCTGATTGCATCACTATAATGAAAAACATTGCAATTACAATTCATTCAGTTAAGGACCAGAGGGTGATATGCATTAGCCGCTAAGATGAAGTTGGCGACAGGTGGCTACGTGGAAACATTTCAGTTCATTAGGTTCATTTTCCTCTTATTACTTAAGCTTACTTAGGTCATGTTATTTTTATGTATCATGTCATAGGATGAGGACACATGTTATGATCTTTTATCCTCACCTAGGGTTTCGAGGTTAATTATCCTTTTATAAGGATTATCTATTGTATAATCATTAGAAGATGCACATTCATAATAATTCATGCTTTTTTGGATCAATATCTCTTGGTCTCCATAGCTTTGTCATTTTCTCTTTTTGTGATAGGTGTTTGATTGCAAGTGATCCTTGTGTTGAATGCACGAGGCGACTAAGAGGGGGGTTAATCAATTGTACATTAAAACATCAAACCCTCCTTAGCATTTAGATCTACATTAGTCTTTAAACCCTTAAAAACAATTAAACCCTTATCAAGTATTAGCAGAATGTAAACATGAGAAACAATAATGCAAACACACCCAAACACAAGAGAACATTAGATTTGCGTGGAAAACTCAAGAAGGGGAAAACCACAATGAGGATTAACTCACAATATAAAGTAATTGCAACATCAAATACAATAGAATCATTGTCAAAAGGCTCACTACCCAAAAGGAAAAAAATGGCTCACTGCTAGATTAGAAAGAAGAAGATAGAAGATTGTTAGAATGAGAAATCCATCTCAGAGCAATAGAAAGATCCACCACTGCTTCACCAGAACATTCACACTCTCTTTGTAGAATGTAGACACCTACTCATTGCTTCCAGTAGTCTTAGTCGTTAGGGCTCACACTACACTTCACACTTTCATACTTCGCATCACACACTTTTCTCATACATCCTCCAACTCAACACTCATATATACCATTTTCAACCTTGAAAACAATTCACAAGGTCGGCTTATGCACCTCAAACATGCAAATTCAAATTAGGTCGGCACCAAAACATTTCCACGATGGAAAAGAATGAAGGCGAACCACAACACACTTTAACTCGAATCTAAATCCATATAAATACGCTATCCCACGCTTCCACAAACATCGAAGCATATCTACAATTAGTGTAAACACCCAAAGTCGGCCAAACCTATGTTAACACCATTAAATAATTAAGTACCTGCTTCCTTTGATCCAAAGATGACTCGTAGACCACACAACAAATTTAAACACCATCTGGAATATTCCATCAACACCTTGAAATCCAACAACTCCTTTGCAACATCATACACCAAAAGAACATATTCATTTTGTACAACCAGCTAACCTTTCACACACTGCAACACCTGAATCCAACCTTGCGAAGCACCAAAACACAAAAAAATAGTCTGATGATAGATATGAGCAAAATAAGCACGTCATCGAATCCGCAAGACCAGAAACCAAACTATGGAGAAATGTGGAACAAAACCATTTCTCCCTAACAACACTGCTTACATAGTTCACACACTAGTGAACATAACTTTCTCTACAAAACAATCTAGAACCTGAAACTCTGGATATAACACCTTTGAACACCTCTAATCAACATATCTGAACCACACAAGCAGTTCTTCAACCATGAAGAAATGAAGAGAAAAATATTGAATACCATTATGTCACACTAAACACTCTTCACCACATTGTTTCTTTTTTTACTCCATTTTTTTTCAAAAGCATTTGGAAACCAAGCACCACAAATTCAAACTCATCACTTGGAACACTTCTATAGCATCTCAATCACACAAGAGGCTGAACATCACCAATCCCCAATGCATGCTCATTAAAGAAACACTAGAGGTTGACATCAATGATACTACTACTGACAACATAATGCAACCAATCAAAGTATCTCCATAGACTTCCAACAATCTTCCCATAGACCTATTGGCATCAATGTAACAACAAAGCTCTGTTGACATCAATGACACCAAAAAATTTCAACACCTTAGGAGTTGTGGAGTTGATTTTTCTCAACTTCAACATAGTATCAAAGCTCCAAACATGTAATCCCCTCTCCTTCTTCTAAGAGATTTTGTGCCTTGAGCTATCATTTGGTGTATTCTAGAGCAAAAAAAAGTATTCCATTGGATTCAAAGTTGTTGAGAAATTCAGATTTTCCTTTTGTTTGCCCTGATTTGGATTCATAATGTTAGATCTACAAGGGTTTGAAGTAGTTTTTTTTAGATCCAGAGGGTAGCTGCAATTTTGATGCATTTTGAGCCACAACGGACACGTCATCATGCTTAGAAGGCCCAAAAACTTTAAGATCGCCTACCAGATCGTCAAAATTTGTGTTAGGAGCATTTGAGGCAAAAACAATTGTCAGAGAGGTCGTACAACCTCTCCAACACAAGTACGTTTCGCAAAAAACATTTTTTAAAATTATTATTAATTTTTTAAAAATTTAAAAGAAAATTAAAAATACAAACTGGAAGGTAACCCGCCCCATGGTGGGCACGGTACTTTAATGGTACCACCACCATTTATGGTGGTGACCCATTAAAGGTTGTGCCCCCTTTATTAAGCGGTGGTGGGGGGATTGAACGCCCCCTAAATTTTCAAAAAAAAAAAATTAATAAAAATAAAATTAAAATAAACTTTTTTAATTAAAAAATCCTATAGCTGCTTTATGCCCACCCTTAGTCACATGGGCAAACAACGCCCAAGCCAGGGGGGATAAAAAAAATTGTTTTTTTAGCAGAAGTATTAAATTTGGTGGATCTCCAATTTTGGGGGTTTTTTTGCCAAATTTGGTGGAGATGCTTTTTTGCCCAAACCAACCCCTCTTTGTTGGGCTTTTCAGTTTTGCATCCCATCTTCCAGAGGCCATATCTCGATCATACGGTAGTATTTTTCAGTGCATTTTTTTAAAAATGGGGTAAAATTTTGTGCTCTTCGCAGTGGTATAGGTGGTTTCCAATGTTGTCTTCTATTTTTTTTAGAAATCAGTTTTCTCAGTGTTGTTGTACAGTTCTCGTTTTGGAGATTTTGGCAAGCCATATCTTGTGTATCCAGACTCCTTTTTGGGTGCCATTTTTTTTAAAGTGCCTTTTTTTCTTGTACTTCATCATGGTGCTATCAATTTCCTCTTTTTCTATCAGAGAATTGTATTTTCAGCATATTGTCCTTTTTTGGACATTGTGAGCATCCATTGTAAGCACTTCTCTTATGTAAATGCACTAGAATAAAATGCCTCAGCATTATGGTGTATACTTTTTGGGATCTTGAACATCATATTGTGCCTTTGTACTCACACTATGATACAAAGTACCATGGGGGTTGATGTTTGCCTTTGTTTGCTATCACACCTTTGTCAAGTGAGTGTCCCTTCCATGACAATAATGAATCACATTGATTCTTACCTCATGCATGTGTGTCTTTTGTTTTCACACCCTTTATATTTGTTGGTACTTTCATGTTTGCACGTTCAGATGTTCCTGATTCTTCTTTATGCACTATATTTTGGCATTTAGTTTCAATGGATCTATCTTGGCTCTCCCTTGTTATCATTATGGTGGGTTTCTACTGTTGGTGCTAATGCTTCCTTGGTTTCACATTGGAGTGAACTATGTATCTAGTATTTGTTCCTATGTACTAGGTGGATGCAGTGTACATTAGTGGTTGGTTACCCTTGCATTTTAGTGAGATGGAGCATTTACCATATGGACACTCTTACATTCATGTTTTTGGAGGCGACCTTCCATTTTCACTTGATCAGTTCTTCAGACTTTTGGTACTTTTGCCATTTGTATCTTCGAGTTCTAGATGTTTTGCCTTTGTTTGCCATCTTATTTGAGTAGTATCATTGGGGGCACTCATGCAAATTTTTTTATTGGTCCTAATCATCGTTTGTTTCAGAGGAGGCTTTTTTATTTTAGTATTATAGTAGTCATTCTTCGATAGTGTTTGCAACTTCTTCATGCTTTAGTGGTGTTTTTCATGTTCATCCTTTGTTCCATCTTTTGGGACATTCTCGTTTTGGAGGCTTCTCAATCCTTCACTATTTGTTTTGGAGGATTCTCAATCCTTCACTTTTGTTTGGAGGCTTCTTAGTCCTTCACTTGTATTTCTTTCTTTTGGAGAGGAGTTTTCTCCCACAGAGTTTTTCTCCTTTTTTCTTTGATTTTGAGAGATATTTCATTTGTACATGTATACCTAACCAAGCTTTGTTTGTCGGGACCCATCATGCATTCATCTTTAGAGTTTTGAGCTTCTCCCTAAGTTTCATTTAAGGGGGTGTTAGAGTAGAAGGTATTTCCTAATTAATTATTAGGTTCATTTTTCTCTAATTACTTTTGCTTACTTAGGTCATTTTTTTTATGTCTCATATCATAGGATGAGGACACATGTCATAATCTTCTTTTATCCTCACCTAGGGTTTCTAGGATTTCGAGGTTAATTATCCTTTTATAAGGATTCTCTATTATATAATCATTAGAAGATGTGCATTCATAATGATTCATGTTTTTTTGGATCAATAGCTCTTGACCTCCATAGCCTTGTTATTCTTTCTTTCTAGGATAGGTGTTTGATTGCAAGTGATCCTTAGGAGTTGTGGAGTTTATTTTTCTCAACTTCAACAAAAGATAGGCTACCATGAAATAATAGTCTAGCTTTCACATTTCAAAAACAGAGAAATACAACAACCAAGCAGCCAACACAACCAAGGATGACCAACTACACCACCCCTAGTCCCTTCCTAACACTCTAAGCACCCTTGAATTGATGTGGGAGGTACAAGCATGTCTAGGAAAACTTATCTTCTTTTAACAATCCTCCACAAAAAATCATCCTCCAACGATTTAGAGTGAGGATAGATTTTATTTGAAGGATTTGTTGCCTTTATTATTTTGGTGTTTAAGTGGTGGATGATATGATATTTTATATTTTCCTCAATAATGATGCTTGGGTTCCTCAACTCCTTGGGTTTTGGGGGATTTGATTTATTTTTTCCTAAAAAGAGTATTTGTAATGAAAAAATATATTTTTGTCATAAAGTAAGTATAGTGGTGGATATTTGATTGAATACTCACGTTTATAAGAAAAAATAAAATTTGTGGAGAGAAACAAAAGCATATTCAAAAGAGGACAGCGATTGAATAAATAGTTGGGGAGGTTAACTAATACTAGGATATTTTGACATTTTGGAGGGAAAATTTGCATGTTCTTTGTTGGGCATTGAGCATATGGAAAAGAGAAAGTGAGAGGCACACAAACATAGAAATGAGGGTATGTAATGATTTGTATTCATTTTGTGCATCCCTGAGAAAGTTGCATGGCCAAGTAGATAGGCTCTATGAGAAATTATGGATTTTCTATCTAATTATATATTTTATTTGTTTGCTATATAGGTGCATAAAATGGTAATTTTAGTTTGATGTTATCTTTGGGGTTTTATGTATTACTTTCCCTTCCATATAAACCTTTCATGTGGGTTGAAACATAACCATATGTAATGGGTGTAAAACCTTTTGAAGATTTTATTGATGGCTAAAATTTTGGATGAGTATAAACCCTACTTGGTAAGTGCATTGATGGCTGGAATTTTTGCATACAAAAGATATGTATAAAATACCTTTGTATGTGTAAATATTTGCTGGAAATTCATCTATGACACTCCTTTTGTGTGTGCAGTTATTGAATGAAAATTTGTGTTATAAATAAGTGGACTGTACTTGAAATTTTAAATTAGATGGCTGAAAATTTGTGTGCTTTTGAAGTATGTGTTGACTAGAGTTTCAAGCAAAAGAGGTCTATACACCCTTTTGAAATGTTTTTTGTTAGCTGAAATATTACCCACAAAAGAGGTGTAAAAATTCTTAAAATGTACATTTGATGGCTAGAAATTTTGTAGACAAGCTACTTTTGGAATGTGGTTGAAAATCTTCTGCATAAAATACTTTTGGAGTGTATTTATATGCTATAAGTTTATTTTTGAAATATTTATAGAAATCCTTTTTGTAAGGGAATATTTTTATCTTGGTTGGAATTTGCAAATCTGATAGCCGTCTATAAGATCAATCAAAGTTATAATTTGTTGGCTAATTTTTTGCTTGAAAATCACTTTAAAGCATTCCTTTATTTGGCTAAAACTTTACTCTTGATAGTCATGTATAACCTCCAAGAAAATGCAACATATTGGTTGTTATATCATCCTAAATAGTTGGATGTAAACACTCTTTGAAGCAATCATTCACATCTAAAATGTTTCAATTACTAGTTGAGTCAATCGTATTTGGTATTATTCTTGTTGATGAAACTTCATTGTTCAATAGGTGTGAACTTTGTTTAACAAGTTGTCTTTTTAGTTGAAACATTGTCCTTGAGAATGGGTTGTTAACCATCAAAATACTTTGTGTTTGACAACATTCATAAGCTACATTGTTTTCCATGTGTGGCACTCAAACATTTCCTAGCTTAGGGGTGTTGAGAGCCCAAAGAGTTTGATAGCACAAAAGGTTGGATTGTGGGCATTGTTATGCTTGATCCATTTTTACTCGACTAGATGGCCAATATGCTTTAAATTGATTACAATGACATTGTTGTCAAAGATTTGTTTAAGACCCATATATGAAAAGTTACAAAATCTACAAAGTTAAATAAACCTTGTAATGTGAATGAACAAATGATAATTATATATTTTATCAGTTCATTTCCCAAGTTTTGTAAGATGTGTCTATAAATGATTATGAAACTAAATATTGCACTACAGATTGATAATAGTGGTAATAATATTGAGCTTCTTGTTTTAAAGAGATGTGTATTTAAAATTAGCAATGAAAGAATTATATAAAAGAGAATTGAAGTTTTGTCAATTGTCTTAAAATCTTATTTCAAGTGGAATGTTAATTTATATATTTATGAACATTATTGCTTCAATATATTGAAAAGGGATGTGTAAGAAATGATTCTCAAAGTAAATAAGTAATTGAGAAGTTCTACCAATCTTGATGTAATAATTGAACAAAGTTCTAGCAATCTTGATGTAATAATTGAGTTGTTCAAGCAACTTATATCTTGATTTAAAATATTTTTCATTCTCTTACTTTTAGATGTCCTTAAGCTCCTTTGCAATTTGAATAAAATAAAGACAAGACTATCATCTAAAAAGCAACACACTGATAGATTTAAATAAAATAAAATATGATAAAGTAAGCATGCTTGACTAGGGTTACTCATCTTACATTTGTATTGCCAGAAATTTATGATAAAGCTAGTGTGTGAACAAGTAGAGCTAGTGTGTGAACAAGTAGAGCTAGTGTTGAAAATTCATGGTAAGAGCATGCAACAGCTACAAAAGATGGTTGCACAACGCTATATAATATCTACAACTACTATAGGAGAATCTATACTTATAGAAGGGAATAATTTCTATAGCAATTGCATGAAGGTTTTGCAACTTTTTTTAGAAGTCATAAATGTACTACACGAAGACATAAAGGGATATTATTGTTGCCATTTTCATGTGTTTTTCCCAAAAAAAAGTGATGCAATGAATAGCATAAATATTCTCATGATTCTCAAAGCCATGGAAGGTCATATTTGCTACATAATGAATGCAACATTATTTATATGAACTAGTATACAATGTTTTGCAATATCACATTGAATTTTGATTATTGGCTAACCCATAATGGGCCGATGTCATAAAAAAATTTAGCCTTACAACAAACTATAATAGTTTGCCAACCAAACCAAACAAGATGCATGTTTAAATTACGTTATAGCATACAGAACATTGAAGAATATTAAAATGTTATTTGAAATCATGGAGGGAACAACACTTCTTATAAGTTGTACAACACCAAACATAAGTGGTGCAAGTCTAATATCAAAGATTCTATAAACATCGAGGGAAGAGGGAGGTTTCTCAATATGTACAAGCATCACACAAACTGCCATGGATGGTTCCTTAAAGTTTCATTAGGAATAAACAATGAAGAAATGAAGCACGAGTACGCATCACTCTAAGCCATATGACAAACTCAATAAAAAATATACATCCAAAAGCATCTCATAACATGGTAAGGCATACATAATAAATAATCGATCATATGTAAAAATCAAATCCATAAAGCCTCAAATCATGTCAATGTGAGTCCAAAACAGCAGGCAAAGTGGTATGCATGCAATTTTCACCATACAAATGTCATAATGCGAGAAAAAGAAACAACATTATTTTAATTAAAATTAGACTATTATTCTTGTCTAATCTTGTCTAATCTTATTTAAGTGAGATGAATGAAGTCAAGTTAAATAAAGGCTCATGTCATTTGTCTACTTTTACACCAAACACCAAACTATGACCATGCAAATCCAAAACAAGGGGCATAGTGCTAAGCATGCAATTTATGTCAACCTTTACACAAAACTATGCCTTCTATAACCATGTAAATCCAAAACTAGGTACAAAGTGCTAAGCATGCAATTTATGTCAAACATTACACAAAACTACGCCTTCTATAACCATGCAAATCCAAGAAAACGGGCAAAAGTGCTCAACGTACAATTTTCACCATTTCTTAGGCCTAATGAAAAAAGGCAAGTGCTAAGCATGCAATTTTCCCCATTGCCCCCAATATCACAGTAATAACGCAAGAAAGAGAAAAAAAAAACATTATTCTAAATTTGATGTTTTATTTAAGTGGAGAGAAATACACATTATTCTGACTATGATTTTCTTTGATGTTTATTTAAACGGAGATAAAATACACTTTAAATCAATTTATTTATTTTGAGGATACAAAAACATGAAGTCCATTGTTTCCACCAAATTTGCTCGAAAATCAAAAAAGTACTTCTTCATCCTTCATAAAGTCAAAGATGTTCTTCCAACAAATTCCAAGCCCCACCTCGTCCCTTAATACTCAGGCCTTTATAATCAACAAAAATCGATGCCTAGAGGACTAGTTGTGGAAGAAGCACTCTTACCGAAATAGGCTGCACTTGATGCCTAGTGGGCTTGTTCGCCCACAATCAAAACAATAAAGTAAGTCCTAAACTTGTTTAATAGTTTTACCCATTGCTATGAATCCACTGCCATTTTATAATTGACTCGTCTCTAATTGTGTACAAATTTTGCTCTGATGTAAGATTTCTACAACCACTTAAAAGTAGCCCTCTCTTTCAGATAAAATTATAGCTTAAGATCTTTGATTTTATCTTACTATACAAAATTAACCAATTAATCAATGAGTGTTGATATATAAGACTCCCAACTCTTGAAAGAAGAGATATGCCCAACATTAAAGAGCCAGGTAATAAGATTGTATTAGCAAGTCCAGTTCATTTCAATATCGATATAATACAGAAACCTAAAGAGAAAGGGATGAATATTAGATTACAAAACTATAGGATTTTAGGAAGCAATATCACTGCCAATTTGATTTTTTTGTGAAAAGATGAAGTTGACAGTATATGACTAAAAGCATTTAAGCTGGTAAAACATGCTTAGAATCACTGATCGGATAGCATATAACAGTCAAGCTAATACCAAACCATTGTTTTCAGAGAAAACACTGGCCTACTTTGAGCTGCGCTTTTACACCCACTGACAAGATATCTAATGCAACCTATAACTACAAGTTCCATATATCAAGGCAGCTTATTCGTTATCCACAGGTTGTATATAAATTTATAATCAAAAATTTCAAACCATGTCATCAGGTTATAGAAACAGCCAATAACAAATAAAGAAGTGTTACTTCTTCAGATGAGGGAAACACTGACTAACATCAGACTTGGGATGCCTTGCTTCAGCATGCTCCCTGCACTTCACTTCTGATGTTGTACAGATGAATGTCTGCATGCAAACCTTGCACTGCAAAAGACCAATGCACAATAAAACATTACCATAACCACCCAGAAACATATGAAAACCAGTAAAATGAAACCAAAAAACATCTAAACTAAAATTACTGAACAAATAAGGCCTAGGATTCAAAGGAATGCATATAGCAGAATCATCTCTGCAACATTCAAAATTTCAAACTCTTAAGCTGTGTCTGTATATGACATTCTCATTATAAGGATTTTGTTCTGCACTCCACAAGTTAAAATGCCCAGAATCTTGTCAATTTCCTAAAATGTCGATTGCTCAAGAGAAAATATACAAGTTGATTCTTGTTCCTCAAACCCTTAAAAGCCAAGTCTTCACACAAATTGCACCATAAGCACAAGTATCTTAATTGTAAATTTCTATCAACCTGTAACATGACTACTTGAAAGAAAGTGACAAAAACTAATGTTGAAAAGTGAATCTTACAGATCTTTTGGTATTTTATGGCAAATTTCCTTTTTTTTTTTATAATTTGGAACATCAACAAAAAATAGGCCTGAAATCTCACAGAAATTTACATTATGGAGGGCATAAAAATTGAAAATGCAGTTTCCATGCAATATCAGAACCAGAGTTAATGGGTGATTGCTACACGTTTTATGTTAAGCACAAAACACTGGAATACAAATTTAATATATCTTACATAAAAGCAGCATAAAAAACAATCAAGCATTTTTCATGCAATCTCATACCAGAGTTAATAGGTAATTGCTACACAGTTTTTTACACAATATTTCACATATCAAGGGATGATCATAAATTGCTAATGTTTCAGCTTAAACAACATAACTCCAATATTCAAGCTGATGTACTGATCCAGGTGAGCAAAAGCCATGAAGCATATATTAGAAGCAAGATTCTGGTTGGCTAACTAGTTGTATAGTAATATTTAATATTTGGCAATAAACTATCTCATTCGATTCTAGGAATTAATCTGGCACAGCTACTTCTGGTTATGTTTATATTTCTTCTTTCAAAACTTGCAAAAAGACAAATTACACTACTTCTGCATAATCTCTTATTTCTTCCTTCAATGTATACAGTAAAGGTTGGATTTTGACTTTCTTAGAAAAGCATACTTGACAAGAAAACAAAGACAGCCGTGGAGACTTTCTTCAAGTTTTATCAGTTCTGCTAAACAAGAGACATGGGAAGGCCTTTTATAGGCTCCTAATAGCTCATTCAACAATACATGATCCTTTTTATGGCATTTATAAAACAATTGTAGTGCACCCTTCTACACAAAAAAAAACAAATTAGCGTAAACTATAGCCTATAAACATAGAAGGCTTGCCATAGAACAAACGACACCTTTGACGAAAATGTCATTGCCATAGAACAAACAACAGCTTTGAGGAAAATGTCATTACCTGCCTAAACATTTCCATTAAATATTAAGCCCACCAATTTCATCGCAGGTCATAAGGTGAAGATATTAGAGAGGCGATAGAAAAGTTAGACATTTTAATATTTGAAAATGAAAAATGACAAGTACAACCAGTAGTGGGATTTATTCCCAGCCCAGCGATTCCTAAAATAAAATTAAAAAACAAAAACAAAGATTAAATTATAATTAACAAATGGTAGCATATAAAAAGGCATGACTATTGGATGCAAAGGGGTATTTAAAATTAAATTAAATTATAATTACCAAGGACAGCAACTTGTGGAAGGGTTGTGACTCTTTCCAACCATAAGATATTAAAAGTAAGTCATTTCAATGGGAGGAGGAGATATAAATTGTGAAGAAATATTGTGACATATTCCAAGTGAATCTTACAGCCAAAGAGGATGAAACCCTCCAAGGAAAACTAAGAGATTTAAAGATGAAAACCCTTAACTTCTCTTAGCAAGCTAGTGGACTAAAAACCCTAAATTGGGTAGACATTAGGGACATTCGTAGCTGAAAGTTTGAAGGAAGATTTTAGCAAAAAAATCAAGGCCCATTCTCAGAATTATTCATAAAATTATAAAGCTGAATATTATTGAGTTAAATAGTATGCAATCGTTATTGAGTTAAGATTATTGTTTAAGACAAAAATAGGAAATGTTCTAGAAAGGGACATACAGAAAAATTCACTTACCCCAATAATTACCTCCAAAAAATTTCAAATTTTTTTCTACGATTTCTACGAATTGACATATGCAATTTCCTAGAAGTTTTCTTGCAGAAAAAAATAGGATTTAACTGGATAAGAAAATAAGCATGGAGAAATATATCAATCCAAAAGAAGTGATCTTTTGAGTTATCATCTAAGACATTACATATAATGATATAAAGAAAACAAAAACAACCATCCATCCAAGCGAGAAAAAAGATCACCTGAATAGTCATTGCCTTCTTGTTTGTCTCAAGCTGACTCCCTGCAAAACAGATTTCATATGCCAAATATATCAAGATTCAAAATCCACAATTGAAGCAGACATGTTATCTTACTTATATAACAGTTATTAATAACAATATCTGAAGAATTGGATGATAAGGCTGGCAAACTTCAACTATGCATTTTCCCTTCTAATAATCATTTATTAATTGGATGATTATACCAGCAAGCTGCTTCTATGCGTTATCCCTTCCTAATCGGCTTGTACATATACTTTGCATAATAAAAGCTAATGTAAGAAAGTTTCATTTAATAATGATTCCATCAATCTTAAGTTCGGTTATTCTTCTTAAAATTCATGCAACAGTATGCAAAACAAAAAACAGATAAACTCCATATATTTAAAAAGTAGAATCAGCCGCTAACAGATCATATGCCTTGCATCAACGTTTCTACACATAGCATATAACTTTTAGGCAAACACTTCTACTGGCTGACCACATTTAGTTAACATTAATTTCAGAAGCAAAATAAGAAACCAAAAGAACATGCAAAAACAGCAGTGGCTGTATAACCCACATACTCTGGCAGTACGAACTCTACTAACAAAGACAGCATACTCTTTTGCCTGCACGCAAATGACAAGATACATGGATGACAGATAAATCAAGTGAATGCCAAGTCACCGTGTTCTAAAAAGTTGTAAGGCACAGGGATTAAATGCTATCCGACTGTTTCATACACCCACATTCAAAACTTATCTATAGTTGAATTTTCCAGCAGAAGACACAGACTATTCTTCAGAGAAAGAGGGTATGGCACTGACTCAGAGTTAACGAATCATCTCAGCACCCTAGAAACTCTGACAACCTGTGTCTGTCAAACTACACAATGACATCTGTGATCTCATCTTATTATATGATAATGATTATGAGTTTGCTTTCTAAAACAGGTACTTTTTTAAACTAAGAGCATGAAGTTTCCACAGTCCATGATAACAACTTATCACATATTACTGAATTTGACTGTCAGGTATTTTTCCTACAAGAACTACATTTCCTGTACAAACAAGGTATACTGCTTTCTATGAAAGACTATAGCAGGACCTATGATAGATGAAGTTGTGGAGCAATGATATATGTGCAAGTGATGTTGTCGAGTACTGAAAACTGTGGACCATCTACAGTCAACCCAACACCACCAGCATTGAGAGGGACGCAGTAAATGACAAACACTGATAATAGAGAACCAGACATGGACTTAAAAGTTTTTGGCATTTTGCACAGGCTCACAGTAAGTGAAGGAGAGAACCAAGCAATAATTAGTGTGTAAAAAATCTCCAATATAGGGATGTACCATTACCTTAGATAGCTTGTTATGTGAGACTTGAAAATAAGCGGCCATCACGTTGATAACAACACAATCCAGCGAGGCTCAAAAGATAGGAGACCCAGACCCCACTGAAACATCTGCTTTGAATTGGTATAGATTCAAGTGTAGGCAACAACATCATAAGTAACCTCTTTTGTTATTGCTTTTTACAACATCCACAATGAAATCATAACTTTTAGAAGAACAGTCACTATCAGTGAGCAGCAATGCCAACCGTAATCAGGTCTCACTATGAATGTGAAACCAAAATAACAAAGTGGATATAAAATTCTTGGACCCACGGCCAACTAGAGAAAAAAGTACAGCTTGAATTTCATGAAGGCCAATTGGTATCATTACCCAACAACTGTGGTCAAAATTGAACTCCCAAACAATACTCCAGATTTACTGTATTGGCATAAAAATTAACAATTTGCAAAATAGATTGGGTCGAGCTCAATTTGGAGTCATATAGGGGCATACTGTGGAAGACAAGGCTAATGTATTCACTGGAAAAGATGCCCCTCAATCATCGCACCAAAGACAAACACAATCTCAAACCAGAGAATCGCCCAATTCAAAAGAATATGTAAAACTAGTCACAAAGATTTATCCGTAACCTCAATATAGAGACTCAAAAACGCAACCCAAGATAATTTTTTCTAATAACTTTCACTGATCTGAGATCCACAAGACAAACTAGGAAAAATCTGGATTTAATATGAACCATACATCCCAGAAATAAACCCTTCTAGTCTCGTAAGGGGCAACAAAAGACACGAAAACCCTAACAATTGGGTTTCAAATATACTGGGTATCGTTTCACACCAACAGTGATCCATTGTAAACTCCCAAACAATACTCCACATTTAATTCATTGGCATTCAAAGAAACAACTTGCAAAATAGAATGAGTGAGCTCAATTGGTAGACATAGGGGCATACTGTGGCGGACAACGCCGCTGAATTAATTGGAAGAGATACCTCTGTGGCAGCTAAGCCAAACATTACCCCAAACCGGATAATGAACCAATTTAAAAGATAATGTAAAACTTTTCCCCAAGATGCATCCGTACCCCCAAACACAAGATACCTTAACTAGTAAGTTTCCCTGATCTGTAGTCCACAAAATAAACCAGGAATACAAGGATTTAATATGAACCACACATCCCAGAAATATACTCTTGTAATCTATTAAGAGACAACAATGCACAGGAAAACCCCAAACACCATGAACCCAAACGAACCCTAGTAACGCTAGAAAAATCCAAGCAAACACGAGCCCTCAGATTTCTCAAACACAAATAAACCCTCGTAATATAAAAACAAATGAAAAAATTACACAAAAAACCCAAAAACACCATAAATCCGAAGATATCAGAATCCCCAAACATTTATTTTAAAAAAACAAAACAAAACAAAAATTAAAACAGAACTGACCTTTGGGAGCTTTATTTTTCTCAATATTTTTCTCGCGTGCCATCTTGGCCTTCTGTCCATTTCCGCCGCCCATTTTCCCTTCAACCGAATACTTGTGCAAGTCTTGTCTTACCAGGAAAATCTCCTCCAAATTGAGAACCAGAATCTAGTTTTCTTGTTCCGTCTCTAAATTTAGAGGAAAAAACAGATAGAAAACAAACTTTTAAAAACGATAGTGGATATGGCAGACAGGGCTGCCCCTGAGGCGGCACAACAACACAACGATGCTCTAATGCCTTTGCTCTTACCTCTTTATAAATGCACTTAACTTTGTTTGAAAGTAATTAAGTACTAAACCCTTGTTTTATGGGGGCTAATGAGGCCGGGTTAGCATGTTTGTGGAAGTTTGCGTGTATATATAAGATAGAGTGAGTTGGGCTCAATTCAAATGCCAACCCCTATTATTACACTGCTTTTGAGGTCGGTATCCATTAATGGTTTGCAGTTGGAAGTTGAGGTACGTCATGACAGGGCAGAGGGAAAGTTCAAAGCACTTGCAATTTGTGAGGTTTGGGACTTTCCCTTTCGGTAAAAGTGTTTTTTTTTCTATTTAATAAAAAATAAAGAATTAAATATTTAAATCTAGGGGTGATAAATGAAGAATATATGTTTTAAGTTCATTGTATATAGACTATCTAGTATAGATATATTTAATATATTTATTTAAAAGATGTAATGATATCATAATTGAAGTATATTTA
Organism: Sequoiadendron giganteum; assembly: GCA_007115665.2. Classification (NCBI taxonomy): domain Eukaryota; kingdom Viridiplantae; phylum Streptophyta; class Pinopsida; order Cupressales; family Cupressaceae; genus Sequoiadendron; species Sequoiadendron giganteum. Next base: position 289,545,901 of record CM021104.1, read on the forward strand.
TATTGAATTTGTAACAAGTTAGGTGGGTGTTTCAAGATCGATATCTCTCTACATTTTTTTAAATAGATGTGTTAAAGATATTTATGTTAATTTACGTCGAAGGCATATTCTATTTGAAGTGAACCAAGCTAATTTTAGAAATCGACGGCGTATAATTCGACAGAGAGGGTGCAAGATGATGCAAAGCATCATAGCCTTTGGAAATTTTCAAAAACGACAAAGTGAATAAAATATCAATTTTGTCGAATAAAAAGTGTGAGAAACAATCAGCGCCTCCACTCTTTCTTTGTTAAAAACTTCATTCTCCGACTTTAACCATCCCATTGCTTGATATGTATCTTTTTGCAACATATTGCTACTATAGAATGCAATGCCCAAGAAAAACCACCACGACATGGTTGCCACCAATTTTCTACCTTGTGATTTAACAAAAGTAATGGAAAACAATCAAAAGGATGGCCAAAGCCTTTAGAAACTCTCAAGCAAATGCAATTGGCAAGTGTAAATATGTACTCCACAACCTATGCTACATTCTCCCTACCTGTTCAAAAATGGGCACTTTGGAACAAGGTATGGACATCCATCAAAGCATAAAGGATGGAGGAATTTTGTCAAGTGTAGTTGCAACTTTCCTAGCAGACATGCATGCAAAATGTGGAAGCATAGACAAGGCACGTGAAGTGTTTGACAAGGTGCCTCAAAGAGATGTGATCTTGTGGACTGCAACGATTACAAGATATGCACAAAATGGATTTGTTGAAAAGGCTTTAGAAATTTCCAAGCAAATGCAATTGTCAATTTTAAAGCCAAATGATGCAACCTTTGCTAGCACCCTCCCTACCCATGCCAAAATGGGAGCTTTGGAACAGTATGTACATCCATTGAAGCATAAAGAACAAAGGAACTATGTCAGATATTATAGTTGTGACTGCCCTGGTAGACATGCATGCAAAAAGTGGAAGTATTAACAAGGCACGTGAATTGTTTGACAAAATACTTGAAAAAGATCTCATCTCATGGACTACAGTGATTGCAGAATATGTACAAAATGGATTTGTTGAAAAGGCTTTAGACTTTCAAGCAAATGCAATTGGTAGGTGTAAAGCCAAATTCCATAACCTTCGCCAGGGGCTTTGGAATAGGGTATGAAAATCCATCAAAGCATCATGGAAGGAGGATTTTTTCAGATATTATAGTTGAAAATGCCCTGATAGACATGTATGCAAAATGTGGAAGCATAGAAAAGGCACGTGAACTATTTTATCTCATGGAATGCAATGATTGTAGGATATGCACAAAATGAATTGTTTTAAAAATCTTTAGAAACTTTCAAGCAAATGCAATTGGCATATGTAAAGCCAAATTCCACAACTTTTTCCAACATTCTCCCTGCCTATGCCAAAATAGGAGCATTGGAATAGGCTATGAACATCCATCAAAGCATAAAGACCGTATCTCTCCCTCTCCTTCTCTTTGCCTTCTCCACCTCCATCTCCATCTCTTTCCTTTCATGGGATCATATACATCATCTACTTTTTCCTTCACGACCTAGAAGCTTCTGGTTAAGAAGTGCCCAACTAATACAGTGGATGTGAGGGTTACCCAAAACTAGCATAAATATATTATTTAGGAAGTCAATTGTTTGCCTTAAAAAACATGAATGAAGTGGATATAGAGAAATATAAAAATCATTATGAGGAGGCAATGAAACAGTTGTACAAGTTGAGAATCTTAGTGTAGAGTCTAAACTAGTGCCTTGTAAACTTGGTAAGAGCTACTCAATTCAGAGGTATAACTAGTTGAATAGTCCACTCAACATTGTAAAGACTACATTAAATTGTCAAAATTGTAAACTTGTAAAGGTGAAAGTGAGTCAGTTCTAGGCATAATGCACAAGAAGGTGGATTTCAAACCAAATGTCTGACAAAATGTCAAACTATTTAGAATGTTTAATGAGGCCTCAAGAATGTTAAAGTGTATGATTAAATTATATATTATAAAAGCTAGCAGTGAAGTTAATAGTATATGGGTAAAGATTTTACTTATAGTGAAAATGGAAATTGGGTAAGTGGGTTTTTACCTAGAAGTAATAATTTTCACTTGTAAAGTGAAAATAGAGCCGGTAAATATGTTTTTACAAGTAGGGTAAAAGGTTTTACCCGAGAATTGCACATGAAGGTAGATTAAAGAGGGAAAATGAAGAGTGATAAGCATCTTCTATATGTCATTTTGTTGCAGAATCAAGGGAGCTCAAGGGTGCCATGTGTCAATAGTGGATTGATTTTAGGTTTTCTCCATTGTCTTCTCCATTGTCTTCTCCATTTTATTAAGGGGGAAATTGTCTTATTATAAGGGGGTTCCAATTTCTCCAGGTTGAAGATATTATAATTTTGTACAGGGTTGTCTCTAGATTAGGATTTCTTCAAATTTCAGGGTTCAATGTTGTAATCCATTTTGTAATGGCAAGCAAATCAGTTTGTAGATTATGATGAACTATGTCATGCTATAATGTCTCTAGAATGTATGCATTATATTTTTAATCAAAATAATCTGTAAGGAAAAGCAAAGGGTGCGGAAACGCTTTCCTAACGCTAAAACCACAGAGGAGACATGCAAAGACTAGTTTTAAAAACATTAAAACACATAAGATGAACACATGCAGGGTAACAAGAGTAACATAAATAAAATGATTCCATAGATAACACTAGATTTACATGGGAAAACTCTTTCGAGTAAAAAACCCACCACACCAAGAGAAAGACACTTTGTATTATAGCAAGCCAAAGATTACATACAAAGTTACAGCCCTCACTCTCTGATAATTAGCTCACAACAACACTAGAGTTTCCATGCATTCACTGTTACTATGTTATTTCGGCATACAGTGAAATACAAAACTCTACCGACCTCACTCGTAGTATTATCAAATATGTTCTATCAATTACATGTCAAGACCGACTATTACTAGTCTCTCTACAACCACCAATTAGGGTGCATTAAATTCAGTTCTTCACTGACACGCCAAATCGATCTTGGATCGGATCCACCTGCAATCCTGCATCGAGCCACTCCCGCGATAAATTCATTGCAGAGAAAACACAATTCGGGCTCTGTCGATTGCCAAAATCCAATCTCAAAATAACTACATAAGATATCGCTTTTCACCAATCCAGCTTCCGACAATAAATGTTTTTTTGTAACAACCATGCAAAAAACAACCGCTAAAAAAATGCCACATGTCATACTGCCATTCGCTCTGCTGCTTGGTCGAGCTCCTTCGCTATCACTAGCCATTCCATCACATTTTGGGGCTAACAAAATTCGCAAGCACCAAAACATATTCCGCTAGCTATATCGGTTCCCACACGCCATGCGTCCACCACTTGCACAATCCGCTCGGCCTACGTGGAAGTCATTGGAGCTCCTTCAGGGAATCTCTAGCGGCATCCGCTAGATTCCCCAGGGAACTCCCAAGATGTCGACAAGTGTCCACAACCGGACAACTCCTTGCATAAAGCAACTCAGGGGCCCCACCACCTATTCACTACACTCACCACTTTGACAAGTTGCCACGCGTCAAGTGCATAGGTGATTCCACTCGGCAAAAAGGTAAACAATGGTGCAGGCCTTCAGATGTCGTAGAAAATAGCCAGCACTGTCGGATGAAGCCGATAACAGTCGTTGATGGAAGGCATCGGCAAATCGGCAAGACAAAGCATTTCCTTCCTCCGATAGACGATTGTTCCGCCGACGAAGGCAAGGCAACCAACATTTCACCAACTCCATGCTCGTCGGCCCATCGTTGTAACAACCTTCGGAGCCACACCGATCAGACAGAGTCTCAATGACCAAAGGGTCAAGCCAACCAAATGAAAGCTCCGTGGTAAAGCGATACGGGCATAAATTCGTCAAGCCTTTAATAAAGGTCCAAGCCGGTAAGTTGAGGCACATTTTCCAACAAGCTCCCACTTGACAAAGACTTACTGGCTTCCTCTTGACTTTGAATCTATTGACGATCATAGGCCCCAAGGCCCATCGAACTTGCACACCATTTGAACTTATCTGTGCTTATTGGCTTTGTCAATGAAGCAACAACATTCTTCAGAGTATCCACCTTCTCTAAAGAGACCTTTCCATCTTCAACCATATCTCTCACGAAGTGATACTGCACATCAATATGCTTCATCCTAGCATGGAAAGTTGGATTTTTCGCCAAACAAATGGCACTCTGACTATCACAGAAAATAGTGATTTGCCCTACATTAAAACCAATATCAAAACATAAGCGGCTGAGCCAAACAACTTCTTTGTAGGCATGAGTCATTGCCATGTATTCTGCCTTCGTTGTGGACAAAGCGACTATAGCCTATCGCTTGCTCATCCAACTGATTGCACCACCATTTAACATGAAGGTTTATCCAATAGTGGATCTTCTGTTGTTAATGTACCCTCCCCAATCAGAGTCCACATATCCATGAATGTTGAGAGTTCTCTATGATGCAACCAAATTTCCATGGTAACACAGAGCACATTTTGAGGTACCTCTTAAATATCTAAACACTCTCTTTACAACATCCCAACGCGTCCTTCTTGGATTTTCCATAAAATGGGTGAGTACTCCCATTGCTTGGGAAATGTTTGGCCTTGTACAGACCATCGCATACATTAGACTGCCAATAACACTCGAATAAGGCACTCTGGTCATGTCCTCCATCTCAATAGTAAATTTTGGACAATCTTCTATAGATAGTTTCATTCCCTACGTAACTGGAACAATTAGCTGCTTGCAATCACTCATATCAAATCTCTCTAGAATAGTATTGATGTACTTACTTTGGCTAACCCAGAGCTTTCTACCATTTCTATCCCTAGTTATCTCCATCCCCATAATATACCTTGCTACACCCAAATATTTCATTTTGAACTTTGAGACAACTGAAATTTGAGATCATAAATCATACTTACTATTTCCTATGAACAACATATCGTCCATGTACAGGGTAATAATAAGTACGCGATCATTTTTAGTTTTAAAATACACACAATGATCATATTTTGATCTCACAAATCCCAATGACAACACAAATGTGTCAAACTTCTGGTACCACATTCTAGGAGACTGCTTCAAACCATACAGAGATTTCTTTAATTTGCAGACCAAGCTTTCTTTACCTTTTTCAACAAAATGCTCAGGCTGGGACATGTAAATTTCTTCTTCTAGCTCTCCATGGAGAAATGTAGTTTTCACATCCATCTGCTCGATCTCTAAGTCATATGCGGCTGCAAGTGACAGCATAAATCTGATAGATGTCAACTTAGCTACAAGGGAAAAAATTTCTCCATAATCAATTCCCTCTACCCGGGAATACCCCTTTGCAACCAACCTTGTTTTATACTTCTCAGCACTACCCTCAAGACCAGTCTTCTTCTTAAATACCCATTTACAGCCAACAAACTTTCTTCCTTTAGGCCAAGGTACCAAATCTCGGGTTTCATTCTTTTCCAATGATTCCATTTCTTCATTCATGGCTTCCAACCAGGAATTTGCATCAGGCATATTAATTGCCTCTTTAACAGTCCTATGCTCCTTAGTGTTAGTAATTAAAGCATAGGTATAGTTTGAATCCAAAATGGAGAAACCATACCTGTCAGGTTGTTGTTTTTGATGTGTAGACCTTCTCACTGGCTAAGGTTGTGGTTCTTCATCTTCAGAACTCTCAGAGCTGCTAGAGCTCTCCTCAGTTTCAGGTACACCATGCAGTTCTCCCTTTTTTGGAGTTTGAGGAATCTCAACTGCATCATTCTTCTTTTCTCTTTGATATGTCTCTAGTTGTGGATTAGTTGTAGAAGGTTTTAGCTCATGAAATATTACACTTTTTCTATACAAAACCTTCTTAGTATCAGGATTCCAAAGCTTGTATCCCTTCCAACCAACACCATAGCAGATGAAGATGCATTTAACAACTTTTTTTCTAACTTAGACCTTTTCTCATTTGGCACATATGCATATGCCTCACAACCAAAGACACGAACATGTCTCAGAGAGGGCTTCTTACCAGACCACGCTTCTAAAGGTGTCTTATCAACAAGAGCATAGCAAGGAGAGTGATTTACCAGGTAACATGATGTAGCCACAACCTCAGCCTAGAACCTCTGCTCCAAACTAGCGCCGCTCAGCATACTCTTTGCCTTTTCCATCAGTGTGTTGTTCAACCTTTCAGCAACTCCATTTTGTTATGGAGTATAAGGTGTAGTTTAATGCCTTTTAATCCCATGGTCCTTACAGTATCTATCAAATCTGTAGAACAAAACTCATTGCCATTATCCGTCCTCAAACATTTTATTTTCCTTCCAGTCTAATTCTCTACCAAGTTTTTAAACTCTTTAAAATGACTGAACACTTCTAATTTACTTTAAGAAAGTATATAAATTCCCTTCTCGAATAGTCATCGATAAAAGAAACATAATATCTAGACTTCGATAACGAAGGAACATTCACTGGACCAAACACATCAGAATGAACATAGTCTAGTACACCAAAAGATTTATGAGAACTAGAGGAAAAAGAAACACGTTGTTGCTTTCCATAAATGCAGTGTTCATGGAAATCGAACTCAAGATTACAATCTATAAGCCCTTCAACAAGATTTTTATTTTTCAAGGTTTTTAAACCTTTATCACTTATGTGACCGAGCCTATGATGCCACAACATGGTCTTCTCTGTTGGGAGTTTCACCTCCATCGCATTTGCAGTCAGAGAAGCATCTTCATCTTCCTCTACAGGAACAACTTTGCTTGACTTTACAGAGGCGTTGTTGCATTTAATAGGACATGCATCTAGCTTGTACAGAGTGCCAGTACGTACACCCTTAGCCAACACCATTGCACCTCTAGCCATCTTACATCCTTTGCTCGAGAAAGAAACTTCTACACCAACATCATTTAGCTTACTGACAGAAAGTAAATTTTGAGCCAAACCTGGTATATGCAGTACACCACCAATACCTTTGACTCTCTCGTCAGGAAACTGAATTCTGACTCTTCCACGACCAACAATCTCCAACATTGAATCACTCGCTAGGTACACCTTTCCACCATCATACTTCTTGTACTTGGTGAACCATTCTCTATGAAACGTCATGTGAAAAGATGCACCCAAGTCAACTAGCCAGACATCATTTGATACCTGAGTTTCCTAGGTTGCAATGAAGGCATCTACATCACTCTGAGAAGAGTCATAGTCTGAAGAGTTACTCTTCTTCTTCTTCTCCTCCTTGCAATCCTTTTGGATATGACCAGCCTTCCCACAATTCCAGCATTTCACCTTGGACTTTTTACCAGGAGACTTCGATCTCCCTACAGATTTAGATCTGGACTTCTTGTCCTTCTTCTTGCCTTTCTCCTTTGATCTATCTCAAAAAGCAAGGGCCTCTTTGGCCATCTTGCATCTTGAAAGTAGCATTCGTACTTCCAATAGCCATCACCAGATGATCCCAAGTGTCGGGTAATGAACATAACAAGAGCATGCAACAAGCCTCCTCCTCTATCTTTACACCCACAGACGCCAACTGAGCAACACTCATATTAAACAAGTTCAGATGGTCTGCAACAGATGCACCTTCATTCATCTTCAAGGAGTACAACTTCTTCCTCAGGAATAACTTATTTACCAAAGACTTTCCCTGATAAATATCGCCAAACTTCTTCGATAATGAAGTTGCAGACTTCTCCTCATGGACATTCAGGAGTACAAAATTTCTAGACAAAGTCTTATCAAACATCTCGCCTTTCTATCTATGAGATCCCAATCTTCTTGCTTCATACCTTGTGGCATAGTTCCAATCATGGCTACCCAGATGTCTCTATCCACCAACAGGTCTTCCACTTTGAGTTTCCACAACTCAAAGTTGCTGCCATTGAATTTCTCAATATCAACTCTTCCTGATGTACTCGCCATCTTAGATAGAACTAAGTTCTAACTTTACAAAACTCCCACTGGAATAGTATGAGCACAAAAAACCAGCCCTACTAACAAGGATAACATAATTGGCTAGGCTCTGATACCACTTGTAAGGAAAATCAAACGGTGCAGAAATGCTTTCCTAACGCTAAAACCACAGAGGAGACGTGCAAAGACCAGTTTTAAAAACATTAAAACACATAAGATGAACACATGCAAGGTAACAAGAGTAACAAAAATAAAATGATTTCAGAGATAACACTAGATCTACATGGGAAAACTCTTTCGAGTAAAAAACCCACCACACCAAGAGAAAGACACTTTGTATTACAACAGGCCAAAGATTACGTACAAATTTACAGCCCTCACTCTCTGATAATTAGCTCACAGCAACACTAGATTTTTCATGTATTCACTGTTACTATGCTATTTCGGCATATAGCAAAATACAAAACTCTACCAACCTCACTCGCAGTATTATCAAATTTGTTCTATCAATTACATGTCAAGACCAACTATTACTAGTCTCTCTACAACCATCAATTAGGGTGCATTAAATTCAGTTCTTCACTGACACGCCAAATCGATCTTGGATCGGATCCACCTGCAATCCTGCATCGAGCCACTCCCGCAATAAATTCATTGCAGAGAAAACACAATTCGGGCTCTATCAATCGCCAAAATCCAATCTCAAAATAACTGCATAAGATATCGCTTTTCACCAATCCAGCTTCCAGCAATAAATGTTGTTTTGTAACAACCATGCAAAAAACAACCACTCAAAAAATGCCATGTATCGTACTGCCATTCGCTCTGCTGCTTGGTCGAGCTCCTTCGCAATCACTAGCCATTCCATCACATTTTGGGGCTGACAAAATTCGCAAGCACCAAAACATAGTCCACTAGCTATATAGGGCCCCACATGCCATGCGTCCACCACTGGCACAATCTGCTCGGCCTACGTGGAAGTCGTTGGAGCTCCTTCGGGGAATCTCTAGCGGCATCCGCTGGATTCCCTAGGGAACTCCCGAGATGCCGACAAGTGTTCACAATCGGAAAAATCCTTGCATAAAGCAACTTGGGGGTCCCACCACTTGTTCACTATGCTCACCACTTTGACAAGACGACATGCATCAAGTGCACAGGTGATTCCACTCGACAAAAAGGTAAACAGCGATACAGGCCTTCAGATGCTGCGGAAAATAGCTAGCACCATCAGATGAAGCTGATAACAGTCGTTGATGGAAGGCATCAACAAATCAGCGAGACAAAGCATTTCTTTCCTCCGATAAATGACTGTTCTGCTGACGAAGGCAAGGCAACCAACATTTTGCCAACTCCATGCTCGTCAGCTCATCGTTGTAACACCTTCGGAGCCACGCCGATCAAATAGAGTCTCAACGACCAAAGTGTCAAGCCGACTGAATGAAAGCTCCTCGATAAAGCGATACAGGCATAAATTCATCAAGCCTTTAACAGAGGTCCAAGCCAGTAAGTTGAGGCACATTTTCCAACATAATCAAGGATTATGATGGTTTTTGTTGCACATTTGCTATTATAGGTGTTTGAATTGATGGCTCATGTTAAAAGAACAGGTTAAAGTGTGCTCTTAATTAAATGTTGTATATATTGTATTGCATTTAGGATCTATAAGAATGTTGTATATATGTCCTAAAGAGACCTCATTATTGTAATGCAGTAATAATTTAATGGTCACTAGTTTTGTTTTCAAGTTATTTCCAGATAGGTTACTTCATTTTGACTCTGTTATGGACAAGGCATTGGTCTAGTGTATGCTTGTTTTGTGCAAACCCTAGAAGGAATCACCATTTAAAAACATAAAGAATCTTTCCCATTTTCATGTTTAATTTATTAGGTTTTTTGTGTCTTCATGGAGATTAAAGAACACATGGGTTATGATTGGGAATGATCTAGTTGTAACTCATTTGTGCATCTGAGATGAAGATGCCTCTTAATTTATCTATGCTTAATGTTAATTGAAGGTGCAAAGGGATTATGCCTAAATGTAATCAAATGTATAACATCCTTTATATATTTATCTGAGAACCATCCACATGTTAGAAATCTACAATGTGTTGTTTAGTGCAAGTTTCATTAAATGTGCAAATCTTTGAATAGGAACACCCTCCTAAGTTTTATGGAGTTCAAAGTGTAGATGGTTGATTATAGCCTTGTTTGTTGGCCTTTCTTGTCCCTAATTTGTTGATAGTGCAAGACCTTTGTCTTAACCTCTTGATCCCTTGGTTTAGGCATTGTGATTTTCCTTAGGATTGGGGGTTGCAAGAAAAATCACCAACAAATTGGTGACTTTGTTGGGGAGATCAGAAGAGTGTCCATTTGGAAAGATTCAAGCATTTTATGAATCTAAATATCTGGTTCAGATATTGAAATTTTTAGACCTGGAAGAGGTTTTATTGCAACAGATCTAAAAGAAATTATGTGTGACTATGTTGTTGAAAAATACCCATAATGAAATTAAGCTTAAAAAGAGCTCCATGTTGTTTGAAGTTTAGTCCTCTATGAAGAGAGGTGGCAACTCTACTAAAGAACCTAATGAAGATGTGAAGAATGTTTTAGATCTATAAAGATTTCTAGTCAAGAAGGAAAATTTACATCGGCTGCAACATATCTAGGTATTTTTCATCTTTTGGTTTTCAAGAAGGATAAGCTTGTGTATGAAAACCATATTTGAAAGTATTGAAAAAAATTGGTTCCCTATTGAGTGAAACTAAGCACTAAGAAAGGGAAATGGTAATGATCATTCTACATACTTCTAAGTTATAATTTGTAGCCTATGTATTATGTTGAAGAAGTATGCTTGTTCTTTAATATGCCCGCTAAAGAGATCTTAGGTGTAGATGCATTTGGGTTATGCATTGGAATATTTTAAGGTCATGATGAAAGAAATAAATAGGGAAATGAATGATCAGTTGTAGAGTTGATGTAGGAAGTTTGCAAAAGGTGTAAGAAAATGTATCGTCCACCTGTATATCCCATGTGGGGTGTTAGATTTAAACATGAAAAGTGTGCAACCCCTATCATGTCATCAAAGAAATTTCTCTATTGAAAGATATAGAGCCATAAATTTTAGTGGTATTCAAGGTTTCCCAAAACCTTTTCCTAATGAAGTTAGAGAACACTTGCCAAAATTCAAAGGGCAAAGCTCAAAATCAACATGTAGACATTTGCAAAAATCCATGGACTTGATGGGAGATTATGACATAAGCCATGAATATGTTGTCATGAAGTTATTTGTCCAATATTTAAAGGAAGATATCAGAGATTTTTTTTTCATATTTTCCAGAATGAGTTCATGACAACATTCATAGAACACTTTGGTGAAAGAATTGATCCAATTTTAGCGAGACAAAATTTATGAACATGAAGAAAGAAGAAGAAGAGTTAATCCTAGCTTTCAATCTCAGATTTGCAAAAATATTAGGTGAAATTCTTGAAAACTTATAAGATCAAATGATGCATTGCGCTCGTTTGTTTACCTTGGTGAATTTTATGAAGAAATGAGATTTGTTAAGAGATAAAGATCTTGCAACACTTCATCATGCATACCAAATTGCTATGGATATTGAAAACAACTCAAAATATTCAATGATGAAGGGATACATGGATGCAAGTATTGGTTATCCTAGAACAACTTATGCATATATCCAATGCAAGGTAGAAAATGAAAACTATTGCCAGGATAGCTATATCTTTGTTGTTCTGATTTTTCCATCATTACAACATGCAAATCACAATGAACTCCAAGTTGAACATCAACAAAGTTTGATCAGCGTTGATAAAATGTCTTTTGTTCAAGAATTGTATGACACGAAGAGGCACAAGGGAGAATCACCATATGATTTGTTTTCAAGCTTTTTGGATTCCTTGTTAGAGGTCCCCAAAAATTTCAGACCTAAGGATTCAACATGCATTGATTTGTTTTGTAAAATCTATGAATCAAGGCTGAGTACCTTGCCAAAAGAATTGAAACCTCATGGTTTTGATCAAGTACTTGATTGGATAAAGATTTTTGAAGGATCTCGATGTGATTATACAAGAGGTGTGGTGTCTCAAAATGAAAATAGCATATGTCCTATTGAGAAAAATCAAAACACAATGCACATAACTAAAAATAGTATATCAAAAAATAAAGATCCATGTTGTATGAATGAGGATAGTGATTGTAATCAGACCACAAGCAACATATATGTAGATCAATATATTTGTGATGAAGATAAAGATACATGGAATGGCAACCAAGTAGATATGCATGGAATTTCTCCTTATAATATCTTGGATAATGAAGAAGTAAAAGAGTTGCAAGATGTCATTCCATGTCATGTTTTGATCAATGACAATGATGCAAATGTTGCAAATATCTCATTGCAAATCAGTAGTCATGATATTGAAAATGAAATTTTAAGCATTCATTCTAATAATTCTAAGCATAGTTTATGCAGTGATAGTTTTCTAGTGATGAAGATCATGATGACAGTGAAGTTCCTGATTATTTTTCTGAGGATAATGAATTCTTTTATGAGGATGATCTAAAGGTGCCTTCTTCATATAAAGGATGAAATGATGTAAATGTTGATGAAGTCACTTGTTCACAAGTGAATGAACAAATTTCATTTGATGAATACCTAGAATGTAGTTCGAATTTTCCATCAATAGAGCATACCGACTCTATGGATGATGATGACTTTGAAGATAAAAACTTGTGTGTTTAGTATCTTGATCCTAAGCACAATGTCAAATATGATAAAGATGTTGATGATGTTAACTCTGATGCTAATGAACATGATTACATCCCTATTTCTTGTAATTTCTTATGTGAAATAGATATGGAGATGTTTGTGACATGTGAAGATGATGATGATGTGAAAAATATTGGAAAATGTGTTTATTCAGATTTATATGTGAAGCCACTAACTCATGAAATTAATGATGAGATGGAATATGCCTGTTTCTTTGTAGAAATGGATATGTTTTCATTCAATAAGGAGTACATTGGTGTGGAAGAGAATGAAGATACTTGTTCAATTCTTAATGAGTAGCTTTCAGGTAACATTGAATTTTCCACCTTTGGGTCAATATACCTATCAATTAATTATGCACATGAAGTTGTGAACACAAATGAATGTGTTTCTACTGACCCTGTTAGTTCTAAAAAATTGGCATTCAAAATGATTCAGATGTTCCTATTGACATTATGGAAGGTAATATCGACTATGTTACTCATTGCAATAGTGAGTGTGTTTTGAATAGTCACTGTGAGGGATTTGTTGTAGAAACAAGTTTTGGATTATGTGAGCCTTCATTTGACACATTTCACATAGTACTGTGTCATGTGTTATGAAGAATGCATGTGACCTTATTTTTTAACTTGATATGGAAATAAACAAATAAGATTGATGTGATTGTTAACATGCCTCCACCTAGAAACATTTCTCAGTTGCATAGTCTATAGGGGAAGATTTACGAAATTCATAGATTCATATCTCAATTGGCTAATCACACTCTTCCCTTCACATGTTTGCTAAAGAAAGATGTTCATTTACGATGGGATGATGAGTGTGAGAAATATTTTGGGTCCATCAAAATTTGTCTAGCCAATCCTCCTATCTTAATGTCAGCTATGTAGGATAGACCATTTCTTCTTTATCTTGTTGCATCACCTCAAGCTTTAGCAACTTTGTTAGCTCAATATGATGATGATGGTAAAGAAAGAGTGGTCTACTATATCAGACGTATTCTTTTTGATTATGAAACTCATTACTCTGCCATGGAGAAATAGTTTCTTGATCTCGTCTTTGCAATGCAAAATTTAAGACATTATATTCTTCATCTTGAAACTCATGTCATTGTAAAAAGTGATCTTTTGAAGCATATGTTCACTAGGACCGATCTTGCTGGAAGGTTAGCAAAATGGGCGATGTTGATTTATGAGTTCGACATCAAGTTTGTAACTTACAAATCCATTAAAGGTCAAGCTATTACCGATCAATTGGTAGAAGCTCCATCATCTCACTCTTTCCCTAATTTGGATTTATTTACAAATGAATACCTTTTTACAATTGATCATGAGCATGTATAGGTGGATCAAGATGTCAAGCTGGCTCTGGAGAAGGAGTAGTTTTGATCTCACTCGAGGGTAAGCTAGTTTCTCTATCCTTTTGATTGGAATTCCATTGCATTGATAATATTGTTGAGTACGAATCCCTTATCATTGACTTGTGTGCCAAAATCTCTCTAAACATCAAAAATCTTCACATACATGGTGATTTTGAACTCATTGTAAATCAAATTAGGGTACGTATAAAACAAAGTAGAATAAGCTATCTAAGTATCAGGATTTGTCCTTATCCTTGCTCGATTGCCTCTCCTCTTTCATAATATACAATGTTCCTCGGAGAGAAAACCAACATGTAGATTCCATGGTGAGTGTTGCCTCCCTTGTGCCTTTAGACAAAGGTATAGAAGAATACCACTTTTTGGTTCATACTCTTCATTCTCTTGCTATCTCATATCAACCTAAATCCGATGCTCTTATGTGTGCTCACATGGAATTGGAGGAATGGTATTCTAACATTTATAATTATTTAAAATATTAGATTTTTTCTTGATGATGCGACAAAAAACGTTCGCACTCGGATACTAAAATTTCCAGTCTAATACACTATTATCAGATGTTCTTTATCGAAAGTAGTAGAATGGTTTGCTTCTTTGGTGTCTCACCAAATTGGAAATACTCCTTGCCCTTAAAGAATCCCACTCGAGCTCTAGGGGTGGACATTTTGGTGGTAAATCCCTGGTGCAAAAACTAATCCACATGGGATACTTTTGGCAAAAAATGGAGCAAGATTTCTTTGCCTTTGTCAAGAAGTGTATACAATGCTAGCAACATAGCCATCTCATTCACACTCCTGCTCAAGAGATTCAAAATCAAACCTCTCCTTGGCCATTCACAAATGGGGGTTGGATATCATCAACAAAATATCACCTCCTTCTTCTAAAGGACATGTCTTCATCATCACCACTACAAATTACTTTACGAAATGGATTGAAGCTATCCCACTTTGATCAATGAACATTGAAGCCATCTATAGCTTTCTTATAAACAATATCATTGCTCACTTCAGATTTCCTTCTACCCTTATCTTTGACAATGGTACCCCATTTAGGAAAAAAGAGGTGAAGCAATTCTTGGAGAAGTTTCACATTCAACATTGATTTTCTATGCCATACTATCCTCAATCTAATGGCCAAGTTGAAGCATCTGATAAACTCTTGAGCTCATTCTTTGAAAGATAGTAAACAAACATGGTAAAGATTGGCATAATCAATTAACATACGCCTTGTGGGCCTATCACATGAGTGTTTGTACGGTGACAGGCACAACACCGTATAACCTTGTGTATGGTGCTAAGGCCATCATGCCTTTAGATTTGGAAATTCCATCTTTGTGAAATTCCATTAAAGGCTTAATTGATGATGAAACTTATCATGCTAATCATTTACATCAGCTTGAGTTGCTCGATGAGCATCAATTATAGGCCCTTGACCACCTTAAATATTATCAATTATCACTCTCTAAACATTATAATCAGGGTGTTCTTCCTAGTACTTTCAAGGTAGGTGACCTTGTCCTCTATGAGAATCAAAGAAATGTAAATGCACTGCCTAATCAGAAGGGGAAGTTCAACCCTAATTGGTTAGGCCCTTACATTGTCATCTCCATGTATGGTTCTGACACTTATGGATTTTCATCTATGGATGGAACGCCTCTAAAAGAACCTGTCAATGTGATGCATCTTTGTCGATACTATGCATTATGTCTATGTTTCATACGCTCATCCCTTACGGATTGTAGTTTGTTATACTATGACATTCGTTCATTAAAATATTATTTCATTTCGTGTTATGATGTAAAAATGTGTGTGTGTGGGGTTAATTTCTTAGGAATTACATACATGCATGTGTATTACTGTGTTACGCGTATGTGTATTGCATTTGATTGCATCTTTTGGTTACCTAAAATTACATCATCATTGTATTTAATTAACATACATTCATGTGTGTTTATTAGATCATGATAAAATCTAATCTAAATATACATCCATAAGTATAACATCCATCACATAATCATACATGAAAGTAAAAGCATACACATAAGATGAACACCATGATGCCAGAATTAGAATCTCATATATATATATATATCAAATGTATGTCATGTACATGTATCACACCATTGTGATAAAAAAATAGTGGTGACTACATATTTGTCAATGTTTGTACATAAAAAATAATGCT
The DNA here is from genome assembly GCA_007115665.2 of Sequoiadendron giganteum. NCBI lineage: Eukaryota > Viridiplantae > Streptophyta > Pinopsida > Cupressales > Cupressaceae > Sequoiadendron > Sequoiadendron giganteum. The sequence continues at coordinate 289,562,198 of CM021104.1, forward strand.
ATACAATTTATATATCATTAGTTCAAAAATGACACATAACAAAATGGGCCTCTAGCCCATAGGTGCATGGATCCTTGAGCCCTCTGGTCCTGGTGGTGAGCATGGTAAGGGTTGGACAGAAGTGATAGAGTGGGATTTGTGTAGACTGACATGCTCTCATGTAATCCTATGATCTTGTCGCACAACTCGGTTATCTCTAGCTCTAGCCTCCTCAAGTCCTCCTATAGATATGGATCAACCATTGGCCTCACAACTACTACCTACCCACCGAGGTCATCAATCCGGCTCTGAAGAGCATCATGTTCCCTTTCGACACTCTATTTTCTTGTCTTTGCTTCGTCTCTCTCGATAAGTGTAGTTTGTAGCTCTATCGACCATCGATCCCTCTATCTAGTGAGGGTGGTGAATTTCATAGTCATCTGTAGTGCCTCCACCCATGCCTCCTCGTAGGATTTCTTGAGAACCACCTCAAGCTTGAAAATTTGGACATGTCGCTCCACTGAAGTTGGCTTGTAGGCATCCAAGATCCTCCCCTAGACTGGGACAACCAAGGCCACCTTTGAGATGCACTATGCAATAAATGTAGTCCACTCTTGTGTGCCCACTGTAACCACAAGAGTATTAGACCCATAAGTATCACATGATATATCAAAGAATGTATACATATATGTGTGCAGGTGAATTTTCCTAGTCTAAAATGCAAAACAAAACGAAATGCAAGCAAGGAAAAACACAAACAACACCTCAAGATTGGCCTAGTTGAACTTAGAACAAAGTGAAAGAGGAAAGAGTGATATACCTTGTCCAAGTTGATTAGTTGATTGGCCTTGTTGATCGTTTGATTTGTGTGCTCCTAGACTGATTTCGATAGCATAACAACTTGTTTTTGCTTGATTTGGAGGAAAGATGGCTATGGAGATTGAAGGCTTGAGAGATTGATATTGAATGTCATAGATTGTGATTGTTGGTTAATGTGTTAGAGTGAATGGTTGAATGAGGTTGCATGAATGCAAAAAATGGCTAAGTGTTTTAGTCATTTAGCAAAGGAGAGTTAAATAGATGGTGGAGATTGATTCTTGAGAAATGATCAATGGTTGAGATCACAAGTTGACCAAAGGAATTAAATATTCCTTGGGAAAGAAAAAAGGAATTTAATATTCCTTGGGGAATGAGATAGGAATTAAAAATTCCTCAAAAGGACCTTGAAAAGACAAAAAGGAATTACAAATTCCTTGGGGGATGGGGAGAGTTGACTAAGGATTGATTAGGCCAGTTGATGAAGGATTAGAAGAGTGGTAGGTGGCTAATGAAGATTAGGAGCCAACTTGCAAAAGTTGGAGGATGTGACACATCCTAATCATGGATTAGGGATGTGTCACATCCCTAATCATGGGATTAGGAGATGAGTTAGGATTAAGAAAAAGTGATGGAGGATGTGACATTTGAGGGAGTAGATTAAATAAATAAAAATTATTTATTTAATTTGTGGGATAGAAGGAATAGATGATAAAGTATTTAATTAAATTAAATACCTTAGGGATTTATAATACTTTAGAGGTATTAATCAAATAATAGCAATATTATTTAATTAACACGGGTAGGAGGATATTTAGACGAAAAGGGATAAATTTGACTAGATATAAGTGGTCAAATTTAGATGTCTACAATATATAAATGAAATGAAACATAAATGTTGAAAATGAAATAACATAAATAACTCTTGTACTTGGGTCCATGACCTACCAATGTGGATTAGAGGGAGGAGTGATGCTAGGACCTGCACCTCTTGCGCCTCCTGCACTTGTTGCTACTACTGCTATGACAAGGTCGATGGCTGCTGAAGGAGATGGTGGTGCCACCAAAATTGGGATAGTAGCCGAAGGATATGAAAGCCTCTGCCACCACCTCAGCTTCTATGCCACTACACCCACTACCTCACCCTATTTCTTATCACCACCGCATCCATCTCCTCCTCCTCCTAGTGGTGCCTACTCTTGAATACCAAGATCACCTCTAGGGGCATCCATTGGGTAAATCAAAGTGAGACCATGTCTCAGCCACCGATTCTTGAAGCCAACAACGATGCCCACATCATCCATGGGAAACATCAGGGGCTGATCACCATTGTTTGCCTCATTGTCGCTCACAACGACATTTTCTATGGTAGGACATCGATGATCACCTAGCCTCATCACACTCTTAACTGCTCATGTGTATGATGGGGGTATCAAGGGAATCATTTATATAATCCAAAACTATCGCATGACCCAATGCCAATAATAGGGCATGATAATAAAATTGGTGTGACCAACCAAAAATTGATTGTGTTGCATGTTCAACAACTGCTAGTGGTCTGACACCCACCACATGCCTTTGTACAATCACCATCTAACCTAGTCCAACCATAGGGTATCAAACTAGAATCTCCAAAATTGGAGGTCCCCGTACCTCCACTGGTGTACTAGCTCATATGCATGTGCCATCGGTTTACTGGGGGTTATCCCTCGAGGATACCTGACTAGTCGGGTGTAAGTAATATGAGCAAACACCCACAACTATAAAATTGTGCAAGTGGTAAGGCTCGAGTACTCATAATGCATGAACTTTCCTAGTTCCTAGTACCAATGTGTGAGCATGATGTGATCCCAAGAATAGACGGTTTGCTTCTCCTCCATCTATCTGATCATGTTGATGAGGCCCCCGTGAAGGTGAGATCCCTGTCCATCCATCATCACCCGCATGGCGGCTATCACTACCATCACCCTCTGCATTAGAGGGACTGCCACCTGACCATGCTCAAACTAGCAAATGTAAATGTGTCTCGTGTCATTTTTCAGGGTTTGTGTGCCCTATGCAATACTACAAGCCCTCAAATCAATCTTGGGATAAGTGTGAATCATCTAGTTCCACTCACTATCAATGGATGGGTAGGTCAGTGATCATGTACACACCCTCCAATATGAAAATCATCTCACCCATTGGTAGGAGGAAGGTGGTAGTGGTCGATTCCTAGCTCTCCATCATCAACATCAACATGTGATCATGATATAACATCTCTAGACTAGTAAAGGCCCACCAAAGGCCTACCTGTTGAAGATGTGTCTCCTCCTCAGGGGACATACTTAGTGCCTAATCATGCAACATCTAGAGCATGTTCTCACTTCCATGCTCATGCATCTCTAGGTAATCCTACAAAAATGCAAAAATATTTTAAGTCAGATCTATCTACATAAAAAAATTCTAGATTTTACATTGAAAACTCTCTAAGTACAACCTCTGGGATGTAGGCACATCGCTCAAATGTCTGTGCACCACGCTTCTATCTGAGGTTTCCATTAGAGCTTCCTGGACATTAGCATGCTTGATAAACACCAACATGACCGAAGGTTGTCAATGCATTGGTGGGACACCAGTGCGCCACCTGGACACCTTCGTGTCGTCAGGATGCCTACACTGCAAAAATTGAAAAATCTACCAAAAAATGCTATAAAATGCACAAAAGAGGGTAATTTAGACTCACTAGGAGGGGCATATACTCACCTCTTCGTCATATTTTTCTTTCGAACCACTGGATTTTCCTTGAGAATTCTTCTCACCTTGGTAGCTTCTTCTAATTTCTAAGCTAACCTAAATTTGAGTTTTGCATAATGAAACTTCACATCAGATGTTGTGGTCCCTCGTTGAGCTCAATCATTGGGGGCATCATTGGTACCTACTTGCTTGACCTCTATGGCCTCTATAGTATCCTTTTTGGCATGCAAAGTCCATAAAATTTTCAAAATTTTGAGTTTATATATTGTTCTCTTTTCTACTTTAGTGTAGCTATTTTTTCTCAAAAATCAACTCACTAAAGTGGGGGCAAAATGTAATGTGATAAAATTACACCCCATGGAAATTTCACATTTGCACATTTGACCCTAGCATTTATGGAACCTAGCCATGTTTATGACAAGAACCTAATGATTCAAAATTTCACGATTTCAATTTTATAAGGACCAACAATGAAGCAACAATAGTCTGCCACCTCATTTCTTATGAAACGATGAGTTGGATGCTTGCGCAATGTGCAGACGTTTGTGCACCACACTAGCATCCCCATAATTTCATGAGTTCAAATGAGGAATCTTGGAATTCTTGACCCATGACATGTGTCTTTATGGAAAGATTTTGAGAGTAACAACTCTTCCTACCCATGCAACTAAACAAAGCTCATTCTTTCACTCTCATTTGCAACATTCTCTCATTTTAACTTGTTCTTATTTCTCTTCTCTTCTCCATCTCGTTCTTATGGTGAAGCTCTACAAGACTAAAGTCTCTCTAATAACCAAATCTCTCTTGCAAGCACTCAACATTGTGTCTATTGAGCCAAGAGGGATCCACAAACTGTTGGTAACACTCTCTTTCTTATTTTATTTTTGCTACGCATAATACTTATTGTGTCTCTATTTCATGATATGGGTTCTCCTCCATAATGGGGTTTTCTTTTATCACTTTGGTGTCTTATTTTTGATATGGGTTCTCCTTCGTAGTGGGGTTTGTTTTTATCACTCTTGTGTCTACTTTACTTTGTGTCTATTACTCTTTCTATCTATTTGGCTGTCTGTTGAGGTGGGAACACCAAAATGGGGGTTTGACTATGATAAGCCCCAAAACAACCCGAACATTTTCCCTCATTCACCTTGTGTGTAGATTTCTCATCTAGATCTTTGTGGGAGGATCCAAAGTGCAATACCTATCGTAAGTTGGTCTCTTGCATTCCTTGTCATTTATCTACATTCTCACTTTTTGTTAAATTAATAGCTTAAATAGACCTCATATTTTGGATAGTTAGCAAATCCTTTTGAGTTTTGTCTAAGGGTTCATCACTCTGTCTATACAAGATGCCAACGCATCCCTAGGACTCTAGCGTGTTGTGTTGATGTCCCACTTCCATCCTTTGGTTGAGAGATCCTCCCTCTATTCTATAAATCTCAGTGATCTACTCTTTTAGTCCCCGAAGTTGTCCACTTGTTATTGTTCCTAGAATCGTTCTTTTCATACGTTTTTCAATCTATTTCATCTTAATCTTCTGGATTAAACTTATTAGGTAGTTTGCGGCAATTAAGGGTAGTTCACTCCCTCTAGGATCTTTGGTGTCTTAGAGACTTGGGAGTAGCAAATCCCCCATCTCTACACTCTATAACCAACTCTTTATACTAGGTGTTGTAGGGGGGTGGTGGATGGGGTGACCTTATATAGGAGTGTACCATATGTTGGGGAGCCATGAATAACAAGGTTCATGATGTCTTTTATTAGTCTTAGTTCACTTCTCTAGACCACTCTGAGATGGTTTAGCCATTACACCACATCATGGATCCTTCATGGTAGGTAAGAGATCTAAGAATTAAATTTAAATGTTTGATGTTCATGAATTTAAAATTTTAATGATGTTTTGATGAGTTTTTTGATGTTTCATTATGAATTTTTTTATTTTTACAGAACTTATCACTAATTGAGAGGCTCTAATTCAATGTAGTATGGATTTTAGGTCTATTGAAATTCCATGGAAACATGATAACGATTTAGACTATCTATTTAAGTAGACTAGGTAATTCACACCTCTTTTTGATTTAATATTCTCCATTTGGTAGGCCTCTATGATGGATAGAGGATCTCATGATGAGATAATTATTGAGAGAGATTTTACTAACAAGGATAACATATTGGTGAGGGAGGAGTGAGGATTTTTTGAGAGATAATTCCTTTAGACAAAGCTAGAGAACTATCAAATAGAGCTCTTTTCTTTGCAATATATCTCAAGAGTAGTGGTACTAGTTGAGTTTTCTTTAGGATTTATATTTATCTTTATTGATTTATAAGAGGAGCTACAAGAGGCTTGTAGGGAGTTATATGTGACCCAAGTAGAGTTATAGATTATAGAGGAGAGAGGCTTGACTGAGCCATATGAGGCACATGAAAATATCATTCATTTTGAGTGTCCTTTGGGCCATGTTGAGGGTCAGCTTATGTTAGTGATGTGAGAGTAGAGTTAGTGACCATGAAAAATTTAGATATTAGGTTATTAAGAGACACAACTAGGATAATCTCCTTAATGAGGGCTAGGGGAATTTTTTATATTTGACACCTTTGATGATGTATATCGATTATGATGTAAAAATATTTCTTTTTATATAATTCAAATATTTTTATTTTATAATGTGGTGTCATGTGATGTTTGTTATGGTTTTCTGAAATTTGAAATGGTTATTAAGCATAATATCATTATAAATATGCTATGTTAAGAGGCTCTTTGAGTGGAATCCCATTTAATTTTTCAAGGGCATAGGCACTTGATCCATTACTATGGTGATGACACATGGTTCGAGAAAAAATGGTTAAAATTTTCTCTTTTGCTCATCTTTGGCATTTGTATTCTTTTGGATTTTTTAGAACTATGTCTCCTACCTAAAAGTGTCAAGAAAAGATCTTTTGTTAGAGATATTCTTGAGATTATTTTAGTAAGTTTGTCAGTGCTCTAGGGAATTCACATATTTTTCATCAAGCATCTCTAATAATCTCCATTGGGATTCCTTATACATATCACTATCATTGAGTTCATGGAAGAATAAATGCATGCAATCAATTTCAAGTTTTAAGGGTAGACTAGTTTCAAATTCATAAAATAATGAATAAAGAGCGTGTCCTATAAGTATTCACATGTTAGTATGGCATGCTTAAAGAGATATTAGTAATTGTAAGTGTCAATTTGTGTCATGCTTATCTACAAGTTTATGTAGTACTCACTATATAGTTTGATTGCTTGCTTATGCTTGACCATTTGGTGAGAGGTAATATGAAGTGAATACTCAATGTTGAATTTTAAAATGCTAAAGGAGATTTTTGACCTCCTTTTTAAAAAAAGATGAATTATTGTCTAAGATTAGTATCATATGAGCACCAAGATAAGTGACAATGTTGGTAGTGAGGTAGTTACATATGTCATTGGCTATTATGACTTTCATGGGTATTACTTAAAATCATTTCATAAAGTAGTCAATTGTCGGGATTATGAATGAATGACCTTTATATGAGGTGAGGTAAAGTTTTCCTATTAGATCAAGACCTCAAATATAAAATGGCTATGGTAATGTCAATGGTTATAGATATTAAGTAAGGGCATGCATTAAATTATAATGTTGTTGGTAAATATGATTTTTTTTTAATAAACTCATGTGAGTCTCTTTCTATTGTTTGTAGTAATATCCCATCCATAATAGTTTTTGAATTAGGGATTGTCTATTAAATTGGCTCCTGCATTTCCTAGCTTGGGCTTCTTGAAGAGAAATATGGACTTCATCTTTAGTCAAACATCTTAATAATATCCCATTGTAACTATGTCTATATAGGATCTTAGATAAGACATATTTCAAGGCTTTCTTACAAATATAGATGTGAATAATTTTGGTTGAATTTAGTAGGAGAGATCCAATATTTAAATATGTACATATATTGGCATACCATTCATTACTATAGTTAATGTCCACTTTGTATATATTGTTTTCACTATGTGTTGGTTATGGAGCCTAATCTTATTGGTTAATATTTATAGTGTGGGGGGTACCCCCTTGTAGGGTCTGGAGGGCCCATCCTCTCGGTGGGGGGTTCAGAGGTTGTGCACCTTGGTAGGGGTTTAGGGGTAGTTCCCCCGAAAGTCACATTTTATATAGATATATTCATTGTAAATCTTGACTTTTCATCATTAGGTCACAAATCTAATGGTAGAGTTTATGTTGGCTTTTCTTGCCCTAGAAGGAAACCCCTCTTTATATGAGGGAATTGTATTATGTATGATTATTACATTACATTGTATTGTATTTGTATGAGGAGACTGCGATATAGAGAAGATGAAGTTACATTAGATGTGCTATAGGTTGTATCCCTTCATATTGTTGGATAGAATAAAGGAAGGACTCGTTGTTTCTCCATGGATGTAGCCCATATTGGGTGAACAACATATATCTATGTCTCTATGTTTTGTGTTATTTTCATATTTTAATTCCATATTCATTTCATTGTATATTTATTTGTGATCCTATTCCTAACATATGGTATCAGAGTCATACATTTATTTGATTGATAAACTCAAAAGAAGGGTTATTCCAAGTTCAAGTGGGAGCAATGGAAAAGAAGGTAATTTTAGGTTTGAGAAGTTCAATGACCAAAAATAATAGCCATAGAATATAAAATTGGAGGACTATCTATATTAGAAATATCTTCTCTAATTATTAGGCAAAAAATTAAAGAAGTTGATAAATATGACAGATCAAGAATGGAAGATTCTTGATTGAAAGTCACATAAACAATACAGTTGTGCCTAGCGTCATTCATGGATTTCAATATATCAAAAGAAATTACAATGGTGGATCTAATATCAATATTGGATAAACTGTATGAAAAACCCTCAACTTCCAATAAGTTACTTCTTATGAAACTTTTTATTTAATATAAAGATGTCAAAAGTTAGGTTTGGTGTTGATCATTTAAATGAGTTTAACATGGTCACTAATTAGTTAAGTTTTGTAAATGTAACATTTTATGATGAGGTTAGGTCTCTCCTAATGTTGTGCTCATTACCAAAAATTTGGAATAGCTTGGTCATGGATGTGTGTAATTCTATTTTTGGTTCAATCAATTTAAAGTATGATGATGTTGTTGGTGTTATCCTTAGTGAGGAAATGTGATGGAAAAGCATAGGTGAGACATCAGGTAATGCTTTAACTATGGAGAAAAAGGGAAGACAAAGGGAGAGAGGAAAGAGCCCATGAAATCATGGGAAGTATAAGAAGGGAAGATCCAAATCTAGAGGAAGGCCAAAGCGTTGTCATTGCAAGAAGAAAGGACACCTAAAGAAAGACTATTGGTCTTGAAAAGGAGAATAAGTAGATAGACAAAAAGAAAATAGTAAGGACGCAAATATATCAAGTGATGTATTGCAAGATGCTTTGATCCTATAATTAGATAATATTATCAATTATTGGGTATTAGACTCAAGGGATTCATTTCATGTCGCACCCCATAAGATATATTTTCTAGATTATGTTCAAGGTGATTTTGGACAAGTCTATTTGGGTGATGATGAACCATGTAAAATTGTTAGAAAGGGTAAGATACAAATACAATTACCAAATGGAAACCAATGGTTGCTAAAAGAGGTGAGGCATGTTCCTAATTTGAGAATAAATATAATTTCAATAAGATAACTGGGAAGTGAAGGTTATAGAGTTATATTTACAAAGAATTCATAGAAGGTCACTAAAGGAGCATTGATAATAGAAAAAGGAGAAAAGGTAGGTACATTGTTTTTATGTACTGGTAATTTTGATTTCTCTGTTACCTTGGCTTCTACAGGAAAAAATACAAAATTATGGAACATAGTCTTGGGCACATGAGCAAGAAGGGGATGGGGATTCTCCACTCAAATAATTTTCTTCTAGGTTTGAAGCAAGTTGGTTTGGATTTATGTGAATGTGTTTATGGAAAACAAAAGAGAATCATATTTCTTAGAGGTGGGAAGGAAAAGAGTAGTGAAAAGTTAGAGTTTGTGCATTCAAATGTATGGGGATCAACTCAGGTATAATATGTTGGTGGCTCTTATTATTATGTTACTTTTATTGATGATACAACTAGAAAAACTTGGGTTTATTTCATTCAAAAAATATATGAGATGTTTGATACTTTTATGAAATGGAAAGCTTTGGTTGAGAATGAGACAAGAAATAAGTGGAAGTGTCTTACATCAGATAATGGAGGAAAATATTGCAGCATGTAGTTTGATAATTATTGTTGATACCATGGGATTCGTAGATAAAAATTGGTTCCAAGAATTCCATAAGAAAATGGCATGTTAGAAAGGATGAATAGGACAATTATGGAGCCTGCAAGGAGTATGTTATTGCATGTAGGATTACCATTATAATTTTGGAAGATTATATAGATATTAGTATTTAATTAATAAATAAAGGGCCTTCAAGTTTCCTGGATGGTGGTATTCTAGAGAAGGTATGGATAGGTAAAAAGTTAAACTACTCATTTTTGAAAACTTTTGGTTATAAAGAATTTGTCCATATTGATATAGAGAATAGAAAAAAACTTTCAAGGCTAAATCTAGAAGTGTAGTTTTATTGGATATGGAGTTAATAATTTTTATTATCACCTATGGGATTATGAAAATCATAAAAAATTTAGGAGTAGAGATGTGATATTCAATGAGAAGGTCATGCACGAATATTAGTTGCAAGGAAATAAATATGAATAAGGAAAATATATAATATACAGTGCTTGATGAAATCCTAGAAAATGTAGTTCTAAAGGCACCAAAAAATTAAATTGTTCAACCATAAGAACAACAATAGGTACTTCAAACTCTTACAAGAATATCTACGAGGGTAAGTAGACCCCTTGAACAATATTCTCCTTCATTATATTATGTATTATTGATTGATTTTGGTGAATTATAAATTTATGAAGAAGCAATACAGGTAGAAAACAAAGAGAAGTGGGAGAAAGGCATGCAAGAAGAGATAAAATCTTTGTTACAAAACCAAACTTGGGACTTACTTGAGTTTCCTAAAGGTAAAAAAATATTGTAGAACAAATCGGTTTACAGGATGAAGTACAAAGATGGAGGGAAAATGAGGTACAAGGAAAGACTTGTTGTAAAGGGTTTTGCATGAAAATAAGGTATATATTTTGATGAAATATTTTCTCCCATTGTTAAAATGACTTCAATTAGAACTATTTTAAGTCTACTGGTAGTAGAAGATTTGCTTCTTGAATAATTAGATGTAAAAATAGTTGTCCTCCATGGGGATTTGAAGGAAGATATTTATAAACAACCAAAGGGGTATGAGGTCAAAGGAAATGATAACTTAGTTTGTAAGTTAAAGAAGAGTGTGTATGGCCTAAAGAAAGCTCCACAATAGTGGTATTTAAAAAAAATAGGTTTATGATAAAACAAGGTTATAGTAGATGCCTTTCTGACCACTATGCTTATTTCAAGTGATTATATAATGGGAAATATATTATCTTGTTATTATATGTATGTGACATAATTTTTATAGAGTCTAACATGCAAGATATAAATGTAACCAAAATAAAATTATCTAATTCATTTGTGATGAAGGATTTGGGTGTTGCAAATAAAATCTGTGGTATGAGAATAACAAGAGACGAGAAAAATCACACATTAAAATTACCTCAAAGTGAGTACATAGAGAAGGTGTTGAAAATATTTCAAATGCAGGATGGAAAATTAGATAGTACACCTTTACCCAGTCATTTTAAATTGGCTAAGAAGATGTGTCCCAAGAAATAGGAGGAGATAGATTATGTTGGAATTATGAAAACCACAAAACCATGAGCCACAAGATCAAACAACAAACAAATACACCTTCCACACAAGAGATTTGCAAATAATATATGCTATATTCCTCAATAATAAAAAGCTACAAAATGAACCTCAAGAATCTCCAAGGAAAATAAGAGTCCTCAAAGGTTGAGAGTTTGAGAGTAAATCTTCAGAGTGATAATAAAATGAGGGTTGAGTGCTATATATGAGCAACCTTAATAATTGCTCACTTCAGTTAACATAGAAAAGCACTTAGTTAACTTAATAAATAACTCTTAAATTTAGCTTAAGTGTAAGAGACTAAATTAGACTAATAATCAATTAAATATTAATTAATCATTAGCTAATGCATGATTACTCTAACACCCCCCCTTAAGATGAACATAGGGAGTAGCTAAAAACCCTAAAAAAATGCATGATGAGTCCTGAAAAACAAGGTTTGGTGAGGTACCCATGTAGAAAGAAAAGATCTCTCACAACTTGAGAAAAAGGAGAAAATCATAGTGGGAGAAAACTCCTCTCCAAAAGAGAGAAAGGTGAATGAAGGACTAAAAAGGCCTCCAAATCAAAGTGTGAAGGACTGAGAAGCCTCCAACCAAAACAAATGTCCCAAAAAAGAGGGACATGTAGAACATCGTTGAAGAATGAAGAAGTTGTAGATCGTTGTCGAAGATGACATATATAGTGCTGAAATGAAGAACCTCCATAAATAGGAATGCAAGAGTGTCCATATGGTAAATGATCTATCTCATTGAAATGCATATAACTAGACACTGATATATGTTGCATTTGAAAGTACATAGGAACAAGAACTAGATATGTAGATCACTCAAACACGAAACCAGGGAAGCATTAAAACCAACAATAAAACCCCCCATAATGTTGAAAAAGGAGAGCCAAGACAAGTACATTGAAACTGTGTGAAACCAAGAAGTGCATGTAGGAGAAACAACCTGCAAATAAAAGGGTGTGCAAACTAAGGCACAAATGCATGAGGCAAGAATCACTGGTATTCACTGTTGTCATGGAAGGGACACTCACTTGACAAACCTATGTGATGGAAAACCAAAGGAAAATATCAACCCCCATGACACTTTATATCATAGTGCAATTACAAAAGGCACAATAGGATGTGCACAATCCCCAAAAAGTATACACCAGAATGACACTTTATCTCTTTGCGTCTACAAAAAAGAATGTGAATGAAAAATATGTCCATAATGCCCAAATAGGACAAAATTCTAGAATACATATAAAACAGCCAAAAATGAGTCATCCCACACAAGCAAAAAGTTTCTAGGAGCTAATACGTCCAAGTAATTCACTAGAGTGTGAAAACACAAAAACCTAAATAAAAATTACCTGAAGAGAAATCTAGAAAATGTGCATGGATGGCTGTGAAGAGCTCTAAAAGATGGTTCCACGCCATTGGAATCATGACAAATAGAGAAATTGGTCAAAACTTATGAGCTCAAGATTGAAAACAACACCTCTGACTTCAACAGGCTATAGAATGCACCAACAACAAAAAATTGAGAAAAAAACCAACACCGTTGGATAGTTCTCAAAACCAAATTTTCGACGATATCTTGTTTGCCCAATTTTGATACTTGAGCGAAAAGTTATTCCCATTTTCCTAATTTTTCCTATTTTACAAAAATAGCAAATATTTTTAGCCCCCCTAGGGGTTGGGCACTAGTTGCCCATATGACCTTGGGGTGGCAGATTTATTATTATTATTTTAAAATAAAAATTGTTTTAAAAAAGCAAAGAAGATCTTAAATTTTCTCTTGTAACCCTAGTTGAAGAAAAAACCTCATAAATTGAGAAGGGTTGTGATGAATCCACACTCCTATACCATGTTATAATTGTGAAAAACCATAAAACCATGAGCCATAGGATCAAACAACAAACAAATACACTTTCCACGCAAGAGATCTGCAAACAATACATGCTATATTCCTCAATAAGAGAAAGCTACATAATGAACCTCAAGAATCTCCAAGGAAAACAAGAGTCCTTAAAGGTTGAGAGTTCAAGAGTAAATCTCTAGATTAAATCTCCAGAGTGATAATATAATGAGGGTTGAGTGTTATATATGAGCAACCCTAATAATTTCTCACTTTAGTTAACATAGAAAAGCACTTAGTTAACTTAATAAAGAACTCCTAAGTTTAGCTTAAGTGCATGAGAATAAATTAGACTAATAATCAATTAAAGAGTAATTAATTATTAGCTAATGCATGATTATTCTAACAAATTATATGTCTAAGGTTCCATACTCATTAGCAGTTGGCAGCTTGATGTATACCATGGTGTGTACAAGGCCATGTATTGCACATGTAGTGGGATTTGTCAGTAGGTATATGAAAATCCAAGAAAAGAGCATTGGAACATAGTAAAGTGGATTCTTAGGTATTTAAGAGGTACTACTACTCAAAAATTATGTTTTGGAGGATCCAAATCTACTTTATTGGGATATGTTGATTAAGATCTAACAAGTGATATAAATAGTAGGAGGAGAACCGCATGGTATGTTTTTACTATAGATGGAACAACGGTAAGTTGGATTTATTTCAAGGTTTGCAAAAAGTTGTTGCACTTTCAAAAACAAAAGAAGAGTATGTTGATGCTACAAAGGCTATTAAAGAGATGATTTGGTTACAAAATTTTATGGAGGAGTTGGGAAATAACCAAGATGATAGAAAATTCTATACTGATAGCTAGAGATCCATTCATCTCGCAAAGAAATCAACCCTTCTTTCTAAGAATAAATATACAACTTAGTTATCATTTTATATGATCAATTTTGGAAGATGGACATTTAAAGCTGGAAAAGATACACACTAGCCAAAATTCTGCAAACATGTTGGCCTTCAAGGATGATGCAGTAATAATGGAGTTGTTGTAATCACTCTCCAAGTGGGAGGTTATTGGTGGATCTTGATTATATTCTTGGAGTTTTCATGATTAGTATCCAAGTGGGCGATTGTTGCTTATAGAGATTGATATTATTGGTTAATGTTTAAAGTGCGAGGGGGCGAGGGGGGGGGAGGGGTGCAAGGAGAGTACCCAATTTGTGGGGTCTAGGGGGCCATCCCCCTGATAGGGGGGTCTATGGGTCACACTCCCCAGTGGGGGTTTAAGAGCAACACCCTCAAAAGCCACATTATATATATTTATTCATTGTAAATTTGGACTATTCATCATTAGGTCATAAATTTGATGGTAGAGGTTATGTTGGATTTTATTTCCCTGGAAGGCAACCCCTCTTTATATGAGGGCATTGTATTATGACTGATTATTACATTTTATTATATTGTATATGTGTGAGGAGACTGTGATAAAGAGAAGAGGAAGTTATAGCAGATGCGTTGTAGGTTGTATCCCTTCATATTGTTGGATGGAATAATGGAAGGACTAGCTATTTCTCCATGGATGTAACCCATATTGGGTGAACCACGTATATCCGTGTCTCTATGTTCTATGTTATTTTTATATTTTACTTATGCACTCATTTTATTGTATATTGCTATGTGATCATATTCCTAACATTATGGCTAGATGAGCAATGCTATGAATCAAGAGTTGGAAGTATATATTTTGGTTTGATAATTAAGGTAACAAAGTGAAATTATTCATTGCATTGGAATGTCTATTATTCTTGCTTGGAATTATGTCAATATATTAGAAGTAAAAATGCTTTAGGATAGACAAGGCCAAATGCCAATAGGGATTAAGAAAATCATATTTAGCTTGATCAGTTCTAATAGTTTTTTAAACAACCAATTAAGTGTCACCATTAATATTGAGGTCATGCAACCAAGATGATGACGTAAAAATAACCTCATCATAATAACATAATAAAACCCTTCCTCATATATGCAAAATACCTATTCTCTGCCAATTAATTAAACTTTAGGAATAATAATTGCTTATCTTTTGAGAAAAAATAGTACAAACTTTATTTCTTGTGATTTATTGAAATATCTTACCAATGCAGATTTAATGGGTAGTTTTAAGTGTTTTGTAGGATAATAAACGGTCATCATACAACAAGTCAAAAGAGTTCAACTAGCACGAGCTCCATAATAGATTGAAGACATGTGTTGGGAACATGCTCCAGAACTTTAGGATGATGGACCAAAATCATAATTTCTTTTAGTTAAATTTTTGTTATGTTTTAAAGTTTAAAGACTTCATGGCTCAACTGGAGCCTCTTTAATATTTATGTAATGGGCATTTAAAGACATAAAGTTTGTTTACAATCTGTTGCAGAATTTTTCAATGGTAATCTAAGCCATCTGAAATATAGGATTTAGTTAGGAACTTTCTATAAATATGTAATCTTTAGAAGAAAAAGACAATGCAGAATAGTACTATTATGTTGTCGACATATTTTCTGAATATATATGAATAAAGAAACTATTGCATATCAATCTCTGAGTTGTTGAAATTATGGATGGAAATTAATTTTAATGGAAGAGATTTCAATTACTTCGTGCATGTGACTTGAGGAAGTAGGAACTCGTGAGCTGGCCACTCGAGGGAGGATAGATTAAATAGATGAGTACTTTCCTTTCTGTCATTTTTATTGCATGGTAAATAATTATGAGTGTAGTCATTTTTCTATGTTAATTTTGTGGGAAGTTGTGAAGTCTATCATTTTCAAGTCTGAAGTTCTAGATCACTCACTGTCTTCCATTTCCATAGCTACTTCTTGTTAACTGTTAGAACTGTTACTGTTATTAATCAAATGTTTCATGGGTTGTTTACAAGTTTTTCTACTTTTGTAGTTTTCATGCTCCTTAGTTTAATCATTTATGTGCTTTCTAGTTTAGTTATCGTGTTTTCTAGATTAGTTATCTTGTGCTTTCTAGTTTAAATACTTTCTAGTTTTCTTAGATAAATTATTTTCAGTTAACTACGTAAACGACCTTAGATTAAAATTAATTTCAGTTACCCTAAAAAGTCAAAAAATCTAAAAGAGTTAGTTAAGTCCCCTTCTATTGAAAAAAACCTTGGACATTGCCTAGTCGATATATTGATGTTTTATCTTCTAAAGGAATGGGTCTTAACGACAACCTATCACTTTTTGGCGTCGTTGCCAGGGACAACTTTCTTACTTGAGTGATAATAGGAGATACCTTGAATACCTCTTTTAGGCCCAAAATACCCCTTTTCTGCATGGTTATGAAAAGAGGCCCTCATAGATGATTTATACCAAAGACCCCCCCAAAATACGTTCCAATCATACATAGGGAGGCCCAAGGCTCATAAGACCACTCTGTTGAAGAATTACTTGAGCCTAACCCACCAGAGGCTTTCCACTATTTTCCTGAGAATCATCCAGTAGAACAACCTATTATTGAGGAAATTATCCACGAGGAACACATTCCTCTGAACATTATGGGTGATCGTAAGGCTGAAGCTAACCAAAATGATGCCAACCATAATAACAATGATCCTCCGACACCACAAACGTTCACTTATCCTATTACTCTAGATGCAGATGATGATACCACGATGAAAAACATCTCTCCAACTTTCCTACCAACCTTTCGTGGTTTATCCTCGGAGGACCCAGACCAGTTTCTTTTTGAATTTAAGGTCCTCTGTCAAACTTATGACTATAAAAATGATAACCAAAAATTGAAGTTGTTTCCTTCCACTTTGAAGGACGTGGCTATGCGTTGGTTTATGGGATTAGCTGTTGGGTGATTTACGTCTTGGGAAGATATGGATACTATTTTCCTACAAAAATACCAGAGCTATTGTAGGGTAAGTGATCATAAGGAGGATTTGTTTAAACTTAGGAAAAATGAGGATGAGAGTCTAGAGGATTACCTAGACAGGTTTCTTCTCCTATCTAAACGATGCGGAGAAGAGGCCATTAGTGTTGAGATTCTCAAGACAGTATTTCTTAAGGGACTCAATGAGGATGTAAGAAGAAGTCTTGATCTAATGGGAAAAGGAGATGTGTCTCAGTTAACCCTTGATGCAATATGTGAGTTGTGTCAGAATTTCTCATGTACTCGAGGAGGAATCTATAAAACTACTCTTTTTAGAGGGTCTAACAAAATAGGCAAGCTTCGAGAAGAAATAGAGAACCTCAAAACAAACATACTTGTTCAATTGAACACTACGCTCGATGGCATACAAGATAAGACATGTAACCCTAAGACTTTGTCCATCTATTGTCCAAGATGTCAAAATAAACATCTTTTGTGAGAATGTCCGCTAGACAAGGTTAATGTTTGTCAACTCTGCGAGAAAAATCATCCTACAAACCAGTGTGAGCTTCTTACTGATATCAAGAATTCTAAGAAAAGGACTACATAGGTTGAGGAAGAAATAAATGTGGTAAATCAATGCCAAGGAGGGAATTTTGCTTATGGACATAATTCCAATCCTGCTTGGAGACCCCAAAACAACTGGGCTAGTAATCAATGGAATCCATCTTGGCCTCAACCACCACCTCAACACCCTAATTGGGGAACTCCCTATTGGAGACCCCCTGAATGGGCAAACCAATAATGGGGAACTTAGTAGTGGCCAACCCAAACTCAACAATAGTGGTATCCACAACATACTGCTCCTCAATGGAACCAGGGACAAAATCAATTCTATATTGGCCCTCAGAGGAACCAACAACAAGATTTGCTATCGCCACCCTAGAATCCTCCACAAACCAAAGAAATAAATCAACCTCATCTCCCAACGCAACCACTTCCCAATCCTAAGAATAATCGACAAAATACTCTGTTATACTCCACTGAATAGGACAATGTCATCAGACTTAATGCAATACATTGTGGAAATGTTCAGTTGCGCTCTGGTAGAACACTTCAACCACCAACTATTGAAGAAATTGTTGACGAAAATATTCCCAAAACTCCTGAGAAGGCCACTTCACCCAGCCAAACTATTACCACACACACTAGTCTGCCGCCATCATCAGCAGGAGATTCTGACTTACCTCAAGAGGAGGAGGAAGGTCAATCTCCAACTGATCTTAGGAAGGATACCACTCCAAAAGAGAAAACTCAGGCACCATTCTCGGAGCATCTGAAATTGACTATTTCGAAAGATACTTCGAGAATGCCTTTGACCTCTGAAATTGAGTTAATATAGGAAATCAAACAACTACAAATAGAGGTTCCCTTGTTGCAAGCAATAAAGGAGATTCAGGAGTTGAAACAGCTGATCAAACAACTATGCATTAAAACCTTGGGAAGGAAACCAAAGAAAATAAACACTGTGCACATCGAAGGTTATTTAGCTGAATTTTTGTATGGAAAGACCATTGCTCCGAAATATGATGATCTCGATAGTCCACTTATAATTGTCTCGATTAATGAGGTTGAAATACCTAATGCATTAGTGGATTTAGGAGCAACCATTAACATAATGATTGTGGATGCGATGGAAAAATTAGGCCTCACTAATTTAGGACCCACAACTACAGTCTTGCAGATGGAAAACTAGTCCATAGCCATTCCCAAAGGTTTTATTGAAAATGTTCTTATCAAAGTTGATGGATGGGAATATCCAATGGACTTCTAGGTAATTCAGTCACTTACACCCAAAGACAACTATCCAATAATTCTCGAAAGACCATGGTTGGCCACTGTCACAACTAAAATCGACTGTAGAGAGGGAGGAATAACCATTTCACATGGTCCAGACACTAAATTTTTATTCTTGTACGCTCCTGCTAGACCCATCGAACATAACAAAGTCTGGGTTAATGAACCAAAAGAGTCTAATGGTCAAGATAGTTTGGCCTCATTAGCCATGGTAGTTATTAAACAACATGGAGAAGAATTAGAGGATGAGTTAGTAAACGATATAGCCCACCTTGCCATAGGCTCAAGTGATGAGGAAATGGTGGATGCACCAAAATTTTTGGGACAACCAATCGATGTACATGGGATGGAACATAATTACACTACTATGGGAATGCCTTGTCCTTTGGCCAATATGATCCCCAGAACTAGCCATTTTTTTTAGGACATTACTAAATTTCACCAACTTATACCTCATAGCTATCCTCTCAACACCTTGTTACGATCGATACATATTGTCACTTCCGCCCATCCGAGAACAAAATCAATTATTCTACTGCCAGGAAAAACCTTGAACGTCAATAGTTGGCTGACAGAAACACAAGAGAATAAATTATTTAATGTTTTGGTAAAAAGGTCCAAAGCTTTTGTTTGGGACTATACAGACATGAGGGGAATTGACCTAAGTGTTTGTACGCATCACATTTACACTGATCCTAGTATAAGGCTTGTACGTTAGCCACAAAGGAGGCTCAATCCTACATTAAAGGATCTTGTCAAAATAGAAATTGACAAACTCCTTCGAGCAGGATTTATTTATCCCATCTCTGACAGTAAGTGGGTTTCACCTATGGTTGTAGTGCCAAAGAAAAATAGAAAGTGGAGAATATGTGTAGATTACATAAAACTTAACAAAGTCACTGACCGAGATTATTTTCCCTTACCATTTGTAGACCAGGTTTTGGACAATTTGGATGGGAGGAAATATTTCTCCTTTTTAGATGGATTTAGTGGTTACAACCAGATTCAGGTAGCACTAGAGGACCAAGATAAGATGACATTTACTTGTCCATGGGGAATATTTGCATATCATGTTCTTCCCTTTGGACTTTGTAATGCTCTTGCAACTTTTCAAAGAGCCATTTTGACTATATTTGTTGAGCTTGTCAATGAATGCGTAGAAGTCTATATGGATGAATTCACTATCTATGGGTCAACCTATGATGAAGCCCTTCAAAACTTGGATAGGGTTTTAGAGGTTTGCGAGGATCACCAACTATCCCTTAGCCAAACAAAGTGTTTGATAATGGTGGAACAAGGAATAGTCTTAGGTCATCATATCTCCTCTGAAGGAATAAAGGTTGATCCCAAGAAAATTGAATTCATTCAACAACTGACTACTCCTCAAATGCAAATGGATGTTAGAAGTTTCCTTGGGCATGCTAGATACTATCAGAGGTTTATAGAAAGATTAGTAAGATTGCGACCCGTATGTTTTCCCTTCTCTAGAAAGATGTGGAGTTTAACTGGACACCTGAGTGTCAACTATCATTTGAAAAAATAAAGGAGAAGCTTGTCTTTGGTCTTGTACTGGGTGGGCCAAATTGGAATCTTTCGTTCCACATTTATGTCGATGCTTTGGATGAAACAATTCGTGTAGTATTGGGGCAAGAAGATGAGAATGGGGGTAAATATGCCATATATTTTATTAGTAAAAACCTGAAATTTGTTGAGAGGAACTACATGACGACAAAAAAAAAATTCTTGGTTGTGGTACATGCCATTAAAAAGTTCTACCATTACACTATAGGGTAAAAAGTTACTGTTTATACACACCATTCGTCTATTAAATATCTGATGAGTAAACTTGTAGTAAATGGATGAATAATGAGGTAGTTACTACTCCTTCAGGAGTTCAATGTAACAATACTTGACAAGCCAGGGAGATTTAATGTAGTGGCAGACTTTTTGTCTCGAATTAAACAAGAAGAGGGTGATTGTGCACCTATGCAAGATGAGTTTCCAGATGAAAATATGTTTGCTATCTCTATAAAGACCCCTTGGTTTGCTGACATTGCCAACTATTTAGCCACTTTAGAAATACTGCCTAGATTTACATAAAAGTAGAGGAAGCGACTTGTTAGAGAGTGTGTCCCATTTAAATGGATTAATGGGATATTATTTCATTGTGGCCCTGATATGGTCTTAAGACGATGTGTCAGGGTAGATGAAACTTATAGTATCCTTAGAGCCTGTCATGATGATCCTTCTGGGGGTCATTATTCTGCAAAAAGAACTTCTCATAGAATCTTGGGTGTTGGGTATTATTGGCCTTCAATTCATAAAGACGTCAAAAAGTATGTTCATCGTTGTGATGAATGTTAAAGGGTAGGAAGACCAACAACTTCTACTGAAATGCCTTTGCAGCCACAGGTAGTTCTTGAACCATTTGAGAAATGGGGATTGGACTTTATTGGTCCCATAGATCCTTCCTCTCAAGGGAAAGAATACATATTGGTTTGTACAGATTACTTGACTAAATAGGTAGAAATTAAGGCCCTTCGAGTTACTGGAGAGAACAAGTCGCTAACTTCCTCTATAATATGACCTTTCTTAGATTTGGAGCTCCCAAAACCATTGTCACAGACCAAGGACCCCAATTCATGTCCAAAGTTCTCTTGGCATTTACGAACCATTTTCAAGTGATTCATAAGAAGTCATCTCCTTATCACCCTCAGGAAAATGGTCAAGTGGAGGTGACTAATAGGGAGTTAGAGAACATATTGACAAAAATAGTTTCTTCAAGGAGGAGAGATTGGGCTAGGAAATTGCCTGGAGCGGTTTGGGCTTACAACACAACATGGAAATCTACAACTGGGTTTAGCTCCTATGAGCTTGTGTTTGGAAAGAAACCTCTCTTTCCCATTGAGTTTGAACTTCAAACTCTAAGAACGACTATGGAGTTGGGCCTGGATCTAAAACGAGCAGAAGTGGAGTGAGTTTTACAGTTAAGCAAGTTGGATGAGCTTCGTTTGGATGTTGTCCATCAAACTGAGTAGGTTCAACAAAATGAAAGTTTTGGCATGACAAGAACATTAAAGAAAGAGAGTTCCATAATGGTGACTGGGCCTTGCTATTTGATTCTAGATATAAAGATCACCAAGGAAAATTTAGAACTCATTAGCTGGGTCCATATGAAATTTTTGAGGTATTTTCGAATGGCATAGTTCAGCTGAAACCCATTGATGGTGATACATGAACTCCCTTGGTAAATGGTCATTGCCTACGTATCTACCATAAACCTATCAATAAGGAGGAATTTATGAAACTGGTAGAAATGCAGGGGGAAATCCAACAACATAAACCTTTCATATTGCATATAAAATTTTTTTTGAAAAATTGTAATAAAAAGGCATGTGTACAAATTTGTTTCAAAGAATTCTTCATTAATTCTTATTTTTTTGGACTTGGCTAAATTTTCTCTTCATTTTGCAGGACTTCTTATAAATCAAAAACAACTTCTAGAGCACCTTGCTACAATGCTCCAAAACTTGTTAGTTCGGGTGCCCCAATGCTCCAGAACTTACTTTCGGTTGCGGTGATGCTCCATAACTCATGAGCTCGATTACGGTCGCGCTTCAAAACTTAATGGTGATTGGTTGAGAAAAGCTCTAGAAGTTCAAGTTCATTCATACATCCATTTTTTCTTATTTTTGGCTGCATCTTTTGACGATGCTCTAGAATCTTCCTTCGGATGTTGCTCTGGCTGCATCTTTCGACGATGCTCTGGAAATATCCTTTGGTCGCTGCTCCGACTACATTTTTTGGTGGTGCTCTAGAATCTTCCTTCGGTTGCTGCTCTAATTGCATCTTCAGACGATGCTCCAAAAATTTCCTTTGGTTGCTACTCCGGCTGCATCTTTCGACGATGCTCCAAAACTTATTCACCTTCTTCATTTCGAATGCATACCTCAAGCGTGCTCCAGGTACTATTCACTTTTTTCGAGCATGTGCTCATAAGATCGCTCCAGAACTTATCCATTTCCATTTCGCCCACCTTTTCCATAAAATTTAAATTTCTTCCCAATGCTTTGATTTGTCAAACCCATGTACACATGCCTCCTTTTTAAGTTGTTTTTAAGTTGTCACATCAATATCCACACTCAATGTGGTTATTACATTTCCACCATCTTGTCATTATAAATAAAATTCATTATGACAACCTGTCCTCATTTATGACTTTGTCATTCACAAGCTACTTCACTCATGTCATAATAAATATGTTGTCACCTTAACCGATACCATTACATCATCCTGTTAAATTGGCAAAGGTACGTAATCTTCAGGCGATTACAAAATGTATGTAAGTACACATTTTCGCTTAAGGAAGTTGTTATTTTTGAATAAGGTGTAATTAATTGGCATGAGTTTCACAGTAAGGTTTTGAACAATCCTCCATGTAAATTATCATCATTGCGCAGTAAGGTTTTAAACAAAGATAAATAAATAATCTTTCCTCGATTATTTCTTCAAAACAATTGCACACAAGCTTCTTGCACTATTGAATTTTTTTCAGCAAAGATAGAAAATGGGTGGTGTGAAGAAGAAATCAAAGCCGACCTCAATGGATAAATTACTGGGATTGATAAACATTTCCAGTTTGTTTCAAGAAGTGGGATGGTTGGATTTTATCAAAAAATTTGAGGGATATAATGAGTCGTTGGTGAATGCATTTGCAAAAAATTATTCCAATGGCCAGGTAATACTACATGGGAAGCATTTTTCAGGTGAGTCTGAAAGTCATTTCTCGCCTCTTTGGTTTAGATAATTCTGGTATTAAATTATCAAAAACTTCTCGAATTACATATCAAAAGTTATCATAATTATTTCTTAGAGAGGGAGACTCTCAACCCATGATAGTTATAGTACTAGAGGACAAAACAAAGGGTTTCAAAGGACTTCCATATTAGAACCCTGGGGAAAAACTATTGCATGGATCATAAAATATTTTACTTGTGAAGGCCAACTTACTACTGTGGTAGGACTTGCATTTCGTATGCTTATACACTTGCGTCATGGGAAAGAGAACCCTACCCTTAGGGTCAATTTTCCCGACTTCTTGAGTGAATCTATTATCTCCTCCATAGAAAGATATAAAACTAGCTCAGGTTCGTTGAAACACCATGGGTTAATTCAATTAATCTGTAAATATCATTTTCGAAAGAAACTTGAAAGTAAGTGGGAAAAATTTCTCTAGAAATTTGAATAGTCTATGACCAAAAGAAAAT
Source organism: Sequoiadendron giganteum (assembly GCA_007115665.2). Lineage (NCBI taxonomy): Eukaryota > Viridiplantae > Streptophyta > Pinopsida > Cupressales > Cupressaceae > Sequoiadendron > Sequoiadendron giganteum. The sequence goes on from CM021104.1 coordinate 289,586,440, forward strand.
TAGAAGAAGGGGAATCCTCCAAACAAATGGCTTCACCTTTCAGAGGAACTTCCCCTAAGACCTTAAGGGCTCTTGAAGCTCAAATTCCCACAACCCTCGGTGATGAAGAGCTGGAACCTATGGCAAATGAATTGAAAACCCTAGACCATGATGAGGTAAAAATAACCTCATCATAATAAAATCTGGAAAGCTTACTTTTGCTAATTCAATCCTAAGCCTGTGCCAATTTATTAAACTTTAGGAGAAGTAATTACTTATTTTTAGGAAAATTATGCTTTCTTTCTTTCTTTTGATCAATTGAGGAAATTGTCCAAAGCAGGTTTAATGGGTTGATTTGAGCATTTTTGTAGGGATTAACAGGTCATCATGTGACTGTTGCAAAAGTTTAGCCAACACGTGCCTCAAGAGTAATGCTACGAACCCATTCCTAGATGCCTAGATGATGCGTCGAAGATTCAGTTTCAGTTTCCTTAAATTATGTTATTAAAGACTTTATGGCTCTTCTCGAGCCTTCTACATGTTTTAAAGCTTTAAAGAAATCAAGTTAGTTTTTAGTTAAGCAAGACTTTTTCAATGGCTATCCATGCCATCTTAAATTTAGGATTTAGTTAAAAAGTTATCTATAAAACTGTAATTTCCTAAGTAGTGAATACGACAAAGAGGAAGTATCATTATGCTGTTCACATGGTTTTGCAAATCACTGTTAAAATGAGTTATCTGATTTTTGTCTATTGGTAACTGTTGAATTTGAATGATGGTGATTGTTTGTAATACGAGGATTTGAGAATCTATAGTTTATGTGAGTTAAAGACGAAGTAGAAGCCCGCAAGCTGGCCACTCGAGGGGAGTTAGCCTAGATAGATAAGTATTTTGTTGTTAAGTTATTTTCTTTGTTAAAGGTAAATCACTATTCAATAGGAAGTAACAAGTTGTTGAAGAGTTGAGTTTGTTGTTCCGGAGCACCATTGTTTTTAATTTGTATAGTTATCTTCTGTAGTTGATTTACTATTTAAAAGATGTTTAATTTTCTATTTCCTTACTTTTCTATTTATGTAATACACCAGTTGTTTAGTTTACTTGTTTCTATGCTTTCTAGTTTAGTCGTAATGCTTTCTAAATTAGTTGTCTTATGATTTTTAATTTAGTATTCCTAGATTTTCTTAGAGTAAGATTATTTTCGAGTTAAGAACTAATGGCTTTAGATTAGACTTGATTTTTGTAGTTCAAAGAAAAACTGAAAATATAAAATGGGTTGTTCAAATAATCTCCTTCTGCAAACTGCCTTGGACACTGCCCGATCGATAATTGACATTCAATTATTCTAAAGTATTAGGACCTAACGACAACCTATCACTTTTTGGCGCCGTTGTCGGGGGCTTCTTAAAAATCCTTTTTGCTTAAAGTGTTATTAGGAGATGGTTTGAATACAAAGTTTTATGCCAAATATATCTTAGTCGGCTTTCTTTTCTGCATGGTCCGGAAAAGAGGCCCTCACAGATGTTTTATACCAAAGACCCCCCCAAAATACATACCTATCATATATAGGGAAGCCCAAGGCTCATACGACCACACTTCTGAAGAATTATTTGAGCCTACTCCACCTGAGGCTTTCCATTATTTACCTGTCGAGCAACTGCCAGAGCAGCCAATTATTGAGGAAATTGTTTTTGAGGAACATACTCTTGTGAACATCATGGGAGATCATAGAGCCGAACCTAACCACAATGAACCTCAGCCTCCTAGAACGTTTACCTATCCTATTACGTTGGACGCTAATGATGATACTGTCATGAAGAACATTTCTCCAACTTTCCTTCCAACCTTCCTTGGCTTGTCTTCGGAAGACCCTGACCAATTTCTCTTTGAATTTAAAGTCCTATGTCAGACTTATGATTATAAGAATGACAACCAAAATTTGAAGCTTTTTTCGTCAACTTTGAAGGACTCAGCAATGCGCCGATTCATGGGATTGGGTTCTGGTAGTATAACATCCTGGGAAGAAATGGAGACCGTTTTCTTGCAAAAATACCAAAGTTACTGTAGGGTAAGTGATCATAAGGAGGAGCTATTTAAGCTAAGGAAAAATGAGGACATAATCTTAGAGGATTATCTTGATAGGTTCCTCTTCCTCTCCAAAAGATGTGGCGAAACGACCATTAGCGTTGAGATTCTCAAAATAATTTTTCTTAAAGGTCTTGATGATGACGCTAGAAGGAATCTTGATTTAATGGGAAAAGGTGACGCATCTCAATTGACTCTTGAAGAAATATGTGAGTTTTGTCGGAATTTCTCCCGTACTAGGGGAGGAATCCACAAAACTAATCTTTTTAAAGGGACTAATGAGATAGGTAAGCTCCATGAAGAAATAGCAAATCTAAAAACGGATATTCTTGTGTAGTTGAATACCACCCTAGATGGTATATAAGCTAAAACTTGCAACCCTGAGACCTTGTCAATTTACTATCCAAGGTGTCAGAATAAACACCTATTGCATGCGTGTCCTTTGGATAAAGTCAATGTTTGTCAACTGTGTGAGCAAAATCATCCTACAAACCAGTGCGATCTTTTGTCGGAGATTAAGAATATTAAGAAAAAAACCATTTAGGTTGAAGAAGAAATACATGCTTTAAACCAACGTCAAGGAGGTAATTTCCCTTATGGACAGAATCCTAATCCTACATGGAGACCACAAAACAATTGGGCTCATAATCAATGGACTCCATCTTAGAATCACTCACCTCCACCTCAACCTAATTGGGGAACTCCTTATTGGGGGTCACCTGAGTGGACAAACCACACATGGGGCAATCAACAATGGCCAAATCAAACCCAACAATAGTGGTACCAACAACATGTAGTACCCGAATGGAATTGGGCACAAAATTAGTTTTATACTGAACCAAGAAGGAATCAACAACAAAACCTATTACCTCCAGCTCAGAACCCTCCTCAAAATGAGCAAGTAAACCAACCTCAGCTTCCAGCGCAACCGCTTCCCAATCCTAAAAATAATCACCAAAATACGCCAATCTATTCTACTGAACATGAAAATGTTACTAGGCTTAATGTGATACACTTCAAAAATGTGCAGTTGCGTTCTGGTCGAACTCTTCAACCACCGACCATTGAAGAAATAGTGGAGAAAACTGAGCCTAAAAGTCCAACAAAAGACACGTCATCTAAGCAGGATATTACTCCTCAAGACAAAGAGCCTTTTTCAGCGGCAGGGGCTGCTGACTTGTCTCAGGGGGAGGAAGGTCAGGCCTTAAGTCAGAAGGATCCTATTCCAAGAAAGAAAAGGATGGCACCATATTTGGAACGTTTAAATTCCATAACTCCGAAAGATACTCTGGAAGTATCTTTGGCTACGGAAACTACGTTAATTCAGGAGATTAAGCAGTTGCAAATTGAAGTTCCTTTATTGCAAGAAATAAAAGAAATCCATGAATTAAACTAGTTAATCAAGCAGTTATGTATCAAAACACCAGGGAGAAAGCCAAAAATGATAAATACCATTCATATTGATGGTTATTTAGCTGATTTTCTATCTGGAAAGACTATTGCTCTGAAATATGATGAACCTGGAAGTCCACTTATAATTGTTACGGTCAATGAGGTAACAATACCAAATGCACTAGTGGATCTAGGAGCAACTATTAACGTGATGACCATGGATGTAATGGAAAAATTAGGTTTAACTGATTTACGTCCTACAACCACAGTCTTACAAATGGAAAATCAGTTTATAGCCATCCCAAAGGGTGTCATTAAAAATGTCCTTGTCAAAGTTGGTGGATGGGATTATCCAGTCGACTTCCAAGTGATTCAATCACTTACACCTAAGGATAGCTATCCTATAATTCTTGGAAGAACTTGGTTGGCCACGGTTCCTGCTAAGATTGATTGTAGGGAAGGAGGAATGACCATTTCGCATGGCCAAGATAGAAAATGCTTGTTCTTATATCCCCCTACTAAGCCTACTAAGCATGAAAAAGTTTGGGTTGATGAACCTGAGGAATCAAATGGTTCAGACAGTTTAGCCTCCCTAGCCATGGTGGTAATTAAAAAACACAGGGAAGAACTCGAAGAAGAGTTAGTAAACGAGATAGCATGCCTTGCTACAACCCCGAATGAGGAAGAAATGATGGATGCTCCAAGGATTTTCGGGCAGCCAATTGATATAAGTGGAATAGAGCATAGTTATGCTATAATGGGAATGCCGTGTCCCTTAGCAAATATGATTCCTAAAACAAGTCATTTCTATGAAGATATCACAAGGTTTCACCAACTGGTACCTCATAGTTGTCCTCTTAATACATTGTTGCGACCTATGTATGTTGTGACCTCGATTCATCCTGGAACAAAATCGATAATGCTATTACCAGGAAAAACCTTGAATATCAATAACTGGTTGACATAAACTCAGGAGGATAAGTTGTTTAATGTGTTGGTACAAAGATTCAAAGCTTTTGCTTGGGATTATACGGACATGAGGGGAATTCACCCAAGTGTTTGTACTCATCACATTTACACTGACATCAGTATAAGGCCTGTTCGCTAGCCGCAAAGGAGACTCAATCCTGCATTAAAGGATTTGGTCAAAATTGAGATTGAGAAACTCCTTCGTGCTGGATTTATTTATCCAATCTCTGATAGTAAATGGGTATCACCTATGGTGGTAGTCCCAAAGAAAAAATGGGAAGTGGAGAATCTATGTAGATTATTGAGAACTCAATAAATCCACTTATAGAGATTATTTTCCCTTACCATTCGTTGATCAGGTCCTGGAAAACTTGGCCGAGAGGAAGTATTTTTCCTTTCTCGATGGATTTAGTGGTTATAATCAGATACAGGTTGCCCTAGAAGACCAGGAAAAAACCACGTTTACTTGCCCGTGGGGCACATTTGCATATAGAGTGCTTCCTTTTGGACTATGCAACGCTCCAACAACCCTCTAGAGAACCGTTCTTGGTATATTTGCTGCACTCGTTAATGACTATGTCGAAGTTTACATGGATGATTTTACAGTCTATGGGTCAACCTATGATGAAGCTTTTCAAAACTTAGATCGAGTTCTGCAATTTTGTGAGGAAAATAGACTGTCCCTTAGCCACGAGAAATGATTAATAATGGTGGAGCAAGGAATAGTCTTGGGTCATCATATTTCCTCTGAAGGAATAAAGGTCGACCCTAAAAAAATTAAAGTCATCCAACAGTTGAAAATTACTCAAACTCAGATAGATGTAAGAAGTTTTCTTGGACATGCTGGTTACTATAGAAGGTTCATAGAAGGCTTTAGTAAAATTGTAGCTCCTATGTTCTCTCTTTTACAGAAAGAAGTAGAGTTTGTCTAGACATCTGAGTGTCAGCAATATTTTGAAGCAATCAAAGAAAAACTTGTCTCTGCTCCCGTTCTGAGAGGGCCAAACTAGACTATTCCCTTTCATATCTATGTTGATGCTTCTGACGATGCTATCGGTTTAGTGCTGAGACAAGAAGATGAGAACGAGGGGAAGTATGCTATATATTTTATCAATAAAAATCTTACTCCGGCATAAAAAAATTATACAACAACAAAAAAAGAATTCCTGGATGTTGTTCACGCTATCAAGAAATTTCATCATTATATTACGGGATATAAGGTCACAGTTTATACGGATCACTTAGCAGTGAAGTACCTAATGAATAAACCTGTGGTTAATGGTCGAATCATGAGATGGCTATTGCTCCTTCAAGAGTTTAATGCCACGATTCTTGATAAAATAGGGAAATATAATGTGGTAGCCAATTTTCTGTCATGAATTAAACATGAAGAAGAGGTCATTACCCCTATACAGGATGATTTCCCAGATGAAAATCTGTTTGTAGTTTTTGTAAAATCACCTTGGGTTGCAGATATCGCTAACTATTTAGCCGCATCTGAGGTACCTCCTGGATTCACGTCTAAGCAAAAGAAGCTGCTAATTAGGGAAAGTGCCTCATTCAGTTGGATTCATGGAATGTTATTTCATTGTGGTCTTGACATGATTTTGAGGAGATGTGTAAGAGCCGATGAAACCTACAGCATTCTAAGAGCCTATCACGATGACCCGTCAAGAGGACGTTACTCTGCAAACACAAAGTCCTTGGTGCTGAATAATATTGGCCATCAATGCACAAAGACATTAATAACTATGTTCATCATTGTGATGAATGTTAGAGGGTAGGAAGACCAACTGCTTCTTCGGAAATGTCGTTGCTGCCTCAGTAGTCCTTGAACCATTTGAAAAATGGGGTTTAGATTTCATCGGACCCATAGATCCTTCCTCTCAAGGGAAAGAGTATATACTGGTTTGCACTGACTACCTGACAAAATGGGCTGAAGTTCAAGCCTTAAGAATAGCTAGGGAAGAGCAGGTTGTAGACTTCCTTTATAATAAAATCTTCCTTAAATTCAGAGCCCCTCAAACTATCATAACTGATCAGGGACCCCAATTCATGTCTCGAGTGCTCTTGGCATTTACCAATCACTTTCAGGTAAGCCATAGAAAGTCATCCCCTTGCCACCCTCAAGCGAACGGCCAGGTAGAAGTAACTAATAGATAATTGGAAAATATTCTAACAAAAACAGTCTCTTCTAGAAGAAAAGACTGAGCCAAGAAGCTCCTTGAAGCCGTATGGGCTTACAACACAACCTAGAAATCTACGACTGGATTCAGTCCGTATGAGCTCATTTTTGGGAAGAAGCCTCTTCTTCCCATTGAATTCGAGTTACAAAATCTACGAACGACTATGGAATTAGGTCTAGATTTAAAAAGAGCCCAAGTTGAACGAGTTCTGCAACTGAGTGAGTTGGATGAACTTCGTTTAGACGCCATCCATCAAACTTAACTAATTCAACATCAACGAAAAGTATGGCACGATAAACATATTAAGGGAAAAGAGTTTCACAATGGGGACTGGGCCTTGTTATTTGATTCTAGATACAAGGATCATAAGGGTAAGCTCAAGACTCACTGGCTGGGACCTTATGAAGTTGATGAAGTCTTTTTGAACGGAACTGTTTAGTTAAAACCAATTGATGGTGACACGCGAACTCTATTGGTTAATGGTCATCGCTTACATGTCTACCATAAGCCAGTCAATAGGGAAGAATTTACAAGGATGGTCAAAATGCAAGGTGAGATCTAATGTGTTGACTCTGCCACGACAGAGTCTTTCTCGTAATAATGTTGTGTTAAAAAAAATAATAATAAAAAAATAATGGATAGGTGTGTTGAGATATTTTCCTTCATCTAATATTTTGTCATTTTTTTTGGACTTAGCTGAATATTTTTTGTATTTTTGTAGGACTTCTCAAGAAGCAGAAAATAACTTTTGGAGCACCCTCCAAAGATGCTTCGGAATGTTATGATGCCGATGCTCTGGAACTTGACGTTTTCAAGCCCGATGCTCTAAAACTTGTATAGAGCTTATCATGTTGAGGAGGCATTCTGCACTACGGTTCAAAGTCATGAAGATTCTTTTCCATGTCACTCAACGTTTTATTTCGTTGCTACTCCAGCTGCATCTTTTAGCGATGCTCCAAAACCTTTCATTCCGTTGTTGCTCCGGCTGCATCTTTCAGTGATGCTCCAGAACCTTTCATTCCATTGCTGCTCCGGCTGAATCTTTCAACGATGCTCCAGAACCTTTCATTTTGTTGCTGCTCTGGTTGCATCTTTCAGCAATGTTCCAGAACCTCCATTTCATTCTTGTTTCAGATGCATCTTTTAGCGATGCTCCGAAACCTTTCATTTCATTGTTGCTCTGGCTACATCTTTCAGCGATGCTCCAGAACCTCCATTTCATTCTTGCTCCGACCGCATCTTTGAGTGATGCTTTAGAACCTTCATTTCATTCTTGTTTCGTTCGCACCACACATCAATGCTCTGAAACTTAAGCACTCATTTCGAGCGCGTTGACCAAATTACATGCTCTGGAACTTGTTTGCTTGTTTTTCGCCACCTTTTTCAAAATTTCAAAATTTTTGCGATTCTTCTGCCAGAATATGCAATACATTTATTTTTCTATTTTTGCTTTAGTTATAGGTAAGCCACCCAAATCCATACTCCTCATTGACAACTATGTCCCCCATAAAATTCCGCACCATATCATAATAACTCCGCCGTCACTTCAACTAATGCCTTCATGTCATCCTATCAGATCTGTGAGGTTTAAGATCTTTGAACGATCAAGGAGTGAGGGTAAGTATTAATTTTCGCTTTAAATAGGTAGTTATTTTCAAATAAAGAATAATTAATTAGCACGAACCTCACTTCCATGTTAGCAATTAATGCCACTCGACGATCAACTACTTGTACGACAAAGCCTTTCACAAACCTCCATGCAGATTGGAAATCATTGAAGCATAAGCTGCAAATAAAACAAATAAGTAATTTCTAAGGCAGTCTTTTCAAAAGGAACCTGTGTGGGAGCTTTGTGCTGGAATTGAAATCTCTTGCAGAGTGTGAAATCAGGAAATGGGGGGTGGTAAAAGAAAGGCAAAGCCAGATTCAACAGAAAAATTGTTGGGATTGAGTAATATCTCCAGATTGTTCGAAGAAGCAAGGTGGTTAAATTTCATTAGAAAATTTGAAGGGCATAATGAAAAGCTGGTAAGATCTTTTGCTGAGAACTACACAAATGGTGAAGTGGTACTTCAAGGGAAGTGTTTCAAGGTAAGCTCTAAGATTATTTCTCGCTTATCTGGATTAGAGAATGCAGGCATAAATATAAAAGAAACCTCTCAAATAACGTATCATAAATTAATTGAATTATTTGTTAGAGAGGGAGACCCATATCCAATGGTAGTAATAATTACCAAGGGACAAAATAAGGGATTCCAGAGAACTTCCATATTAGAACCTTGGGGTACTGCCGTTGCATGGATTATAAAGTACTTTACTTGTGAAGGTTAGCTTACCACATTTGTAGGGCCTGCCTTTTGTATGTCGACCCATTTACGTCACGAAAAGGAGGACCTAGCTCTTAGGGTTAATATGCCTGAATTCTTGTTTGATTCCTTAAAAAATTCCATGGAGAGGTATAAAATAGGGTTTGGGCCTTTGAAACACCACGGGTTAATTCAGCTAATCTACAAGTATCACTTCCGTAAGAAACCCGAGGGGAAATGGGAGAAATTTTTAGAGAAAATGAAGAAGCCTGCAATTGCAAGAACCATAGAATTAGGGGAACCATCCCAACAGGCTATTCCATCATCCAGAGCAACTTCCTCTAAGGGATCTCCGGCTTCGGAAGCTCTTAATCTCACCACTCGTGGTGAGGATTTGCCAGACCTCTGCGGTGATAAATTCAAAACCCTTGACTTGCAAGAACAGGTTAATATTGTTTATTCTGACACAAGTAAACCAAGGAAAAGGAGAACAAGGAAAAATCAAACACCTATCATTTTATAGGAATCACCTCCACTCAGAAGGAGTAAGCGGTTGGATTCTGAATTCTTCGAAACCCCAATACAGGGTAAGGAGGGAAGTTCACAAAAGAAAAATCCTAAGCAGCCACAAGAGCCCATAGAAATTTTGGAGCAAGCCAGTGAAGACGAGACACCCCTAAATAGAGAGGATTCTGGTGAAGTATTTCCTTTCCATTCTGCACATATAGAGGAAATTTTCAATGATGGAACTTAGGACAGAGAACCTGAAGGGGATTGCAGTATGCCAGAAAATTTGTCACCCATTGTAGATAAAATTGTTGAAACAGTTGAAACCAATTGTGCTAGTGCCGAGTTAGAAAAGTATAAACTAGAAATTGATGATTTATAGAGGCAATTGTCTAAAAATAACGAATTTATAGAATTGCAGAAAGAGGAGTTGGCTGTACAAACTGCTATAATAAATAAAAGGGATCGGGAAATAAGAGACTTGAAGCTACAATTGCAGGACAAAGACTCAAACATCTATAAGTTGTAGGAACAAGTGCAAGAGCCATACGAAAAGCATTAAACTTATAGTGAGAATATTGCACAAAAAGATGTAGAAATGGGAAAAATAAAACAAAATTTTGTGCTCATGTTCTCAGCTTTCAAGGAGGACAAGAAAATAAAGACTGAGGAGTTGAACACTTCTATCAGTAGAGTAGTTGAACTAGAATAGGATCTGAAGGAATGCACTACGAAACCCCAAACTGAGTCCAAAGCAATTCAAACTGAACCAGTTATAATTGATTGGTTCCAGGTTAGCATTCCACCTTTGCTAAAAAAATGGATAGAACAATGTTACTTCCTCAGAAATGTCCAAACTGAAAATCATAGGCTGAAGAAAGAACTGGTACTCCTAAAGGAGTCATTTCACAAAGCCTACCGAGGAAAGCAAGATGCCTGTCAACTTATGGACTGTTTGCTGAATTGTAGAAGGCCATCGAGAATTTATTCAATGTTTTTGAATGAACAATGGCTGAGATGGAAATTGTTCAGAATCTATAATGATCAACCTTATGAGCCTAATGACAAAGAGTTTGTAAAAATATTTGTAGAATCAACTCTTGAAGACCAGGATTTAATTTGTGAATTCTTTCTGCATGATTTGTTAGTGGCAAATCATACAAATTTCTTTATTAATTTGTTTGTTGGAGAAGTAGAATTGAAGGAATTTCTCTCAACAATGAGAAATCAAATTCATTGGAAAGATCGAACAAAAGAATTTACACAGGTAGAGAATATAGTGGGTCTCTAGATCAGGTCCCCAAATTCAAGGCCTGATGGGTTCAAAGCTACATTTTTGTCTCTTCTTGTTAATGAAAAGATGAAAGAAAGGTATGACAACAGCCTTAAGATGTGTTATAAAAATTTCATAGAAATGGACATAAATTAATTGGAAAAGTGTGGCGTGCATGTGAGGAAAGGTTCACCCCTCTTCCAGCTTATTTAAAGAAAAGAGAAGTTATCTCTCCTCTAAACATCAGATGGTCATTCAGAAGGGTTGATGCTCTAATTAAAATCCTAAAAACACTGAGAACGAAATGGATAGGAATGAAATACAGGCCCCCCTTGCTACTTAATCCACCCCCGACCTTTAATATTTCCACAGATCAGAATGATAGACTCTTTAATGAGTGGAGAGTGAGTGTGATGTTCCATAGAGGGTTCATTCATAACCTCGAAGCTTTCAATGCATCAGCCAGGGAAACACACGATCTCAGTACTCTTTATGAAGAATGGAATAGAACTCAAGGGTTTAACTATGGAGCAAGAAGACTTGCCAGAAATTAGGTAGGGGAGGAAATGATGAGCTAAAAATAACCTCATCATAATAAAATCTGGAAAGCTTACTTTTGCTAATTCAATCCTAAGCCTGTGCCAATTTATTAAACTTTAGGAGAAGTAATTACTTATTTTTAGGAAAATTATCCTTTCTTTCTTTCTTTTGATCAATTGAGGAAATTGTCCAAAGCAGGTTTAATGGGTTGATTTGAGCATTTTTGTAGGGATTAACAGGTCATCATGCGACTGTTGCAAAATTTTAGCCAGCACGTGCCTCAAGAGTAATGCTACGAACCCATTCCTAGATGCCTGGATGATGTGCCAAAGATTCAGTTTCAGTTTCCTTAAATTATGTTGTTAAAGACTTTATGGCTCTTCTCGAGCCTTCTACATGTTTTAAAGCTTTAAAGACATCAAGTTAGTTTTTAGTTAAGGAGGACTTTTTCAATGGCTATCCATGCCATCTTAAATTTAGCATTTAGTTAAAAAGTTATTTATAAAACTGTAATTTCCTAAGTAGTGAATAAGATAAAGAGGAAGTATCGTTATGTTGTTCACATGGTTTTGCAAATCACTATTAAAACGAGTTATCTGATTTTTCTCTATTGGTAACTGTTGAATTCAAATGATGGTGATTGTTTGTAATACGAGGATTTGAGAATCAGTGGTTTATGTGAGTTAAAGACGAAGTAGAAGCCCGCGAGCTGGCCACTCGAGGGGAGTTAGCCTAGATAGATAAGTATTTTGTTGTTAAGTTATTTTCTTTGTTAAAGGTAAATCACTGTTCAATAAGAAGTAACAAGTTGTTGAAGAGTTGAGTCTATTGTTCCAGAGCACCATTGTTTTTAATTTGTATAAGTTATCTTCTGTAGTTGATTTACTATTTAAAAGATGTTTAATTATCTATTTCCTTACTTTTCTGTTTCTATAATACACCAGTTGTTTAGTTTGCTTGTTTCTATGCTTTCTAGTTTAGTTGTAATGCTTTCTAAATTAGTGGTCTTATGATTTTTAATTTAGTATTCTTGGATTTTCTTAGAGTAAGATTATTTTTGAGTTAAGAACTAATGGCTTTAGATTAGACTTGATTTCTGCAGTTCAAAGAAAAACTGAAAATATAAAATGGGTTGTTCAAATAATCTCCTTCTACAAATTGCCTTGGACACTTCCCGATCGACAATTGACATTCAATTATTCTAAAGTAGTAGAACCTAACGACAACCTATTAGACCAGATAGGGGATATTGAAATTATTCATGTAGATGTAGAAAAAGTTCCCTCTAGGAAAAGGAAGAAAATGCCAACCGTTACTTTTTAGAGCATTCCTCCATTAAGAAGAAGCAAGAGATTGTCCTCTGAGTCTACAAAAACCCCAATTCAAGACATAGGGAGTACGTCAAAGGAAAAGAAGCCAAGAAAATAGGAAAATTCAATAGGAATTGGGGACCATACTGATAAAATAGAAATAATGGGAATAGGGGAGAAAGATTGTCATTTTTTAGGGATAGGAGTAGAAGAAATACCTTCCCACATAGGACAAGAGGAAAAGGCCCCTAGTGAAGAAACACAAAAAGAAGAAAGGGAGAAATCTCTACCTTTTATGGAGGTTGAGGATAATGTTTTAGAAAATTTATCTCCCATTATAAATAAGGTTATTTAAACAAATGAAAATGACAATGTTAGTGCAAAGCTATAAAAGTTGAAATTGGAAATTGATGAATTAAGAAATCAATTGCAGAAAAATGAAGAACATGTTGTACAACAACAAGAGGAAATAGTAGTACACATTGCTATAATAGGAAAGAGAGATCATGAGATTCAAAATCTGACACTGCAAATAGAAAAGAAGGATACATCTATTAATGAATTGCAGAAACAAATTCAAATATTGAATCAAGAAAATAATAAATATAATGATAATCTGTCTAATAAGGACAAACAAATTGAAAGTTTGAAAAACAATTTCATACAGTTTTTTCAAAATTTTGAAGAGGAAAAGAATAGTCATAATGAAGAATTAAATGTTTCTCTCAGTAAGATTGTGGAACTAGAACATGATTTGCAAGAAAGCATCAATAAACCAATAATGGAATCAAAGGGAACTCAAACTGAACCAATTGTAACTGAATGGTTCCAAGTTCGAATTCCCCCATTTTTAATGAAATGGATGGAATGGTGCTATTTCTTGGAGAATGATAAGATTGAGAATATCATGTTGAAAAAGGAGTTGGTATTATTGAAAGAATCATTTGACAGGGTCTATAGGGCAAAACAAGATGCATGCCAAATAGGAGAATTTCTATTAACATGTAGGAGACCATCAAGGCTATATATTATGTTTTTAAATGAACAATTGTTAAGGTGGAAATTGTTGAGAATCTATCATAATCATCCACATGACCCTGATGATAGAGAATTTGTTAAAGTGTTTTTAGAATAAGCTCCTGAATAGAAAGACATGTTATGTGAATTCTTTGTTCATAATTTACTGTTGGAGACCCATACTGATTTCTTTATTAACCTTTTTGTTGGGGAAGTGCAATCGAGATATTTGTTATCTAGTATGCCTAATCAGGTGCATTGGCAAGAACACACTAGAGAATACTCTTAGGCAAAGAAAAATGTGGGTCTTCAAATGAGACATCCCAATAGGAAACCTGCAACTTTCAAAGCAAACTTTTTACCTGTTAAAGTGGATGAAGCCATGAATCAGAGATATGATGAAAACCTTCGCCTATGTCACAATCATTTCATAGAACAGGGGCCAAAACTAATTGGTAAGGCTTGGCATGCTTATGAAGAAATATACACCCCACTACCAACATACTTAAAGAAAACAGAAGTGATCTCCCCTCTTAACATCAAATGGTCCTACATAAGGGCAAATACCTTGGCCAAAATCTTGAAAGACCTCATAACATATTGGATAGGGATGAGGTACAAACCTCCCCTGTTGCTTTTCCCACCACCTAATTTTCATATCAATACATATCAGGATAATGGAGTCTTCAACATGTGGAGAAAAGGAGTCGCTTATCATCAAGGCTTCCTAGATGAACCTGAAAGGATGGATAAGGCTGCAAATGATCTTTATGATATTAGTGCTAAATATGAAGAATTCAATAGAGAAGGAGGGTAGGGGTAACAACAGAGGGTAGGAGGACCTGCCAGAAATTAGGAAGGGGAGGAAGTGATGAGGTAAAAATAACCTCATCATAATAACATAATAAAACCCTTCCTCATATGTGCAAAATACCTATTCTTTGCCAATTAATTAAACTTTAGGAATAATAATTGCTTATCTTTTGAGAAAAATAGTAAAAACTTTATTTCTTGTGATTTATTGAAATATCTTACCAATGCAGATTTAATGGGTAGTTTTAAGTGTTTTGTAGGATAATAAATGATTATCATACAACAAGTCAAAAGCGTTCAACTAGCACGAGCTCCAGAACATATTGAAGACATGCATTGGGAACATGCTCCAAAACTTTAGGATGATTGATCGAAATCATAATTTCTTTTAGTTAATTTTTTATTATGTTTTAAAGTTTAAAGATTTCATGGCTCAATTGGAGCCTCTTTAATATTTATGTAATGGGTATTTAAAGACATAAAGTTTGTTTACAATCTATTGCAGACTTTTTTAATGGTAATCTAAGCTATCTAAAATATTGGATTTAGTTAGGAAATTTCTATAAATATGTAATTTTCAGAAGAAAAAGACAACGCAAAATAGTATTGTTATGTTGTAGACATATTTTCTGAATATATATGAATAAATAAACTATTGCATATCAATCTCTGAGTTGTTGAAATTATGGATGGAAATTAATTTTAATGGAAGAGATTTCAATTACTTCATGCATGTGACCTGAGAACGTAGGAACCCACGAGTTGGCTACTCGAGGGAGGATAGATTAAATAGATGATTAGTTTCCTTTATGTCATTTTTATTGCATGGTCAATAATTATGAGTGTAGTCATTTTTCTATGTTAATTTTGTAGGAAGTTGTTAAGTCTGTCATTTTCGAGTCTGAAGTTTTGAAGCACTCACTGTATTCCATTTCTGTAGTTACTTCATGTTAACTGTTAGAACTGTTACTGCTATTAATCAGATGTTTCATGGGTTGTTTACAAGTTTTTCTACTTTTGTAGTTTTCATGCTCCTTAGTTTAATCATTTATGTGCTTTCTAGTTTAGTTATCGTGTTTTCTAGATTAGTTATCTTGTGCTTTCTAGTTTAAATACTTTCCAGTTTTCTTAGATAAATTATTTTCAGTTAACTAGCTAAACGACCTTAGATTAAAATTAATTTCAGTTACTCTAAAAAGTCAAAAAATCTAAAAGAGTTAGTTAAGTCACCTTCTATTGCAAACAACCTTGGACACTGCCTGATCGATATATTGATGTTTTATCTTCTAAAGTAATGGGTCTTAACGACAACCTATCACAATATTTTATATTTCTTTCAAACCTACTATCAACGCCTCATACTCAATGCTATTGTTTGTGCACAAAAAAGTTTAAATAGAATGAGAAATAAAAACACAATAAAAGAATGTATACACCGTAAAATAGTATTCAAAACATAGGTTGTTTCTATTTGATTCAACATGATTCTATACAAATAACACTATAATACTTTGCACCATTACCGAGGAAAATAAGTTAATGTGAACAAGACACAAAATTCAAAAAAATTATAAGAATTTTGGATTAACATAAAGGGGACCTAAATGTCACCACAATTTTCATCATCCCAAAAATTTAGTTAATATAACAAAAGAGACCATATAAAAAGGAATAAGATGAGGTAAAAATAGAAGGAAATCACCACATGATGTTCACCTTATATCCACGTACTTTCAAGAGTAGCATGGTTGCATGGGTACTCTAATGGAAATACTACACACACACACACACATGGGAGCACACAAGAACATACATAAATAAAACTAATACTATGGGTTTTTTTTATCACACCATTTATAAATTATTTGAGAAAATTTCCTAATGGATCTTCCTTGGCCAACTTTTGCATAAGTGTTTCTCTTTTCCATTCCCCATGTTCCCTTTAGTTGTAGGAAGTTGCCAAAATCCAAAATTGCTATGTCTAGGGTGTTTTTTGGTTATTTATCTAAGTGTGAGAAAATATTGAGTTTTAAATTTTTCCATCTAAGAATACCTTTTCTTTGACCCTTGTCTTTTCCCCTTTGTCTTGTCAGGTTTTTGGACTATATCATCTAAGTATACTTTTCCTTTGATCCTTGAATTTTAAAATTTCAAAGTTAGAGATTTGGGCATACCTCTAACTTAATACTTTAGGCATGATGTTATGGCCTATCCCTAATCCTTGACTCTTGATATTTTTTATTGTGCTATTTTTTAGAGATAGTTTTTTTCATCATATTGTCCACCCAACCTTGGGAATGTGTTATAATGTGTTCTTAAATCTCAATCCTCAATATTATCCACTATGTTATCTTATCGAGTTTATGATTTCAAACCTTTCATTACTTGAATGTCATATGAAGTGATTTCCTTGGTACGTTTGATTCTTGAGCTTTAACAGTTCCTATTGCTCATTATCTTTTGAGCTCCTAAAGGCTATATCAACAAGTTTAAAATCTCTCTAAATCTTTGATAGGCTAACAAGTCGACCTCAAAGGTTCTTGATTTTATCAAACCCTTGAATCCCTATCAATAATGTTAGAGGTTCAATAGTTCACGGAGCCCCCAAAGTACCAATAATTCCATCTAAAATGAAGTAGAGTGAAGTGGTCATTGATGAGTTACAATGTTACCCAACTCTCTAAAATGTTAAGTAGGTTTAGGAGTTAGTCATATTGTTGACTTCTTGATATAACAAAGTGAAGGTGACAAATTTTAAAGTTTGATAACTTGTTTCAATACCACCAAGGTTATGAAACACTCAAAAAGAATTCTAGACAAGAATATCATAGGATATCAAGTTACTAGAACCTTCAATTCAATGCTAATGTTCTAGAAAGTCCAAATTAATTGATGAAAGTTTGTGAGTTGTATAAAATTTCAAAATTCTAACAGGGTTTGGTGTGATTCATTAATGTAGTAACTCCTAACATTTCACTTCCACCTACATCGCTACAAGATCTAGTATGCCTATACTGGAATTGATTCATGTGACTCCTAATTTCCCTTGAACACATTTTAAGGTGTCCTCCCCATGGATTTAATGGTCTCTTCCTTAGCCTATGCACAAAAATAAAAGAATTCCATTAATAATACTAATTTATAAAATCATTAAAATAAACCCCACACACACCTTAGGCACAACTAGATGTTGCTGAGGTAAGGTTTTTTTGTATGAAAATGTAAGATTATGACATCGAAAACATGGGTGACCTCTCCAATGATGAAATACTCTGTTCCTTTTCACAATGCTATACAAATGTGCTAAAGGATATATGTTTGCCAATTTTCATTTTCTAGAGTTTGAAAAAGTAGGTTGTAGATTTTTAAAAAAAAATTGTAAATATTTAGGGTTTTGATTTCTACCAAAGATCTAGGGTTTTTTTAATTTTAATGATATGGTTTTAATCCAAAATGTGTGATGAAATGTTGTAATCTTGGGAGAATTTATTATATATATATATATTTGACATTATTTGAATGTCTTAATGTGTACTGTATATTTTTTAGTGTTATTTCTAATTAGTTAGATAGCTAGATGCTAATAAAATCCTTGCGAGGATTTTGTAAGGTATATTTTTTAGAATAATATAAGAAATTATGTATAAATTTATTCATGGATCAGTAAGTTATATTATTTTATTTTTAAAAAAATTATTCATCTTCTAATTTGTGTGCATAGAGACTAGCTTATGTGTAGGGTTTGAAGGTGTAGTCTTAAATGTCATATTTTTTTAAGGGGTAAAAAATTTATTGAAATTAAGAAATTAACAGTACATGAGAATCAGGGAACCCTTGGCTCCCACAAAGGAAAACCATAGAACATCCATCAAAAACAAAAACACCATCCAAAAAACCATTAGCAACTCATCCCTCCATATCATCAGCAGTGACCCTCTCTAATTCTTGAACACACTCAGGGGATAACTAGCTCCACCTCTCAATCCTCCAATCATCCTCATGCTTTGAATCCCACTTAGCCAAACAATCAACCACCCTATTCCATTCTCTCAGAATGTGGACAAAAGACACCATTTCCAATGTTTAGCACCTCTACAAGATTTTTCAAATCACCAACGCAATTTGCCAATTAGCCTTAGACACCCTTTGCTCGAGCAACATATTAACAATAATTTGTGAATCATATTCACAAATAATCTTACGCCAACCCAAGGTACAAGCATGCTCAATAGCCCAGAGAATTGCCAACCCTTCCATAAGGTTGTTAGAATACCACCCCTTATGAATGGAGAAAAGGAAAATGACCGAACGTAAACAATATCTGCCAACTCCACTAATCCCAACAGGCCTAGGGTTACCTCTAGAAGAACCATCAGTATTAATCTTCATGAAATCTGTCGGAGGAGGTACCCATCGTCCAACCCTTTGAACCCTCTTTTTAGCCCTACTTCCTCTTCTAACACATGCAGAGACCAAATTCAACCCCTGCAAGCCAATCTCTTCACAATCTCATCATCATTTCTTTCCAATGGAAATTCCACTTCACATTTTTCTTCCACAGTCTCATGGATCATACCCACAACTCTGTGCCAAACCTGTTGAGCCATCATCCTATCCCCACGAAAAATCCTATGGTTCCTTTCCGACCAAATTTTACAAAGGATGAACGTAGGACCAATGGTCCACACAATATGGAGAAAGGAGGCCTGGGAAGGGGGTCTTCCCAAACTACCCTAGAACTCAACAAGGGAAGACACATGAACACACAGATGTTTCCAAACACCCCACTACCAATGCCAAAGCATCATAGAATAAGACTTCCTAAAAAATAAATGGGAAGAATCCTTCTCACTACAGCCACACAAAACACACATAGAGGGACCTTGGAAACCCATCCTATGAAGATTATCCCATGTCAAACATCTATTCCAAGCCAAATTCCACACAAAACAATT
Source organism: Sequoiadendron giganteum (assembly GCA_007115665.2). Lineage (NCBI taxonomy): Eukaryota > Viridiplantae > Streptophyta > Pinopsida > Cupressales > Cupressaceae > Sequoiadendron > Sequoiadendron giganteum. The sequence continues at coordinate 289,605,769 of CM021104.1, forward strand.
ACACTTTGGCCAAGAAAACTTGTTCCACACATGCTTCCACCAAGGGATCTCCACCCCCGAAACTTACAGGACAACAACCCCTGATAATCACTAACCATAGTGAAAGCACCCTTAGGATTTAGGCTCCAAGCAGAATATCTTTATCTCTAAGGGAATTGCATTATCTACCAGCCAAAATATTATGCAACACAACACAATCCTCATCCAATCCTCGAATAGGCCAATCACGTGGATCCTTCCACCGAGCCATCTCCACCTGTCCACATGGATAAAAACTCTTAAAATCACTCACCCTCGACCAACTAGCCTCCAAAAAGTGATGAGACAGAGTCACCAAATTAGGGTATTGACATAGAATGGGGGTAAATCCATCCAAAGAATCAGATCAAAAGAGAGCCTTAGCCCCCTATTACATATCTAGAACATGCCATCCTTGATCAGTGAATCCCTTTCTTAAGCGTTCCCCAAATCACAGAACCTTTCCCCACTAGAGGAAACTTGGGAAGCTCCTCCTTCCAAACCCCCGACATATACTTGTGAGATAAAATCTTGGCCCAGATATGATCTTGCTCCATACACCACCTCCAATAAAGATTTTGAGCCAACGCCAACCCTGACCAAGTTGCCTGCTGCAATCCAAGACCCCCAAACTGCCTCGGGCTACACACAACCTCCCACTTAACTAGGATCCACTTGGATGAGGACAAGCTACCCGCCCATAAAAATTGCCTAGCCAGAGAATCCAAATCCTTCACAAACCCAATTGGCGCCACCTCTAACATACATCGATAAATAGGAAGAGCATGCACCACAAAATTTAGCAGTTGAACATGACCAACAAAAGATAACCATCGATGAGTCCAATGATTAACCTTCACATGAAACTTGTCCAAAATAATCTTCCATGATTCCCTGGAAAGTCTACCAATAGAGATAGGAATACCAAGATAAGTGAAAGGGAGAGAACCAATCTGGAACCTCAAAATATGAGCAATCCTTTGTTGAATAAGCCTCAGAGTATTAAAGAAGAAAATGGAGGTTTTGTCTTCATTAATCCTTTGACCAGAAGCAACAAGGTAGATATCCAAAAATCTGCACAAATTTGAAGCTTCTCTGATCTTGGCTAGACCCATTAAGGTTGTATCATCTACAAATTGTAGGTGTGATTGAGGATGCAAACCATTTCCCCACCTCCATCCCTGGATAAAACCCAAATCCACATGATGTTTCACCAGTCTTCCTAGGCCTTCTGCAAGAAGAATAAATAAATATAGATGAAGAGGATCCCCTTGATGAAGACCCCTAGAAGCACTCAAAAGAGAGGAAGGTCACCATTAATCAATACCAAGAATGAGGTGGAGGTAACACAACACATAACCCATTGGATCCACTCCTCAGCAAAACCAAAAGCACTAAGAATTTTTCACAAAAATGACCACCTTACTCTATCATAAGCCTTCACCATATCAAGCTTGATGAACATAGCCTTTTCTTTCGAGGATTCCATAGAGTGAATGGTATCCAAAGAAATGACCACCCCATCTAGGATTTCTCGATCCTCCACAAAACCACTTTGTTCTTCATATATAAGCCCTCCAAGCCATCGCTTCAACCTCTCAACAATCAACTTGGAGATGATTTTATACACCATATTACATAGAGAAATGGGTCAAAATTGACTGAGATGATCTGCCCCCTCACATTTGGGAATGCAAGCAAGGAATGTAGAGTTTAAAGCCCACAACATCTGCTTGTTTCTCATAGACGCACAAACCACCTCCGACAGGTCCAACTTGATGATATCCGAAAATTCTTGATAAAATTCAATCGAAAAACCATCAGGACCCAGAGCTTTCCCTTTCTTCATCTAGAAGACAATAGCCTCTAATTCCTCTAGCAAGATAATACTTAAAATATGCTCATTCAACTCCCTAGATACCAAAGAGGAAATACAAGAGAGAAATTGGTTTTCTTCTGTTGAGCCCTCCTGAGAGTCCTCTCAAAATAATGAAGCAAAGAATTGTGAAACTTCTCTAGATATATCCTACAAAGAAGATAAATGCTCACCCCTATCATTCACCAAAATAGGCATATAATTCCCATGTCTCCTAGCTTCACTAAATTGAAGAAGAAAGTGATGTTTATGTCTCCCTCCTGTAACCACTCAACTCGTGCCTTTTGTTTCCAAAATAATTCCTCACGCAGTTCACATTCTTCCAAAGATTTCTGGGCCCGGGCCTCCTCCCCGAGTAAATCCTCAGAAAGACCAAATTCCCTTATCTCTTGAGTGATACTATCCAAATCAACTTGAGAAGCAACCTTAGCATAAAAAATATTCTAAAGCACTGCCTATTCCACCTTTTAAGTTGATATTTTACATATTGCAGCAACTTAGAAAAAGAGTACATAACAGTGCCAAAAGCAGGTCTTCCCCTCCTCCACCATTCAACCATGTGCACCTACAAAGAAGAATCTCTTAACCACATTAGTTGGAACTTAAAATATGGGGACTGAGCTACCTGAGCCAAAGTAGCAACAAACTTAATAGGCCAGTGATCCGAACCCCTCCAATCCAAAATATCAGAGCAAGTAGACATCCTTCCACCGACCTAGAAACAAGACATGACCAAGAAACGACCAAGTCTCTCAGGAATACAACTCTCCCCTAATCTACTATTGTTACAAGTAAACTATCCATTCTGAGGCTTAATGTCAATCAAATTCAAAGAAAAGATGCTATCACAAAAGAGGAAAGCAGAGGGTTCCAATCTCTCCATACCACCCATCTTCTCATCCAACTCAATAATAGAATTGAAATCACTTGCAATAATCCAAGGGAAAAAAAGAGCCAGGCTCTGAACATAACTAATATGAGACCAAAATAACTACTTACCATGAAAATTAGTAGGTGCATAGATGTTTGAGAGAAGAATAGTTTCCCCCAACTCCAAACTTGAAATAAGCATAGAGATGGAAGACTTGGAGGACACCCACCAAAGAGGATGAATCTTCAATGGATTCCAGAGGAAAGCCACCCCACCTGCATTAACTTGAACCCCAATGCACTGACAACTGCCCCACTCCCACAGTTTAGGCAACAAACCAATCATACCTTCAACAGTTAGCTTAGTCTCCCGTAAAAAAAAACATCAGTAGAATGAGTTCTCAACAATTCACAAATAGCTTTTTATCGAGGTCCACTGTTCAAGTCCCTTACATTCCAAGAAATGACAATCATTTTGGAGGGTTAGAGAAATGGGAATCCAGGGTCTTTATAGACCTAGAATCCACCAAAGACTCCCCCATCATCTCTATTTTCTCCAAATCCTTCTTTCTCCCCACTTTGGAGGACTTCTCAGTAGCCCCTTTCTTTAGGTCCTTCTTAAGAATTCCCAATGAAGGAGAAGCCTTACTGCCTTTTACTGAGCTCACCCCCACTTTCTCCAATGGAGTGGAAATCTCTCCCTCCCCCATCTTCGTATCCAAAATAGCCTCAGACCCTCCATGAACCACCAAACTCATATCTATTTCCAAATGTACAACCCTATTCTCCTGAGAAGACTGGTTGTAATATGGAATAATTCCTTTCTGAACCCCGTCTAAATAGCCTTGACCCAAAAACAACATTCCTAAATTCACCTCCTATTGACCAAGATCATCTAACACCTCAAACCTCTTAACATAATCTGCTGCTTGGCGCTCCTTAATAGTCCTCTTTTGACCCCGATTCCTATTACAAACCTTAGCAGGAATAAAACCCTCCGCTTCCATAGTCTCACCAAGCACGCGGTCCTTTTCCTTATCAACCTTAGAAGGATTGTGAGGAGGTTGAGCCACCTAAGTCCCAAAAGGTTTAGACTCCGAGCATCTTCTTTGTAAATGGCCATATTCACGACACAAATGACAACAAAAGGGCAAGGTCTCATAGTCAAGCTGCTACACCCACGAGCATGAACCCACATGAATTTCCAAAGAATCTAGAAGAGGGTTATTTAAATCCATTTCAACACAAATACGGGGAAAATTCATTACCTTTCTATCCTGAGTTTTCTAAGAAGGACCCACCGGTTTTCCTAATAACGAAGCAACTCGATGCAAAATGTCATTGCGCCAAAATTTCACTGGAAATCTGGGGAGATGAACCCACATCGACACCCGATTCATAAGCTCCTCTGAAGGATCAAAACCCACATGCCAAGGTTTAATGAATAAACCAACTCGATTGTGGAAATAAGACCCACCTTCAAACACTCTATTGCGATCCGCCATGCAATTAAATGTCACCATGAAATAGCTATCTGCTAACAACATTTCCATCTACCCCTCTGGAGACCAAGTACAATGAGCCCACAATTCCAAAAATTGGAGTGACACCCTCATTCCTAGAAATTTGCAGAGAAAATCATGTTATTGAGAAATACTCGATGTCCTCAAGAATTGATTTAGGTTGAATAACCAACACCGACCTATCTTTGGAGCATTCTAGGCAACCATTTGTCTTTAGTATACGAGAACCACCAGCTGGAACAAATCCACTGTTACTTGGATCGTCTGAAAATAAGTTATGATTAAAAACCCTTGGAGAATGAGTTGGAGAAGTGTTGGGAATAGGTGCCTCAACTTCCAGCTTGGACCTCTAAAAGACGTGGAAAAATTTCATTCTTTCATGCCTTTACCACCCTACTGCCAGGGTTCAATCTTTGAGGCATGGTCTGGCAGTTTTACCACTTTACCATGGGCCTCTGATAGTCTAGCTACGGTGGCACGGTGTTATCGCGTTACCACAGGGTTTTCTTCTGGCGATGGAGGTAGCGCAGTGAGCGACGAGGGAGTGGCGAGCTGGCGAAAGGAAGGTTTACCTCCTTACCGCAGGTGCTGATCAATGGTGGCGTGGTGGCGACGATTGATGACAATGACTTAGCGATGACCATTTACCACTCCACCGCAATGGCCTTTCGGCTGTGTCACGGTGGCACGATAAACCATTAGTGGTCTAGGCGAGCAGTCATCGACCTACCGCGGAAGGCTAGCAGTCAGGGTCCGATGGCACGGTAAGCCGTTGATGGTCTATGCAAGCGGTTACTTTCTTAGTGTGGAGGTCTGGCGGTCTCAGTCTGGTGGCACGGTGGTGACCCGACGGTCAGTGCTGGCAGTTACCGCTGCACCATGGTTGACTGTTGCTTGCTCAGCGGTAGTGCGGTAAGAGATGCGTGTCTCTTGTTGACCACTCTGAATCTGAGCTAGAAGTGGCTAGCGAACAGGAGGGTGACATGAGGCAGTTTCTGTTTAGTTGAAGACCAAAAATGATGAAGGCAGTAAATGCAGTTTGTTTCAGCTGGTGATAGGATCAATTTCTGGCAATGAATTAAATGCCCGAGTGGCTCGATATGACTGTGCAATATCAGTTTGGTCAGAGGATCGGATTATCTGGTTGGGAAATCGACATGAATTTAATGACTGGTGATTGGTTGATTTGATTGAATGTAGGATTGTTTGCACAGTCAGTTATTGTTATATAAGTCACACAAGTGTGATGATTATAGGGGTTGATTTAAGTCTGTTTTAGATTGTAACAAATTGTTGCGAGCTTAGACAGAGAGGAAGTGCAAATGGTGACTGTGCGTAGTAATTGTTTTTATTGTATACTTGTGCTAAGTATTGTAACAGTGAATGTATGCTACTCAGTCTGATACTGTGAGCTGACTATCCAGAGAGAGAAGTTTGCATTTTGTATGTAAACGTATTTATTGAAATACAAAGAGATCGATCTTGGTGTGGTGGGTTTTTTACCCAAAAGGGTTTTCCCATGTAATTTTGGTGCTTGCTTTGTCTGTATGTTATTTTTCTACTACTCTTGATATCCTGCATGTATGCATTATAAGTTTTAGAACTATTTTTTTACACCTCTCCTCTATTGTTTTAGCGTTAGGAAAATGTTTCTGCACTGTTGTTTTCTTTTCAAGAAGAAGCTCCAAATGCAACTCTAAAGTCCAGAGGGGATTTCACCCCTGATGTCTCCCTCGGAGCCATGCAGAAAAAACTCCAAGACCTTACCAGGTTGAACCAAACCTCACACCCTCACCACACAACCAACCAAGGCCAGACCCAAACAAGTCAATCAACAACCCAACTGAATAAAAAAAGTAGTGTCTAATAGCAGCAACACAAAGAGGAAAGAAGGCTAACAACGAAAGCTTCACCCTACCGACGCACCCCACACACCATCTTGAAGAAGCCCACAGAAAAAAACTTACCCCCAAAGCAAACAAAGTGCCCACCCCTCAGTAGATCAAAAGCACAAAAGATAATAGACAAGGTAGAAGTGACATGCATAGAGGGGAAGGCCCTCATGCAGGCCTCGCGACAACTCGTGATTATGAAAACTCCATTCGCAACAAAATCCCTATAATTGCTCTGTCTTAAATGTCATCTTTGTTAAGGCATTACCAAGTGGATTTTAATCATTGCATCATCATATATTTTAAATATTATACTCTATAGCTTAGTTGGATATAGAAACCCATCTACCTCATGCTAAACCTCCCATCACACCGACACATAAAATCAATCAAATTTAATTTCATTGTACCTTATGTTCTAATTATTTTCATTCATTTTCAAGTCTAAACATTAATAAAAATATTAGGGGATTTTAAGAAAACAACCTTAGACATTTAATGTGGTAGTTCATCTACTTTATTAAGGTGTAGGACCTTGTATTCTCATACCAACATATATTGGGTATGGTTTTTGAAAGGGTGCATGTTCATTACCTATGTTTCAATAAAAAAATATTAGGAAAGTCCCCTTGGTTTAGAAGAGCTAAAATTAAAAGAATGTATTACCCATATTAGTAAATTGGTCCAATTTTTCTCAAATTAAACATAAGTATATAGTATTTCTCCTTGAGTTTGACATCCCTAACACTTAGTAGAAGCTTACCTTCAAGGATTTAGGGACTTACAACTATGTACACCAACATATTTGTGTTGTTTATAGGGATATGATATCTTGGTTCATATTATAAAAGATCATGTAACACATTCATTGAAGAATGTGCATTAATGTGTAAGTTGGAACCTTGTTGAAACTTACACCAACATTATGGTATTGTTATTGGGGATATAATATTTTTGATCATATTCTCAATAAATTGGTGATTCATCATTATCAATTTGTTATTTGATTGATATCTCATTAACTTACACCAAAAAAATGATGCATGCTAGTGAGAAGAAGACAAGGACATGAGTTCTTGTATGGTACTTTGGATTTCAGCTATTGGGAAAAAATTATCTCTTTCAAATAAAGAGTGGTGACTCAGTTTTAGTTCAACCTATAATTAATTTTTACATCAAAATACTTGAATATGGAGTCAATAGGCATCCCAAATACCATAAACAAAAAGAAAAATCCACAACTCATTCAATGAGATAAGGAAAAAAACGGAAGGCTCAAAATAATGGCAATTCATTTAGACCTACCTATCAATATTTATACGTACTTCAAAAATTATGTACAAATTGTTTATTTATGTATTCAAGAGACCAATATAGACTTTTGTCATTAGAGAACATAGAAAAATACAATGGTTTGATTATGTAGTAAACAAAGAAGATGTGTGTTTTGGTAAATGTGCATAACATGATTGGTGCATATATATAAAGTCATGACATGCAACTTATCAATATCTAATGACATAATTTGATGGCCATCATCCCACCTCTCCTGAGATGGCATATAACTAGCACTTGCTTTAGGGGGGTGCAATAGTTATGCCGATAGAGTATGGTATACAAGTAAACACAATAAGGAGGTATAATTTAAAATATATACCAACTCCTAATCTTCACTATATACATGAGATGTGATCTATCATGAAAGTTACAGATAAAATGTATATACTATTGAAAACCTCATTAAAGGGCAATGCATTGATTTCGACATCAGATTCCCTTTGGGCTTTAATCGACGATCGATCGATGTCAGAGAGGCCTTGGACATCAATTGGACATACAACACCCTATTAACTCATACAATGGTTTAAAGTCCAAGCTAACTTCTATTTCCCAGTTTCTCCTTTGCTCTTGAAATCAAATTCTTCTAATAAGTTGGATTCTTCAACTCAATCTAACATCAATTATGTTGGTTCTCTATAGATTCTCTATTTATTTCCTTAGTTCATGAATATACTAATTTTACTATAGATATCATAAAATAATATAGCTTCATTTATTAATATACAAATTATTCTCTATATTTATTTAACCTTATTCAGATTAGGATGACTAAAATATTGCTTTTGAGAAGTTTAAAAGGTGTTAAATTAGTTTTCTTTAATTCCTACATTTACTATTGCCTAATGAAAAGTGTGCTAGTTTTGATTCAAATAACCATGTCCAAAATTTTCACATTCTAAATAAGTTAAATAATATATCCCAATTCAAAAATATTCTTTTGTTTGTTAAAGGAACACATTTGTGACAAGTTAAAAGGGAATACAAACAACTCTCTCTATATGCAAGTATTTTTTGTTGTTGTGTACACAGGAAATAATGCCATTTCTAGTCATTTCTTGCTCTACTCCATTCTCTTTGTCACTTCTTCCAGTATTTTCTATCTACATTGTTATCATGCAACCACTATTAGTGCTTCATATTACAATACTTGTTTTGTATTGTTTTCATGAAGATGAAGTATTTCTTCATCAAATCATATATCTTAGGGTCCCCACTATTGAATCTTAATATTTGCCTTGCCATCTGGTTGAAAGTAAATTGCAGTTTATCATTTATGTTGAAAAATTCATAAATGTCAAGGTTCAAGGGTATTAGGTAATTTAAAACAAGAGCGATGAAATAGCCAAATTCCTGCCAAAGTCTAAGCTAAATGTGTATCAAAATCAACCTAGGAAATGTTGACAACATGGAAAATTTATTTATTTCTTAATAACATATCTAGAAAAAAAACAATAAATCTAATATGGCTCATAGGAGTGCTCAACGCATAGATTTGAAATTTGCAGTGTTCTTGGCCCTCTAAAAAAGACAAATAAATATCCCTTCTAATTCTGGACATCCACCCCTACTAGTTATGGACATCCAGGTCAATATCCATTTATCCTTCACTTTAGAGTTTTTATCCCCAAGCTTATAAATAGGTCCAACTTGAGAGGCCATGCCCATAAATTCCAATATGTTATATTGCAGTCCTTTTCTTGTAGTTTTTGAAGTTTGTTTGGTTGCATTTAAAAATCAAACACAACTAAAAATGCTAATTGGGAACTAATTTTATTTATTTCAACTGAAGACAAAAGCCTTACTCCAAAATATAACTAAACTAGCATACACATATTAATTAATAATATATATAAAATACACCGAGAGTTATCATTATCAAGGCACCTATTGCACTGAGAAAAAATGCTTACATCTTCATTAACATTAATTTCAAAAGTAATATATATGATTTCATTATAGTTTATATCATTGTTTATTTCAATTCCCATATATAAGGCTACACATTAAAATGTATTGGAATTCCTCCCCAAACTTATAATTTAATGTTTTGATTAATAGTAGCTTTGTAAGTATCTAATTTTAAATTTTATAAAGATTAACCGAAAATCATACCAACTCGTATATAACAAAACATAACATCAACATCAACCATTTCCATTTAATTAGAACACAAATACTTTCAATTTGTTTAAAGAAATAGTTTCACTTATTTAAACATTTATGCACTAGTACTAACTTTTCAACAATATTCAAAAAATAGTGGAACAATCTTACAACTCATGTATTATTATCATTTCATTTTTTTTCATAAATCATCAGATTTACTATTAAAAAAAACTAAGAACAATATAAAGAAAAAAATCACATCAACTAAATTAGACATATCCACTGAGTTTATTTGAAATGTTTGAAAACATTGTTAACAAGAGGGTGCTGCCACAATAGTGGTTTACACTTTTTGGAAGATCTTGATTTTTGTTGAAATCACACATTTTTAAAAAACATAATGATTTAAGCCTTGAAAATTTCCATTTAAAGGATTCCAATTGAAGAGGGTTTGATCAAACCACCTTATACCAAGCCCCCTTGGATAGAACCCCACTAGTTTTAAACCATACCTATAACAAAATCTCCTTTACACCTATCAAAATGCTAATAAAAAACTACTTTTGATTTACCTTTTGGGGGATCAAATGAACTCATTTAAAATTATTTTTTGTAAGTATGTAGTCCTTATTATAAGCTTCCAAAAAAGTATAATTTTAATTAAATTAAATTTGATGATTATATTTTTTTTTAAATTTCTTGTGAATGTAGGTTTTTCACCGAAAATCAAGCTCTATGTTTTCCACATGTGGAAAAATAGAAGATTATATAAAAAATTAATTTTAAAATATCTTCAGGTTCGATATTTATGTCCTTGATCCATTAAAAAGATAAAATTGAATTTTGATACATACATAAAAAGTTATGTTGTATACAGTCTCCCTATGTCTGAATTGTAATTGGTTTGACTTCGAAACTTGATCAAGGAAAAATATTTAATAAAACACTATGAAACCAAATGAATTGGTTAGATATAGTATTTAAAAATCTAAATTCAAAAAAATTAGAATTTTATCCTTCATACAAAAAAAATTATGTTGTATACAGTGAGCATCAATCCTCAAAAATGTTGTTTACTGATAAAAACTAGTTTTCGAAGGAGATGAAAAAAAAGTGCAATCTGATTCCAAATTTTTTGAAAAAAATATATTTAAAATCTATAGAGAAAACTTCACAAATCACTATTTTGCATCATCTTCAAATTCCTCATGGTTTAGCCGCTATAGGAACCCGAAAGTGAAGATTTAGTTTAAAAAAACCAGTTAAGTGTCTAGTTTGCCCAAAAATTGTAAACCAGTATTGTGGGATCACCCAAGATATACATTCAAGCATTTGAATGTAATGAAACCTAGAGCTTTGCAATTGAATCTACACAATACACTGTATGTGCTTAGCATGGACAACACAGTAGTGACTGAGCTATGAATATGGTGCATATTTTTACACAACAACCACATATGTGAGTGATTAGTCATTAGTAATTTATGCGATTGTGAGGTGCAACCTTGAAAACTTAGGATTTCAAGAAGAGAAGTTTTTTGTATTTTTTAACAAAGAGACTTAATTAAGCTACAAACATTATCGTAAGATCTCATGTTCAAAAAGGAAGATCAATGATATTAGGTGTTTCACTACTTCAAATTATTACCAATACAAAAGAAAACTTCTTCCCCCTGAACATAGATAAATTTATTAGTGAGTACAACTCCAAAATGAAAAGATTTAGAAAACAAAATAAGTTCCAAGACTCCATTGCTCCCTGCAAGATTCAGTTTAGAAAGACAATCTGGAAAGATTCAAACTGAGTAGCTTAAGGAGTCTAAGGGCCTGTTAAATACCGCATGGATAGGAATAATTATTCTCAGAACCAAAGACCATTAACCTCAATTCGCATACAAGTTTTTCATATCTAAGATAGTATCCAATAGCTTGCCACAACAACAATGTTTATTTTTCTTGCTTTTAGTGATTCACAAGAAATACATCTTAAGTAAAAATCCTCCATTCTTTCGTTCTAGCCAAGAATCGTCTACAAAGCTTGGAGGGTTCCTCATGGCAACTAGATGTGAAGATGGGTGGAAGAGAAGAAACATACAATGATTTGGATGAATAAAGAAGAGAGAATAAGATAAGAATAGTAGCTCTTTCAGAGCTTCCACCACATATAAAAAAAGTAGCAAACTTTCGCATTTTCACCAAGGATTGCATACTCTTAAAGCAACAACAGAGAGCATTATATTCATCTCCTGCTGGATATTTAAACTAATTAAGAACCGAAAGTGGTTACCTGAAACACTGATTTATCAACGTTGATAGTTGGTTCAAGCTCAAAGGAATGTCACTCTTTAGCTAAGGGCAATCTTCATTTGTAAACTCTCAGCTCTTCAATCATGTATTAGCCTAAGATATTCCTATCTATGAGTTTTTGCGTCTCCCTTTAAAGATTCCTGAGTATCTAAAAATGGTGAGTATGTTCTTTGCTAAATTTCTAGCATCTAACCAACCAACCTCTCTTTAGACTCAATTTTTACATTTTAAAGCTTCTTGTGATTTTATTGTAAGAGAACTAATTCAAGAATCAGTTATTCGCCTATCTCATGGCGCCTCTTCACTCCACCAAGATTTGGTTATGAACTACCCAATTTCCCTGATCAAATTTGATGGTGCTAGTGGTAGTTAAGCCATCGTGGCTAGTTCATTTTCAACATTCACCGAATATGTCAAATTAAATTTATTGAGTTTTTACTGACACATACTCGTTGCTTTCACTGTATAATGTCTCTCGATTTAATTATTTCCAATAACTTTATTTTTAAGCCAGTACCATGGAACATGTAAATAAGTAAAATAGTAATCAGAATGTGAATAGTAATAATTTCTAACTATTACCATAGTAGAAACATAGTAAAATAGTAAACATATTGTTGTTTTTCTTAAATGCATTGCCTACTGCAAATGCTTGGTAATATTTTCTTCACATCATAAATTTCTATTTATAGATAGGCTAAGACAATAAAAAATAAGAAAACCCTAATTAGTCTTAGTTGGTGCTGTAGAGTAAACTGCATAAAGGTAGTTGCCAACTAGAAGAGATGAATTGAAAGCAAATCCATGCCTGTCAAGTAACTCTCAAGAGGACTATCAGAAACAAACAAAATCTGGAAAGAATGATATTTTTTCTCTTTCCCATTAAATGCAACAACAAGCATTAAATTTTACATTGTAATCTTTTCTCATAAGTGGTAATTGTGTTGTAAAGTTTACAAGTTAGTGGTAAAATTGTGTCGTGTAGCAGACTGAAAAATCATTTATAGGTGTGAGACAAGTTTTCAGCTGAAAATTCAAACAATATGTAGCCTATTGGCTAAATATGAAGTTGAATAGGAGAACTTGATATGTTTCTTGGAATTTTGACAATAGTTAATTTATAGAGGTCCGTGTATTAAATAATGATATGATTATTGATGTAATAAATAATGGTAAAATCCTTGATACATCTATGCACTATCATCACATGATATTTTAGTGTATTTCTAATCAATATCCCTCTTCTCCTAGCAAATAAAAGAAATTGAGTAGTGTGGAACAATTATTGAGTTGTTGAAAACTCAAAGAGCTAAATTTGAACATATCAATCCTATTCTATTGAGAATAAAGGATGAGTTGTCTTATAATGAGAGGATTGTAATGATAAGGGTTTTCAAATACAGATGGATGATTTTATTATTGATAAGAAAAGAGGAAAAAATTAAGTGGTCAAAAGCTAAAATTGTTGCACTTAAAAATGTATAGAACTTATCAATAAGAAAAGAGAAAGAACTGTCTTATGAAGAAGAATATGATTAGTGCTACTAAGATGAAGATATTAATTATGAAGCATCAAAATATGGTTTTATGGAAGAAGATGAATATAATAAGTATGATGAATTTGACCATGATTGTCAAGGTGAATATAATTCTAAATTAGCATGAGTCATCCACTCACATGATTAAACATCCATGGGAGCTCATGCATCTCTCCCAATGGTCCAGACCATAAAATGAAGACATCATAACCTATACAAATATAACAATAGTGCAAGTCCAAAATGGTTATCAAGAAATAGAAAGAGAAATTACTACACAAGTTGTTACTACTATATCTAGATCTTGAATGGAGTTGATATGAACAATGACAAGGAGAAGGAAAAGCTAAATGTTGAGACAAAGAGTACTAGAATTGAAAATAAGTAGACTAATAATGAAAATATAGTGCAATATGATGTAGTGAAGAAGAAAGAGGTTCCACAAGCTCATGAACATGATTTTCTAGAAGGAGAAAATCTAGTTTATAAGGTACAACCATTTTAGTCCCAACCATTAGAAGAACAATGCATAGACAATGAGAAGGGGAACCAAGTGTTCCTTATTTTAGTCAATTTATTCCATGCATTTCTAATGAAAATTACTTGACCATCCCATATTATCAATTAGATATACCATATGAAAGTGTTTCATTGCACAAAGAAGAGGTCAACAAACAAAGGGAAGAGAGCTTGTTGCACATTATGGATGACACATATGAAATTGAAAATTAAGTACCATATTTTGATGTTGTTCCTAAACTTCTTAGTGGATGTAATGATAAATATGATGAAGTTTTTGAGTCTCCCTTCAACCTAGCTCATGTTGATGATATAAATGTCAAAATATTAATCTCTTGGATCAAGGTAACAATTTACTCATATGTGCAAATAAAGGAAGACCCTTAAGATGCATCACTATTGGTAATCATAAGATTTTATGATGATTATTGAAACTTACCCCTTATTATATTTTTCTATACTACTACTACTGTTATTCTTCAAAAGAGTGAATATGGGCATAAACAACCTATGATATTTGTCACCAAGTCATTCCATGATGACAAATGGAGGTATGCACCATGGGATAATAAGATATAGTATTAGAAGAATCTATTAATAGGATGACATTCAAGCTATTTCTTCGAGAATAATTTGATATGTCAAACATCTTGGTACCTTTGGTGCATATGTGACTACATGATGTCAAAGTCCCTGCAAGGCAAGGTGCATGTTTAGATGGAATGGAAGTCAATGAGATAAGTTTCAAGTGTACATCCACCTTTTGTCACCTCCAAAATGATCCAAGGATTTATTTTTTCTAAGGAATATGAGCTATCCCCTTGGATGGAATGATTATCAACAAGACACACCTAAGTGGTAGTCCAAAAATTATGTATTGATATATATTGGTTTATTGTAGGAAGATTATAGTGGGCTGCTACTCAAATGTTTGAAATAGAAAAGAATATGGATTTGGACATGTCCATATAAATTTACCAAGGATTATGGTCACGATGGTACATACTACCTTACAAACTTGGCTAAAAATCTTGAGTCTAATGGTTCATGAAACTATGGACTACAAATATTTCTTGTAAGTAACAATTTCCCCTTATGTATATTATGTTTTGTGTTGTTTGTGTATGTTGTCCTATGTATTCATGACCCATCTTGGTCTTGAAGAAGTGTATTTGTTTTGTCCCTTCCTAGTCCCTTTTGATTTGCATCCCAAAGATAGCTATAATCTTGATGTATCTACAATATACACATGTTCCCAACAAGAACCAACAATGGCACCCCATTTGATTATGTTCATTTTTCTTGACTCATAGCCGCATTATGTATTTTGGCCTTATTTATCCCATAATTTGTAACTAATCTAAGAAATCATCATAATGTGATCAAATTTTACATAAGTGATACTCTTTTCCATTCCCCACGTTCCCTCCAACTATTGCAAGTTGCAAAAATCCCAAAATAATATGTATACCTTTCCTAGTCATTTTTGTAAGTGTGGAAAATTTTA
Organism: Sequoiadendron giganteum; assembly: GCA_007115665.2. Classification (NCBI taxonomy): domain Eukaryota; kingdom Viridiplantae; phylum Streptophyta; class Pinopsida; order Cupressales; family Cupressaceae; genus Sequoiadendron; species Sequoiadendron giganteum. The sequence continues at coordinate 289,621,266 of CM021104.1, forward strand.
AGTTTCAAAAATTTCTATCTGTGTATGGGTGAACCCACAAAAATGGTTTACAATTCGAGTGAGGAAGGAAAACTTCCAAAAACCTCACCCATGCAAAAAAAATTCATTTTGAGGGGTTCGAGCGAACTCAATGTTCAAACGAACCCAAAAGTGGTTCGGTCGAACCAGGGTTCGAGCAAACCACTTTGCATGTGGGAACCCGCATTTCCCATTGTGGAAAGGGGGTTCGATTGAACCCTGGTTCGACCGAACAAGGGTTCAAGTGAACCCCCTTTTTCCCACCTTCCCACCCTCTGACACAAAAAGACACCAGATTTTCGCCCTTCAAAGCTCGGGTTGAGGATGAAAATGGAGGAGAATTCACAGACCCAACTAGAATATGGTATTCCTCAAAACGAGCTATCCAACGAATATAATTTTAATATGTTTTGGTTTTATTATGAATGTGTTGTTTTAGTTTTATTAAACATAGGTTTTTCACCGAAAATCAAGCTCTATTTTGCACATGTGGAAAAATAGAAAATTATCAAAATAATTTTTTTAAAAATATGTTCATGCTAGGTATTGATGTCCTTGATCCATTAAAAAAATAAAATTGAATTTTGATACATACAAAAATTTTTATGTTGTATACAGTCCGCCTATGTCTGAATTGCAATTGGTTTGACTTCAAAAATTGATTAAGGAAAAAATATTCAATAAAAAACTATGAGACCAAATGAAAGTGATAGATATCATAGTTACAAATCTAAATTCAAAAAAATTATAATTTTATCCTTCATACAAAAAAGGTTATGTTGTATACGGTGAGCGTCACTTTTTTAAAATGTTGTTTTTTGAAAAAAAAAAAATAAATTTTTGTGGGAGATGGAAAAAAAAGTGCAATCTGATTCCAAAAATTTTGAAAAATATATTTTTAGAATCTACAGACAAAATGTGATGAGACTCTAGTTTACATCATCTTCAAATTCCTCACGGTTTAGCCGCTATAGGTGCCTGAATATGAAGATTTAGTTAAAAATAATAATTGTAGTGTCCAGTTTGGCCAAAAACTGTAAACCACTATTGTGGGATCACCCGTGTACCTTTCCTCCAATCCCCAACTTTTTCTCTATCTTGTCAAATTTTCATAATATCTCCTCTAGGTATGCTTTTCATTTCATCCTTAATTTATGACATTTTGGAGTTGGATATGTGGGCATACTGTAAAGTCCGGAAATCTCACTTACAAATTATATCCTTCAATTCCCAAAGATAATTTAATAGAATAAATTAATTATAAATGGTGTGGAAAAAGGTGGAATAATTACATTACTTCATTATCATCAAAAAGGATTTTCATACATTAATGAGTCAATACGAACCTCGTCACAAATCCGTGCCAATACATAACCTATCCATGAAGACTTTCACAATGATACACATCACACATAAATTCAAATACGGTAATGCAAATAATAGAAACAACAAGATCATCAATGCATCCACAGAAGAGCCATAACACAAAGAATTTCATGAGTGGAAAACCCTTGTAGGGGTGAAAAACCACTCGTAAAAGTGCCTCACTGGCAGAGCCTTACTGGCTATAACATCTCAATGGTTACAAGTTGCCTCACAGGCAATGATCATAAGGTCTCATTGTCATGACCATTCATTACATATTTTTGGATAGCATGAATATCACGCCTAACAAGGGACATAAAGAAGTCCTTCTATAGGTTACAAGAGTCAACAAGCAACATTTTCTAGTTTGACTAGTGCATCATCCTTGCATATGAAAGTTACGGTAATGTCAACACTAATATAAATTTAATTCCAAGTAATTGCAATAAGACCATTCTACCTCTAATATCCTCTCCCATATCATACAAGTACACTAGAAACCATTCACATTAAGTTTCATGAAAGTAAACCGAAGCCTATTAGGAGGCGCATATGCCTTTACAATTATAACTGAAATTCTTGCTTCTAAACTCATTAATTCATGAACATATCAACAATAAGAGAATAATACTATAAAAGAGTTAAGAAGGTATAGCTCATGTATGTACGAGAATACATATATGAGCTAATGAATAATATATATGAGTATACATTCTTACACAAATAAAACCCAAGATCAACTAAGTGAGCAGTTGCAATCAATAAACAAGATTTCTTTATTATTATTCAAGGGATGTGCTATAAATCCATACTTCTATTTATTTTCAGAACAAGCATAAAGTCCTTTTTAACAACAAATGTAAATATAGGATTTAGTATGCAAGATAATCTTTAGGATATAACAAATCATTATGTTTGAATTTAACATATTTTATAATTCTTTTTCCAAATCCAACATAGTCATAACAACAAGCAATAAAGTTTCTTTCCATAAACATTCATTTCTCTTTGTTACAAGAACGAAAAGTAGACAATATTTCAAAGTATTCAATGCAAGTTTTCTTTCTCATAAATGCCTTAGTTTGTCCACATAATGCATATGGTAAATTCAATGAGTATCTAAGCTTTTGTTTCCATGAAATGGTTTATGTGGTTCTATTTCGCAAGTTCAAATACCATGTACCAATCCTATTCTTCTTAATTGGACGTTTCCTTATGCTTAATCTTGCAATATCTATGAGTTTCAATGATATCCAAAGTACCCAAAGTAAGCTACAAAGATGGTTAAAGATCTTCGTTGCTCAACCTTCTCTTTACATGAGAAAACAAATATCACATGAATTCACTCCAAATGTAATGAAGTTCAAGTATTTATCAATTCAACATTGGTTAGGAAAAGTAAATTACATTATATTTCCAAGTTTGTCCCAACAGTTTGAATCACAAGATAAGAATTAACCATCTAATTTCACCTTTTTCCCTCCATTAGGTTTGAGTCATTTTATTATATATAACAAGGTTAAATCTATTATGAGCATATGTGCACTCTTCTCAACATTGTAATATTCAAAGTCCCATCTCTAGTTAAATTAAGTAGTTCTAAGTAATGAATCTATCAAAATTGAGGGATTTATTTACAAGTAAAATTATAGCCATTTTAAATTAAAAAGTGGGTTTCAAGCAAGATAGTGTATTAGTGAATAGATAGATATAGTTTCGAAAGAAATGACCTCTCTCTTGCATAGTTTCCATTCCATTGCGGTGAAATCAAATTGCAACCAAGCAAATAACTTCTAAATAGGAAATATATACATTTTCATAAATAAAACTCAGTTTTCCACATCTATCATTTTGTTAATTCACCGGTTCTTCCACATGTCGTAGTACTAATCATTTTGTATATAATTTCTATGTACTTATATATATATATTTATATATATATTATATATATATATATTTATATATATATTTATATATATATTATATATATATATAATTAAATATAAATTTAACTATATTTTATATGATAGTAAAGAAAAGTCAGTAATCTAAATTCACAGATGATATACCTTTATTTTAGATACAACTTCAAACTGCTTTTCAAATGCATTCATAGCCATATAATAATAAGTAGATATAAATATATATATATATATATATAAATTACATATGGGTACACACACATATACATACATTTATTTACTCAATTATTTACGTATCCATTTTTGGAAAAGAAAAATTATACAATTTACATTCAAATATTCCTACCCATGCTTGTTACAGTTTGATTTAAAACCAACAGTAATGCTTTCCAGCACTGATCAAACATTGACAACCTATTCACCAGAAACATATATATATATATATATAATTATTTAACAAAGATAGTGATTAGAATCTATTTTCAAACAGGAAGATCAGTTTACACGGAGGAGTCAAGGAAGAACCCTACGCAGCCGCACCGAGCCCTATTCTTTGATGGAAAGGCCAGCCCCTCCCCAGTCCGCGACCCCTCCTTTGGGGTCCGCTGCCTGTGGGTGGTGCCTCCCCACAAAGAAACTCTCCCCATTAGGGGGGAGGCATGGATTGTGGGGGATGGTCTCCCCTTCGCCCAGCACGCCAGAGCTCTTCCAATGGGTGCGGGTAAACACAAATTTGAAGCACAGTTTTCAACAAAAATACAAAGTTTAACAGAGTTCTTTTCAATGAATATATATTTACATATATATATTCTCATATATATGTATATATATATATATATATATATATTGCCGAATTTATGCATATATATATATATATATATGAGAATATATATATCAATTATAATAACCAGGTGCAATAATGCTTTCAAGATCAGGAATATTTTCATGAAAGAGAATGTCTGGTTGCACATTCATGATCAAATAAGACTAAACAAACATAGTTCTAAGTAAATAACAAATATATCTTCTTCTTTTTTTATTCCTCAAATAAACATAATGAAATCATTCTGAACTTTGTTTCCCAAAGAAATATTCAGATGCACTAGAAGAGGATTAAAATCTGGAAATCGCTTCTCCTCTGAAGATGATTGCTGAGATCCCAACTGTAGAATTCTCCTTCCTTCTATCCTCTTTCCAATTTCCCTATAAATTAATTAGCCATGCTATAGCCAAAATAAAATTCCCCTTTCGTGCATCCCCATTTTCCCATTTTCTTGTTGTAGGGCAAACCTCCCAAGAATTTTTATCAAGAAATGGTTGTTCTTCCGGTAATGACCTCTCCTTTATTTAAAGTTTTCTTTTTTTATTTACAAAACCTAATCTAAAAATAATAATGTTTATTTTTAATGCACAATATTTATCTCCCCCAAAATAGGAAATAGCCTTTTTAATTTTCAATAAATTTATTTCTTCAATTAATTAATAATGAAATATTACTCACTCACACAATAGATAATTTATCCTAAATAACAAAGTATTTCCATTTAATTAAATTATTTTCTCTAAATAACAAGCATTATCAATAAATGAAGAAATGCATTTTCTAAATAAAACATAATTTATTTATTTATACTTTTGCACTTTTACTTCCTTATAAATGATTTTAAAAGGCATTCTAAATGTGAACCACAAAAATAGGAGTCGTGACATCCTTCCCCCCTTAAAGAATCATCATCCCGATGATCAACTTAATTAAAGTTAAAACCTCATACCTCTATGTTTGACCTTAATGCTAAAAGCAACCGTCTTGTCTGTTCATAATTATAAAATTCATGTGGCTAGCATCCATACACTTGTACACCTCATTAGCACATCATGGCTTCATCAATTCACTCTATTTACTTTATCTAATAAAACATACAACTAATTCATCTTTGTCATACGATTTCTACATCTTAATCAATTCTTTTTGCATACCTAAGATATTCACTGATTGATAGAAAACATCTATGTTCATTTATGTCAACATACCTACTTGTATGAGATGTTAGAATAATTGTCTCTATGATGATAACCAAGTATCCCATACTACTTGTTATCATCATTAGCAAATTAAAATACGAACCCAAAGAAGTTCATAGAAAGGTTCCAACAGTTTGAAAAGTCAACAAGCTGCAAAAGATCATCAACAGGATTATAAACATTGAAGATAAGAAGATTACTTACCAAAACAAAAGGTTCAAGTTGGTTACCATAGCAACCTAGAATACTAGATGCCAGGAAGATCATCTAGAGCTCGATACTGGTTCAACCAGTTACTTATATTTCACAACAAAAAGTAATTCACATTCTATTGATAGAAAAAGTAACTCTGTAATAACAAAGTTATTCATAAGGGTGTTATATATCCTTTATTGTTTTACAAATGTTGGAAGAGTGCATCAAAGATAAATACAATTACATATTTTAATTGAACGAACCATACAATGACCAATACAATGATGCATATCTATCTTTTAAATTAAATAAAGAAAACCAAATATTTAATCAATCTTCAACTGCCATCACCCAATGGTCTTCCACAAGCTGAAGGTCAAGAGTATGGTTAAGGTGCTTTTCCCACCCAACCATGAAGCAAATCACTTTCCCGAGATTCTTCCTAACTCGAAGAACACTTGGCCCTGCATGAGGCGCCTAGGAACCAATACTAATAGGGCAAGAGGGAAACTCTCGATGCATGCCTGATGCCTTATATGCATTATCATATTAGAATGATCATATTTCTTGCGTACAAGATGTGGCAAATAACATATACAAATTCTAGGCATTCATTATCCATCTATTTCAATGGTGCATCTCGCTTTGGCCAAAGCATATAAATAAAATTTGGTTGATCTTGGAAAAGAAGATCACCTTCTCTGTTAACCCACATTCGGCATCCTGTCCTAGAAGGTAAGCTTAAAATTTACAACAAATTCATCAAGTTGCATAAAATAAGGATCAATGATATACTATTACATAACATGCTTAAATGCACATAGAATGATTAATCAAACAAGAGTACATGAACTCCTGGTGCCTAACTCACACCGGGTATGGATACACAATTTACTTGTAGTGCCTCTCTCGCACAACCATGGATAATATCTCGTATACAATGTGCATTTCTCATTCAAGTTTTTATACAATGAATATGGTAAGTGCATCTCTCACACAAGTGCATTGCTTGCACAAAAAATGAAATATGCATAAATTGTAGTAGTGCAGTTATAATGATCGTTACTCAATCCCTTAAGCATAATGAATACCAAAAGTATATCACACACAAATTTTGAAAGGTTATCATTACTCAAGTATTATATCCACACAAAGGAATCAATAACTAACTTAGGTGCATTACTCGCATGAGAACAAAAATGATATGAAATTTTGCATCTTTCACATGTTGATATAAGTATAATGAACATTTATTGTTCAAGTATAAATATACATATAATTAAGGTAACAATTTTTCTATGCTATGAATACAATCACCCATATAGATGTGTCATTTGCACAATGTAGGAGATGTGCATTATTCCATAAGTATCATTCTCAGACAGTACGCCACACATACCTTCACTAATAACAATCAAGCATACATGATTCATCACACCATTCACTTTGCCTTTGTCTAAAAGACAGATCAAGTTATTTGTCGAATCAACTTCTATCATGAATTACCAATGAAGATTCTCAAGACATCAGAACCTTCGATCCTCGAAAGATCCTCATGGATTCAACTAAATCCAAAATCAAGTACAGGGTAAGTGCACCAATCTGTGACACAATTTTGATGCCAAATTGCAAAAAAAACCCGTAATAGGCCATATTGTGCTCGCCAAATTTGAAAAAAGCCACATTTGGCGAGCGCCAAATGGCTTGAATTTTGCAATGAGTGAACAAGTGTGAGTTCTCTTTCTTTTTGCAATGAATTTTGGAATGCATTTTCTAAACTCTTTTATTTTCATATGGACATTTACTTTCTTATACTTTAAGTTATATTACATGTATATAGGCAGGATGTTTGAGAGTGGTTTTAGATCTCTAGGAATTATAATGCAAATTCTAGTTTTTGGAAGATCTTAAAAATTTCACTTTGTCAAATTTCAGTAATCAATAATTCAAATTTCAGTAATCAGGAGGTCAAATTTTACTAGTCAGCAAGTTGTATCAAATTTCTCTCTCCTTCTCTCTCCTCTCTATCTCTCCACTCCCTCTCTCTCTCTCTCTCTCTCTCTCTTCCTTAATCTCTCTCTCTCTCACACCCCTCTATCTCCTCCATACATCTGCCTCCCCCCTCCCCTCTCTCTCTCTTTACCTACCTCTCCCTCCATCACTTTGTATCTCACTTATGTCTCCCTCCCTATCTCTTTCCTTCTCTACTCTCTATCTCTCCTCTCCCTCACTCTACCTACATCTCTCTTTCACTCTTTATCCCTCTCTTCCCCCACTTTCTCTCTAAATCTCTCCTCTCTATCTTATAATTCTCTCTCCCTCCCTCTCACTCTCCCCTCTCTATCTCACCACTCTCTCTCTATCTCTCTCTCTCTCTCTCACACACACACACACAAACCTCTATCTCCCTCGCTAACACTCCCTCCCTCCATCCTTCCCTCTCTACTAATCTTTATCTCTCCTCTCCCTCCCTCTCTTGACCTCACCCTCCCTCCACTTCTTTTTGTCTCTCCTCTCACTTTCCCTCTCTATACATACCTCTCCCTCCATCATTCTCTCTCTCCATCCTTCTCTATCTCACTTATGCCTCCTTCCCTACCTCTTTCCCTCTCTACTCTCTATCTCTCCTCTCCCTTCCTCTACCTACCTCTCTCTCTGTCTCTCCATCCCTCTCTTTCTCTCTCACTCTCTCCTCTCTATCTCACCATTATCTCTATCTCTACCTATCACCCCCTCCTCTCTAAATCACCATTCCCTCTCTCCCAGTTTCCCTCCTTCCCTCTCAATCCCTCCTCTATAAATCACCATTCTCTCTCTATCCCACTTTCCCTCATTCCCTCTCCATGTCTTTCTTATCCATTTCTATCTCTCCCTCCCTCCAACCTCCCTCTCTCTCTTTATCTCTATTTCTCATTCTCTCCTTACCTCTCTATTCTCTATCTCACCACTCTCTCCATCTCACTCTCCCTCCTTCCCTCTCTCCCTCCTATCCATCCCTCTCTCCTTCCCTCTCTACCTACCTCTCACTCCACTACCTACCACTCTCTCCCTCACCTATATTTCCCTCTTACTCTCTCCTTCCCTCTCTACTCTATATCTCTCCCCCCTTCCCTCTCTAATATATTTATCTCTCTCCCCCTTCCTTTGTCCCCTCATTTTCTCTCCTCTCAATCTCTTTGCCTCTCACACACACTCACCTCTATCTCCTCCTTTCCTCTCCCACCATCCCTCCACTCTCCACTTCTCTCTATCTATCATCTCTCTCTACATATCCTTCCCTCTATATTTATCTTTATCTCCCCTCTCCCTCTCTTATCCACTTCTCCCTCCATCACTCTATATCTCAAACATGTCTCCCCTCCCCTCTCTCTCTCTCTCTCTCGCACACACACACACACACCTCTATCTCCTCCCTACTTGTCCCTCCCTCCCCTCTCTAATTCTGTCTATCTCTCCTTTCTCTACATCTCCTACCCTCTCTACCTATATTTATCTCCCCTATCCCTTTTTTTACCTACCTCTCCCTTCATCACTTTGTATCTCACCTATGTTCCCCTACCTACCTAGGGTTGAGGTATTAAGGGTCAAGGGTTGATAATTGAGGGTTGAGGGTTGAGGGTTGAGGGTTGAGGGTTAAGGGTTGAGGGTTGAGGGTTGAGGGTCGAGGGTAGAGGGTAGAGGGTAGAGGGTAGAGGGTAGAGGGTTTAAGGGTCAAGGGATTAAGGGTTGAGGGTTGAGGGATTATGGTATAGAGTTTAATTGGGTTTAAGGGTTTAAGGGTTTAAGGGTTTATGGTAGAGGGTATTGGGTTTAGGGTAGAGGGTATCAGGGTGAGGGTTGAGTGTTTAAGGGTTTAAGGGTTGAGGGTATAGGGTTGAGGGATTAGGGTAGAGAGGGATGGAAGGATGGAGGGAGAGATGGAGGGAGAAGTGAGATAGAGAGGAGAGAAGAGGAGAGAGGGATAGAGATATATGAGGGTTGAGGATCTAATGTATAGGATAGAGGGTTGAGAATTGAGGGTATAGGATTGATGGTTTAGGGTATTGGGTAGAGGGTAGAGGGTAGAGGGTAGAGGGTAGAGGGTAGAAGGTTTAAGGTTTTAGAGTTGACAGTAGAGGGTTTAGGGTATAGGTTTAAGGGTATATGGTTGAAGGATTAGTGTTGAGGGTCTAATGTATAAGGTAGAGGGCATAAGGGTTTAGGGTTTAGGGTTTAAGGGTTGAGGATTAAGGGATTAAGGATTGAGGGTTGAGGATTGAGGGTTAAGGGTTTAAGGGTTGAGGGTCAAGAGTTTAAGGATAAGGGTAGATGGTTGAGGGTATAGGGTTTATGGATTAGGGTTCAAGGTCCAACATATAGGGTACAAGGTATAGGGGTTGAGGTTTTAGGGTTAAGGGTTTAGGATTGAAGGTAGAGGGTTGAGGGATGAGGGTTTAAGGGTTAAGGGTTGAGGGATTAGGGTAGAGATTTTAACTGGGTTTAAGGGTTTAATGGTTGAGGGTATTGGGTAGAGGGTAGAGGGTAGAGGGTAGAGGGTAGAGGGTAGAGGGTAGAGGGTAGAGGGTTTAGAGGTTTAGGATTTAAGGGTTGAGGGTTGAGGGTTTAGGGTATAGGGTTGAGTTTTTAAGGTTTTAAGGGTTGAGGGTATAGGGTTGAGGGATTAGGGAAGAGAAGGTGGGATGGAGGGAGGGAGAGATGGAGGGAGAGTCTTGAGAGAGAGAGTGATGAAGTAGGAGAGAGATAGAGGTTAGACGGTTAAGGGTA
>CM021104.1:289631651-289753709 GCA_007115665.2 Sequoiadendron giganteum
AGAGAGAGTAAAGGGAGATATAGAGAAGTGGAGAGGGAAGGAGAGATGGATGGAGAGGTAGGGATCGAGGGAGAGATAAGGATATAGAGAGAGGTGAGAGAGAGAAAGAGAGATAGTTAGGTAAGGAGAGGGAGGGGAGACAAAGGGAAGTAGAGAATAGAGGAGAGAGGGAAGAAGAGGTAGGGAGGGAGAGATGGGTGAGATAGAGAGAGAGTAGGGAGAGAGGGATATTTAAGGAGAGAGAGGTGAGATAGAGAGAAAGAAAGTAAAGAGGGAAGGGGGAGAGAGAGGTGATAGAGAGAAGTAGAGGAGTAATGAGGAAGGAAGATAGATTGAGAGAGGGAAAGAGAGAGGGAGAGAAAAAGAGGTATATAGGGGTAGGCTAGACAAAGAGATGTAGAGTTAATTTTGGTGGAAGAGAGAGGGGAGGGAGGGATAGGTAAAGATGGATAGTTGAGATAGATAGAAGGAGAGAGATATAGGTAGAGAGAGGGAAAAGAGATATAGAAAGAGGGGGAGGGAGAGAGGAGAGATAGAAAGAGGGGGAGGGAGGGAGAGATAGAGAGAGTAGAGAGATAGAGAGAGAATTAGAGAGGGAAAGAAGGTGGAGATATTGAGAGAGAGGAGGCAAGGAGGGAGAGAGAATAGGTATAGAGGGACAACTAGGTAGAGAGAAGTAGATATGAAAGGAGAGATATAGGGATAGGTAGGGATGGAGAGAGAGGTGAGACAAAAATAGAGAGAGGTCTAGGTAGATAGAGGGAGGAGGAGATAAAGAGAAAAATAGAGGGAAGGAGAGAGGGAAGAAGAGGTAGGGATGGAGAGAGAGAGGTGAGAGAGATAAGAGAGAGGAGGGAGGAATAGGTAGGGAGAGAGGGGTGAGATAGAGAGAAAGAGAGTAGAGAGGGAAGGGGAAAGAGAGAAGTGAGATAGGTGATAGAGATGTGTGATGGAGCTTAAAAATAGAGAGAGAGATAAGGGGGAAGGTGGAGAGATTGATATGGAAGGAGGGGGGATAGAGAGATATGTATAGAGGGTTAGTTTAGATAGAGAGAAGTAGAGAGCAAAGGTGGGTGAAAGGAAGAGAGAGGGAGAGAGAGAGGGGGAGAAAGAGAGGTGAGATAAAGAGAAGTAGAAAGGGAAGGAGAGAGAGAGGGAGATAGAGAAAATTAGAGAGGGAGGGAGGGAAGGAGAGAGAAGTGAGATAGAGAGAACTAGAGAGGGAAGGAGAGAGAGAATGACAAGATAGAGAGTAGAGAGGGGAGGAGAGAGCGAGGGAAGCAAAGAGAGAGAGAAAGTGAGGAGAGGGAGGGATAGGTAGGTATAGAGAGTAGAGAGAGATATATAGAGATAAAAGGAGAGGGATGAGAGAGAAAAATGTAGAGAGGGAAGGAGGGAGAGAGATAGATATTGGAGAGGGAAGGAGAGAGAGATGGACATGTAGAGACATAGTTCTTGAGCTCAAGGAAGATATTGTTAGATAAGGGGATGGAGATAGTGAGAGAGAGAGGTGTAGAGAAAAAGAGATGAAAATGAGTGAGATAGAGAGAGAAAGATGAAATTTGACCTCCTGAGTACTAAAATTTGACCTCCTGATTACTGAAATTTGACATGCTGATTACTGAAATTTGACTAAGTTTGAAATTTTTAAGATCTTCCAAAAACTAGAATTTGCATTATAACTCTTAGAGATCTGAAACCACTCTCAAACATCCTGCCTATATATATATATATGAAATATAACTTAAAGTATAAGAAAGTAAATGTCCATATGTAAATGTCAACTTATACTTAAATGTTTATTTCATGTATATATAGTTTCCCTGACAGAGAAAGCGAAAATCTAGTTCTGTACAAAGCAGGGCATTTGGCGCTCGCCAAATGACTCATCTCATTTGGCGCTCGCCAAAAGGCCTATTTTAGATGTGTTAATTAATAGAATTTGCTAAATTTTCTCATATTTTCGTCCGTGCTCCCCGTCTCATTTGCACGTCTTTCAATGCAAGTTTATTAAAAAAACCGTGATAGCGTTAACCTCTATCTCAACTATCTAAATATATAATTCTTTTTTCATATTGATTTAGTTAAGGTTTTGGTCCATGGCTTCTATTGTAAATGCCTTCGTTTTTGGTCAAAAACCAACATGTGCTAGGTTTAGGATAGATTTTTACACGTTCATCAGAACGTGAAACAAATTTCATTTTTTGAAACTAGACTCCATTCTACACATGATGAAAAATAAATAAATCAATTTTTGATTAGTTTGCAAAAAATTTGGGGGGGATCGCGCTCAAATTTCAGCTTTTCAGGATGTGTCCACTTTGAAAATTCATAAAATATTATATATTCATTAAAAAAATTATCCGAAAGAAGGAGGATAAACTAAATATTAGCTAATTTCTCACCGTCGGGATTTTTGAAATTCTAAAAAAAAGTTAACCAAAAAGGGGGGGAGCCCTCAGGCGCTATGCTATTTTTTTGATAAAAACAAGACCTATTTTGGCCCCCCCCCTTTTTGAGACCCTTAATATTCATTAATTTCAAAAAATAATAGTAGCTTAAAAAAACTAGACTCAGAGCACTTCAACTTTTGTTCTTGCTGCATCTTGAAATTTTGAGCGTAACTATCTTCATTTTCTCGTGCAAATCAGATTTTCCTAATTTTAGAAAAAGTGGCATCTTAAGAGCCAAAATTGTGTCACAGATTGGTGCACTTACCCTACAAATACGATGATGCTCAACAATTCAACTTGCCCAAAGCCCAATACTATTACAAAAATTCTCGCCTTTAAAACATCATTCTTAGGTTTCCTGCCTTTGAGAAGACTCAACCAATAATTATCCATTATTATCATCTTTATTTACTTCATAGGTGTTTTCCTTCCCCTTCATATTAAAATTTCATCTTTTCTCCTTTCCTTGTATCTTTTGTCTCATTCATCTTTTATGTCATCAGAGAGATCTCTCTTCACAATATATTTCTTTTTACTAATTCACTTTTATTACCACTTCATCATTCATGGTTCTTCACCATATTTATCGACTTTGGCTAACTTCAAATACACTATATATTATCTGATGTGGCTTATTCAAATAGTCACCAGTACTATTCCTAGAATTTCATATGAAAACATGATTAAGGCAAAGGGGACTCACACCTCTAGAGTTTTCTTATGATTGAACCGCATCTAAACTTCTAATTGGTTCCCAACTAACCATCAAAGAATCACCAACTCAACAGAGGAATCTTAAACCATAACTAGGTTCCTCCATTCAAAACAATAGGCTCACATACCATATTGCAGCCTAAGCATAGTAGACTCAAGGCTCGAGTATTGAACCTGAGTGCTCTGATACCAAAATGTAAAGTTCGAAAATCTCACTTACAAATTATATCCTTCAATTCCCAAAGATAATTTAATAGAATAAATTAATTATAAATGGTGTGGAAAAAGGTGGAATAATTACATTACTTCATTATCATCACAAAGTATTTTCATACATTAATGAGTCAATACGAACATCATCACAAATCCGTGCCAATACATAACCTATCCATGAAGGCTTTCACAATGACATCACACATAAATTCAAATACGGTAATGCAAATAATAAAAACAACAAGATCATCAATGCATCCACAGAAGAGCCATAACACAAAGAATTTCATGAGTGGAAAATCCTTGTAGGGATGAAAAACCACTCGTAAAAGTGCCTCACTGGCAGAGCCTTACTGGCTACAACATCTCAATGGTTACAAGTTGCCTCACAGGTAATGACCATAAGGTCTCGTTGTCATGACCATTCATTACATATTTTTGGATAGCATGAATATCACGCCTAACAAGGGACATAAAGAAGTCCTTCTATAGGTTACAAGAGTCAACAAGCAACATTTTCTAGTTTGACTAGTGCATCATCCTTGCATATGAAAGTTACGGTAATGTCAACACTAATATGAATTTAATTCCAAGTAATTGCAATAAGACCATTCTACCTCTAATATCCTCTCCCATATCATACAAGTACACTAGAAACCATTCACATTAAGTTTCATGAAAGTAAACCTAAGCCTATTAGGAGGCGCATATGCCTTTACAATTAAAAACTGGAATTCTTGCTTCTAAACTCATTAATTCATGAGCATGTCAACAATAAGAGAATAATACTATAAAAGAGTTAAGAAGGTATAGCTCATGTATGTACGAGAATACATATATCAGCTAAGGAATAATATATATGAGTATACATTCTTACGCAAATAAAACCCAAGATCAACTAAGTGAGTAGTTGCAATCAATAAACAAGATTTCTTTATTATTATTCAAGGGGCGTGCTATAAAATCCATACTTCTATTTATTTTCAGAACAAGCATAAAGTCCTTTTTAACAACAAATGTAAATATAGGATTTAGTATGCAAGATGATCTTTAGGATATAACAAATCATTATGTTTGAATTTAACATTTTTTATAATTCTTTTTCCAAATCCAACATAGTCATAACATCAAGCAATAAAGTTTCTTTCCATAAACATTCATTTCTCTTTGTTACAAGAACGAAAAGTAGACAATCTTTCAAAGTATTCAATGAAAGTTTTCTTTCTCATAAATGCCTTAGTTTTTCCACATAATGCATATGGTAAATTCAATGAGTATCTAAGCTTTTGTTTCCATGAAATGGTTTATGTGGTTCTATTTCGCAAGTTCAAATACCATGTACCAATCCTATTCTTCTTAATTGGATGTTTCTTTATGCTTAATCTTGCAATATCTATGAGTTTCAATGATATCCAAAGTACCCAAAGTAAGCTACAAAGATGGTTAAAGATCTTCGTTGCTCAACCTTCTCTTTACATGAGAAAACAAATATCACATGAATTCACTCCAAATGTAATGAAGTTCAAGTATTTATCAATTCAACATTGGTTAGGAAAAGTAAATTACATTATATTTCCAAGTTTGTCCCAACAGTTTGAATCACAAGATAAGAATTAACCATCTAATTTCACCTTTTTCCCTCCATTAGGTTTGAGTCATTTTATTATATATAACAAGGTTAAATCTATTATGAGCATATGTGCACTCTTCTCAACATTGTAATATTCAAAGTCCCATCTCTAGTTAAATTAAGTAGTTCTAAGTAACGGATCTATCAAAATTGAGGGATTTATTTACAAGTAAAATTATAACCATTTTAAATGAAAAAGTGGGTTTCAAGCAAGATAGTGTATTAGTGAACAGATAGATACATTTTCAAAAGAGATGACCTCTCTCTTGCATAGTTTCCATTCCATTACGGTGAAATCAAATTGCAACCAAGCAAATAACTTCTAAATAGGAAATATATACATTTTCATAAATAAAACTTAGTTTTCCACATCTAGCTTGGTGTGGATCATGATAGATCCTTTTCCTTTGACAGAAACAACTCCATTGTTCCCCATTCTAACTTTTGATGTAACATTTTTGTTAATGAAAGAAAAAAGACTTTCATTACCACTCATGTGGTTGCTGCAACCACTGTACAAGTACCAAACTTCAGGGCTGCCTTTTTCACCAACATTACACATGATGAAGGCTATGGACTGATTGCCTTCAACCACATTTGAATCAACAATATTAGCATTTTGTCTTTGCTGATTACCATGCTTCTTCCAACACTCACTAGTAGAGTGTCCAAACTTGTGACAGTAGTAGCACTCAATGTTGCTCTTGTCACTTCTCTCACTCGAACTGCTATTCTTCGTGCCTCTTCGAGAGTTGTTCTGAGAGCTGCTTGCTCCCTCTTGGCTGCTTGCTCATCCTGAGCTTTCTCCACCAGCATTTCCTTGACTGGATCTGCCTCTACCTCTTCTAGATCCATTTCTACCTCTCCCTCTGCCTCTTGCATTCGACTGAGCTTTGAAAGATTGCTCATGGGAAGTAGTAGCAAACCTTTTTAAATGCTACTCATGGGTATGGAGAGAACCCATTAACTCATCCACTGTCAAAGTAGAAAGGTCCGTCATTGCTTCAATAGCAATGACAATAGGATCATACCTCGTGGGTAGACATCGAAGAAGTTTTTCAACAATCTTCAGCTCCTCTATCACATCTCCATTTGCTCTCAGCTGGTTCAAAAAATCAAAGAACCTTGTTTGAAAGTCTGCAACAGACTCACTTTCTTTCATCTCAATAACTTTGAACTCTCTTCGAAGTAGCGGGAGCTTCATACCTCTAACTTTATCAGTCCCTTTGCAGCCAGTGTCAAGGATTTCCCAAGCTTCTTTTGCATACTCAACTGCTGCTATTCTAGGAAAAATGGCTTCTATCAAGGCTACTTCGATCAAACTCAAAGCTTTTGCATCCTTCTTCCTCTACTCCTTCAACTAGGTCTTCTGGTTATTTGTGAGAGCTGCAAATGCAGCTGGGTCAGTGATGTCCACGAACCCATTTATGAGAAAATCCCACAAATCATTTGCCACCATGATGGTCCTCATCTTCTTGGCCCAAATGTCATAGTTCTGTCCATTAAAGGATGGTGGTTGCTGCAAAGTCCTTGCTTCATCTCCAACCATGTCTCCTAAAACAAAAAAGATCAACACCTAGAAAATACAAATGCCCAAACTCACAAGGAAATGGGGCCTATGGCTCTGATACCATGTAGAGATTTGAAAAACAAATGCAAAACACAGAGCTGCTGCTCTGTTTTCTAGTCAAGCTGGAAATACTCAAATCTTAAATGCGGAAACAAAAGGGAGACATGCAACTTTGATTCTCTATTAAACAATTGGAAATGACAAAACAAAAAACAAACTAAAAACTAACTATTACAGCTTTCTGGGAGCGATCAAAAGCTACTCAACCAGACTGGTAATGATCAGGAGCAATCAACAACTCTCTGCAACAATACAAATGGAACTATTTGCTATTCCTGGAAAACTCAGAGTGATTAGGCTGCTCATTGCAAACACTCTGCAACAACTCTGAGCAATCCAGAGCTATCAACAACTCCTTGCACAAAATATTTTTTGTTGTTGCTGCAACTTCACTTCTTTCTGCTAAACCTTTTGCTACTGCAAAAAAATTCTTCAACTTTCTAACTTCTTTCAACTGATAGAATAATCTGTCTTCAAATCATTTTGTCTAAAACAAACATTCTCCCTCAAAAATTTGAAATCACCTGCCAAAGTAAATGCTGAATTCAAAATCAGCTACCTTAATGAATTCTGGAGTTGTCAGGAGTAGCAAGGAGGATCCCCAAAATAGAAGGGCTCCTGACGGGTAGGTGAAGGCTGAAGGGAAAAACATGCATGGATCTAGAGACCCAACAGTGCAAAATACATTCCCTTAACACTAATACAACAGAGGAGAAGTGCATAAAACTGGTTTCAATAGCATTGTAAAAACTACTTGAGATGAATACATGCAAGTAAAATAGATAACAAAAATTAGCATTCACAGATGACACAAGATATACGTGGGAAAACATTTTTAGGTAAAAAACCCACCACACAAAGTCCATACCATTTGTATTACAGTAACAAAATAGTTACATACAAAATTACAGTCTTCTTTGATCAACTCACAACAACTCACTCTCCAGAGATCTCACTGTTACAATGTTCTCATGAACATATAGTTCCAACTCTCTATCCTCTCCAATTACGTACTTGACTTACATAAGTCATACATTGCATTCAATTCTGTCAGGCAACCGCCGATCATCAGGTACACTCAATCTTTGATCCAGTCGTGCCAATGATCTGCCCATGTCGATCTATCTGCATTGAGCCACCTAGGCATTAATGCCATTACCCAAATTGGGTTCTGTTTCACCACCTTGGGTCGACTTGCACCTGCTGTAATTACTACATTGGCCTGTAACCAATAATCACTTGGCATTGAGCCATGTGTACTTTCTTTATTCGCTGACTGTTTCTGACATCGAGTCCAACTCGGTCAAACCAGTCACCGAGCTCATCCGAGCTCCCCACAACCTTTATCGCGCTACCGCTGAGCCCATCCGATCAGCTCACGGTAAGGTGGTAATCCTATCGAGCTTTCCATTCAAGCCTCCAAGCATCCACCGTGCTACCACTGTAGTACCCGAGTCGCCCTACAGTATGGCGGTGAGATCATCTGAGCTCACTGACAACCCCCCTTTGAGCTCGTCCACCTCGCCACCTCGCCACCGCGCTACCATTGTGATCAGTGGACAAGACTGCGGTGTGGCAGTGACTGGTCAGTGGGACCGCTGACGGTCTTACCGCGCTACCGTGGGGGCCAAGAGGCCACCCTGTGGTAGAGCGGTAACCGTCAGCTTGACTGCTGGTGATCTTACCGTGGCCACTATGCTCAGTCTCTTGGCTGGCTGCGGTATGGTGATAACCGCCAGCCAGTCGCTGGTGGTTTTACCGCGGCCACCGTGGTCAGCCTCTTGGTTGGCTGCGGTATGGTGGTAACTGCCAGCCAGTCGTTGGCGGTCTTACCGCGACCACCATGGTCAGTCACTTGACTGGCTGCGCTAGGGCGGTAACCGCTAGACCTAGCCGTAGGCGGTCTCACCATGTTACCATGGTGAGAGGACCCACTACCTACGGTATGGCGATAACCATCAGACCAACATCGTCAGAGCCAGAAAGATAGATACCACAACCACCGCGGTGAGGAAGTAGACCGCACACGGAATGGCGGTAAAAGCAGAAAAGAAGAATTAAACGCAATTCTTTTTTTGATAGAGGTTCAAGCTGGTAATTGAGGCATCATTTCTCAACAAGCTCCCACTTGACGAACATTCACAACTTCCTCAAAGACTCTTAAAAAAATACTGTCTGTCATAGGCCCCAAGGCCCATTGATTCTCCGCACCAACTGAACTTGTCTATGCTTACCGGCTTTGCCAAAGCATCTGTAACATTCTTCAAGGTGTCCACCCTTTCCAGACTGACCTTGCCATCTTCAACCATATCCCTTACAAAATGATATTGCACATCAATGTGCTTGGTCCTGGCATCAAAGGTCGAATTCTTTGCCAAACAAATGACACTCTAACTGTCACAACAAATTGAAATCTTCCCAGCATTAAATCCAATGTCTGAACATATACGCCTTAGCCAAACAACTTCCTTATAGGCATGAGTTGCAGCCATGTACTCTGCCTCTGTTGTGGATAAAGCAACTACAACCTATCGCTTGCTCATCCAACTGATTGCTCCACCATTAAACATGAAAGTGTATCCATTGGTGGATCGCCTACTATCAATGTCCCCTACCCAATCTGAATCAACATAACCTTGGATGCTGAGAGATTTCTATGATGCAACCATACTGCCATGGTAACACAATGCAAAATATGAAGTCCCCTTCAAATACCTAAATACTCTCTTCACAACATCCCAATGTGATCTTCTCGGATTTTCCATAAATCGACTTAGAACTCCCACTACTTGGGCAATGTTTGGTCTTGTGCAGACCATAGCATACATCAAACTACCAACAACACTTGCATAAGGCACATTGATCATGTCCTCCATCTCTGTAGTAGACTTTGGATAGTCTTCAATAGACAGCTTAGTTCCATGCATGATTGGAACAACAAGCTGCTTACATTCATCCATGCTAAACCTCTCCAGAACTATCTTCACATACTTACTTTGACTAACCCAAATTTTTCTGCCTGTTCTATCCCTGGTAATCTCCATTCCAAGAATGTACCTAGCTGCACCAAGATATTTCATCTCGAACTTTGCAGACAACTAAAATTTAAGATCAAAAATCATAGTTTTGTTATTTCCAATGAATAACATATCATCCACATACAGGGTAATAACAAGCACACGATCATTTTCAGATTTATAATAAATGCAATGATCAGATTTTGATCTCACAAATCCAATTGACAACACAAACATGTCAAATTTATGGTACCACATTCTAGGAGATTGTTTTAAACCATAAAGATATTTGTTCAACTTACAGACCAAATTTTGTTTACCTCTTTCAACAAAATGCTCAGGCTGGGACATATAGATTTCTTCTTCCAACTCACCATAGAGAAACACTATCTTCACATCCATCTGCTCAATTTCAAAGTCATACACAACTGCTAATCACAATAAAAATCTGATGGATGTCAGCTTTGCTACAGGGGAAAAAATCTCTCCATAATCAATTCCCTCAATATGAGAAAAACCCTTTGCAACCAACCTAGCCTTATACTTCTCAACACTGCCATCAAGACCTACCTTCTTTTTGAATATCCACTTATAGCCAATAGGCTTTCGCCCTTTAGGTAGTGGTACCAAATTTCAGGTATCATTCTTTTTCAAAGAATCCATCTCTTCATTCATGGCTTCCAACCAAGAATATGAATCATCCATGTTGATTGCTTCTTTGACAGTCCTAGGCTCATCAGTGCTAGTTAATAAAGCATAGGCATAATTTGAATTTAACATAGAGAAACCACACCTATCAGGTTGCCTTTTTTCTCGTGTAGATATTCTCATAGGCTGAGGTTGTTCTTCATCATCAGAATTCTAGAGCTGCTTGAGCTCTCCTCAGTCTTAGGTACACCATGCAACTCTTCCCTTTCTGGAGTTTGGGGAATCTCAACTACATCCTTCTTCTTGTCACTCTGATATGTCCCAAGTTGTTGATCACTAATTGAAGGTTTTAGCTCATGAAAAATCACGCTTCTGCTGTACAAAACCTTCTCAGTAACAGGGTTCCAAAACTTGTATCCTTTCACACCAACTCCATAGCCGATGAGAATACATTTGACAAACTTGTTATCAAATTTAGATCTCTTTTCATTTGGCACATAAACATATGCCTCACAGCCAAACACACATACATGCCTCAGAGAGGGTTTCTTTCCAGACCATGCTTCCAAAGGTGTCTTGTCAACAAGAGCTAAACAAGGAGACCTATTTATCAAATAACATGTTGTAGCAACAACCTCAGCCTAGAACATTCGCTCCAGACCAACACCACTCAGCATACTCTTTGCCTTTTCCATCAGTGTCCTGTTCAACCTTTCAACAACTCCATTTTGTTGAGGAGTGTAAGGCGTTGTCTTGTGCCTTTTAATTCCATGATTAGTGCAGTACCTTTCAAAATCTGTAGAACAAAATTCACCACCATTGTCTATCCTCAAACATTTAATTTTCCTTCCAGTCTGATTCTCAACCAAAGATTTAAATTCTTTAAACCGACTGAACACTTCTGATTTACTTTTAATGAAGTATACAAATGCCCTTCTTGAACAGTTATGAATAAAAGAAACATAATATCTAGACTTCGATAATGAAGGAACATTAACTAGACCAAACACATCAGAATGAACATAATCCAGTATGCCAGAATATTTGTGAGAACTAAAATAAAAAGAAACATGGTGCTATTTTCCATAGATACAATGTTCGCAAAAGTTGAACTCAAGGTTACAATCATCAAGCCCTTCTACAAAGTTTTTTATTCTTCAAGGTTTTTAAACCTTTCTCACCAATGTGACAAAGTCTATGATGCCATAGCATAGTCTTCTTAGCTGGGAGTTTTACCTCCATAGCATTTGCAGCCAGAGAAGAGATTTCATCTTTCTCTATAGGTGCAGCATTGCATAGCTTTACAGAGGCACTGCTACAAAGAATAGGACATGCATCCATCTTGTACAAAGTGCCAGTATGAACACCCTTAGCCAACACCATTGCACCTCTAGCCATTTTACATCCCTTACTAGAAAAGGAAACTTCTACACCAACATCATTTAACTTAGTGACAAAGAGAAGATTTCAAGCCAGACCTAGTATGTGAAGTACGCCACCAATACCTTTGACTCTCCCATCAGGAAACTGAATTCTGACTCTTCTTCTGCCAACTATCTCCAATGTTGAATCACTTGCCAAGTATACCTTTCCACCGTCATACTTCTCATATTTAGAGAACCATTCTCTATTGGACGTCATGTGAAAAGAAGCACCTGATTCAACCAACCAAACATCATCAGATGCCTATGTTGTCAAGGCTACTGCAATGAAGGCATTTGCATCACTTTGAGAAGATTCGTTGTTAGAAGCATTCTTCTTCTTCTTCTCCTTGCAGTCCTTCCTGATATGACCAGATTGCCTACAGTTCCAACATCTTACCTTGAAACTTTTACCAGGAGACTTTGATCTCCCTACAAATTTGGATTTTGACTTCTTGTCTTTCTTCTTTCCTTTCTCCTTTGGTCTACCTTGAACAACAAGAGCCTCTTTGGCCATCTCTAAAGACTTCCTCTACATCTCTTCAGATAGCAATGAGGCAACAACGTCTTCCATCTTGAAAGCAACAGTAGTGCCTCCAATGGCCATCACAAGATGATCCCAACTGTCAGGTAATGAACACAACAGGAGCATGCAACGATCCTCCTCCTCAATCTTTACACCTACAGAAGCCAGCTGAGTAACACTCATGTTAAATGAGTTCAAATGGTCTGCAATAGATGCACCTTCTTCCATCTTCAAGGAGTACAACTTCTTCCTTAGGAACAACTTATTTACTAGAGACTTTCCCTGATAAATATCACCAACCTTCTTCCATAAAGGAGCTACAGACTGCTCCTCATGGACATTTAGGAGAATAGAATCAACTAGACTTAGTCTTATCAAACCTCTTGCTTTTCTATCAGCAAGATCCCAAGCTTCTTGCGTTGTACTTTGTGGCTTAGTTCCAGACACTACAATCCAGAGGTCTCTATGCACAAGCAAGTCTTCTATCTTGAGTTTCCATAACTCAAAGTTACTGCCATTAAAATTTTCAATATCTATTCTACCAGATGTACTCGCCATCTCAAGCAGAAACAAGTTTTAACAATGCAAGACTCCCACTGAAAATAATATTAGCACAAAAAACTATTTTTTCCTACAAGGATAACACAACTAGCCAAGGCTTTGATACCACTTGAAGGGAAAAACATGCATGGATCTAGAGACCCAACAGTGCGGAATACATTCCCTTGACACTACTACAATAGAGGAGAAGTGCATAAAACCGGTTTCAATAGCATTCTAAAAACTACTTGAGATGAATACATGCAAGTAAAATAGATAACAAAAATTAGCATTCACAGATGACACAAGATATACGTGGGAAAACATTTTTAGGTAAAAAACCCACCACACAAAGTCCAGACCATTTGTATTACTGTAACTTTGATCAGCTCACAACAACTCACTCTCCAGAGATCTCACTGTTACAATGTTCTCATGAACATACAGTTCCAACTCTCTATCCTCTACAATTATGTACTCAACTTACATAAGTCATACATTGCATTCAATTCTATCAGGCAACCGCCGATCATCAGGTACACTCAATCTCTGATCCAGTCATGCCAATGATCTGCCCATGTCAATCTATCTACATCGAGCCACCCAAGCATTAATGCCATTACCCAAATCGGGTTCTATTTCGCCACCTTGGGTCAACTTGCACCTGCTGCAATTACTACATTGGCCTCTAACCAATAATTGCTTGACACTGAGCCACGTGTCCTTTCTTTATTAGCTGACTGTTTCTGACACCGAGTCCAACTCGGTCAAACCAGTCACCGAGCTCATCTAAGCTCCCCACAACCTTTATCGCACTACCGACGAGCCAATCCGACCAGCTCGCGGTAAGGCGGTAAGCCTACCGAGCTCACCAGTCAAGCCTCCAAGCATCCATCGCGCTACCGCTACAAACCCGAGTCGCCTTGCGGTATGGCAGTGAGCTCATCCGAGCTCACTGATAACCCCCCTTCGAGCTCATCTGCCTCGCCACTGACACCATCACGCTACCACTACGGTCAGTGGACAAGACCGTAGTGTGGTAGTGACCGATCAGTGGGACCGCTGATGGTCTTACCGTGCTACCGCGAGGGCTAAGAGGCCACCCCGCAGTAGAGCAGTAATCGTCAGCCTGACCACTGGCAGTTTTACTGTGACCACCGCAGTATGGCAGTAACCGCCAGCCAGTCGCTGGTGGTCTTACCGCAGCCACCACGGTCAGCCTCTTGGCTGGCTGCGGTATGGCGGTAACCGCCAGCCAGTCACTGGCGGTCTTACCGCAGCCACTACGGTCAGTGAATTGACTGGTCGCGGTAGGGCGGTAATCGCCAGACCCAGCCGCAAGCGGTCTCACCATGCTACCACGGTGAGAGGACCCACCACCTGCGGTATGGCGGTAACTATCGGACCGACACTGCCAGAGCCAAAAAGATAGATACCGTGGCCACCGCGGTGAGGAAGTAGACCGCGTGTGGTATGGTGGTAAAAGCAGAAAAGAAGAATTTTACGCCAAGTCTTTTTTTGACAAAGGTTCAAGCTGGTAATTGAGGCATCGTTTCTCAATAAAGGCTGTAGGGGCATTGATGGATGAGTAGAGGCTCAAGAAAATCATACCTTCAAATGACCGAATTGAGAGCTTTGCCAACCAACAATCTCTCTTGTACATAATCTATCACTGAATGTGCCACCAAACCATAATGTTGCATTAAATCCATCGCATTGGAGAGAAAAATAGATGCTACGTGAGATGGGTAGACAAGCCGAGGTTGTCCACGTAGAAGTCGTTCCCCAATTACCATTTTGATAGCTCTGACTCCACTCGCAAACAATCTAATTTGAATATCTTGCACAACATTTTTGAGGTGAATTCATCAGACTCTGGATATTCCCACTTTTGGATGGGAAGGTTGATCCTCTTGTTAATTGGATCAATTTCTATTGACGCCATTAAAATTTTGTTATAGAGGCCCTTGAAAAAACCTTGACGAGCCAAGATAAACTTTATTGTTCTTGAAAAAAGGTGTGTTGTTCATTTTGCATAATATTATATAATATACATTTTTTTATTTGGGGTGCATTCAAGGGATTTAGGGATGCTTGCATCACAAGGGTTAGATATTCTTGTAGCCACTTTCTGTGTTGTATGTAACATTGGGATACATATTGAATGTGGGGTTTCACATTTGAAAAATATTTAGTATTGGGAAAAATTATTACTAAAAAAGAAAAACTTAGTACAAAAAAGTAAATAAGGGAGAAATGGTTTTGTAAGCTCATGGTATTAGACACATGGTTTATATAATACCACTTGGTGGTTTTGTGTAATCTTGTTTCTTTAAAAGCAAGCACATAAGCAATTATTAAGGTTGTATATCATAACATTTGTGTTGTTGGCTAAGGTTGATCAAACATCTCTTGTAGGTTGAATACATGAGTAGAGAGAGAATAGACTGGGTTGTGTCATTACATGATTCTCATTTTCTTGTTCACATGGAGTGCATGTAGAGAGCTTAATGATTCTGATATTTTCATGAAGACTTTGCAAATGTATTTTCATCATTTTTCATGAGATAATAAATTATGTGTGCATTCTTTTGGAAGTTAGATTTTTTCCTCATGAGGGTTTTCCCAAGGTATATCTTGTGTTTTCTTGATGATATATTTGTCTATTCTTTTGTATTGTAGATTCTAAATACTTCTTTGCATAATTTTATCTTATGGGTTTATGTGGAAATATTTCTATATGATTACAAATTTATTTTCAAATTATGTGGTAGTTCATTTCCTTTATTAAATTGTAGGACCTTGTATTCTCCAACCATCATAAAAATACAAAGTGATGGCCTATTTCGATGGCCTAGAAATAGGATTTCACTATGTGTTAAGTATGGTTTGTGACTGGGTACATGTTCATTGCTTGTAATTAAATCTAAATATCTTAAGGAAACCCCCTTTGTTTTAATGGAGCTAAAATTTAAAGAAGGTATTACCCACCTTATTTAATTGGTCAATTTTGCTAACTTGGGCATAAGTTTGAAGCCTCCCTTCTTGAGTTTGATGCCCCTAGAACTGATGAGAAGATTACCTTTAGGGATTTAGGGACTTACAAATCTATGAAATAATATTTAGTGCTAATGATAGGGAATTAAATAACACTAACTGAATTTTCATAAAAATGTGGTTATTTAGTTATTTTTATATATTTTCCTACTCACCAAAAATGGAGGCCTTGATTTGAACTATTTGAAATTTTCTATAAAAAAATCCACTAAATAAAGTATGATAGTAATCCATATAGATCACACTTGCCAATTCATTAGGAATACCATCAAAAGTGATCATGCTAGCGAACACGACTCTTAGTGAGTTGGTTTTCATCACCCTTATTTTCATCTACCTTCTTTACCAATTGCATAGTTATTTCTCGTACTTTATCGTTTTGTTCATTTCATTAAACTTAGTTAGCTAGGCCATTAGTAGGCTTTCTAGTATTTTACACTGTACTTTTCACTTTCTAGCTATATGGATGCTGACACACGAGTGAGATTCCAAAGCGTTGCATTGTCATCCTTGAGCCACATTGCCATCCTCAAGCACAGAGTTGTCTGAGGTGCAGTTTGGATTTCAAAAACTGGCTCGTCTAGCCCCATTTAAGTTTTTGGATATGTAGAGTGACATAATCACTTGAGAGTGTTGTTCATTCCCTATCCTTTCCTTAAACACCCATTAGCTTGAGATAACATAGGGAAGCCCTCCTCTCTTGACTCTCGATGATCTGGACCCTTGGTGTGGTTGGTCCCCCTACCTTACATTTTGGTAAACTTGACATGAACCATTTTGGTTTCATATAGCGGTGCTGAAGGGTCCTTTCCTTGTATCCTAGGAGTGTTGTAGGTGTGAGTGTTGTGAGGTGTTTCACCTTGCAACCCAACTTGCAACCCCTAGTGGCATAGTTGGAAGGTTCCGTAGGCATTGTGGAATGAAACCTTAGTTGGGTCACTGTCTAATTGCAAAAAAATTGGGGGGATCTATCAAAGTTTTGTTTAGTGTATGCGATGGAATCCTTTCTGCATCTACATATCCCTTCTACGCAGCCTACGAGTAGTTCTCTTGGTATAACTTTCACCTCGCAGGACCTACCAGTGGGTTATAACAAAGAACCATCTCCTTTATACATCCCTGCATGAATCAATGAAAACACTATAACAGGTGTTCTTGTTGACCCAATGTGTCAGGTGAATGTGATTATTGAGGAGATTATGTTGATCAATTTCCTACACAAAGATGGGTATGCCACATTTGAAAGTACCATCCATACACATAGCAAACTTTTTGTACCTCCCCTTGGCAGCATCACCTTGTTGGTCCTTGTTGGACCTAAGTCATTAAACTTACTCTTTGACATAATCCTGGGGTCTGAACTCTTCAAGGTGAAATTGGGTATCCCCTAGTTAGTCGCTATGAATGCAATTCCCTTAGTAGTGAATAAATGTCTGAAATTCATCCATGAGGGTTTAGTGCATGTAATCCATGACATCGACTATAAACTGCTGGTTGCACGTGGTAGCAATTCACTAGATCACTTTTGGCCTACAACCATTGGTCCACTTCCTCCTAGGACAAACCTCTTGTACCAGACCTATGCAAAGTACAAGAGTGGGTGCTTAATGTCTAAAGTGAGGTACCCTCCATCTCCCCATGTCATCTCGCATAGGGCTTGTCTGAAGGTTGATAGTGATGCTGCCTTGGTTCAAAAAAGGGAAAAGGAGAAGTGTTCTCAACACTCTTCTTCTTCTTCTTCTGTGGTTTTTGTCCTGCTCGTCGCTTCCTCTCGTCCTATTGTAGTGTCATCAGATCTTTCTCCTAGGCGTTTACTAGAGTATCCTATGGTACCCGTTTGGGGAAAGCCCAAGCATCCAACATTTTAACTTCTTGTCCTACCCAGGGTGCCTAGACCCATTTGGTATGGTAAGGGGAAGGCTCCTCATGGGGATTCCTCTATGTCTCATCCTCCATAGCCTCCTACCACTCCTACTCCCAAGGTAGTGAATGGGAAGAGGCCCACCGCTGAGGCGTTAGAGCTGACTCCTCTCGTTCTTGTTCCAACCTCCTCTCAGTCTCTCCCTCCTCTCTCGTCCAGGAGTCCCTCCCTCTACTAGAGATGGCTGTGATGGACACTCCAATGGCTGAGAAGGAGCCTTTTATGCCATCCCAGCTTCTGGCCTCTAGCTCTTGGAGTCATAGGAACTACCTTGCGTGTGAGCATAAGCATCGATGAAAGGTTCTGGTGGTTGAGCAGGCCACTTTGCAAAGGAAGGAAGGGGAGTCAACCGCCCCTGTTTTAGGGCCTTCTGTGGTGTCCTCCTCTCCTATCCCCTATGCTTCAATTCAATCAACCTTAGTGTTGCTTTTGGCTCCTATTGCAAGCATAAACATCCCTGACCCTAAAAAGGTGTAAGTGTTTATTGCTTCATTGATTGAGCCCCCTCTTTTGATGTCCCTTTCAAAAATCCTGCCATTCTCTAAGTCCGTGGATATGTTGAACACCTCAGTGGTGTCCGTTGTGGTTTTCTCCTCCTCTGCGCCTTTTTCCTTGTTCGTGGGGAAATCACATCCTCTAACAAAGTGGAGGATAGAGGTTAGCTCCTCCAACAATGGGGGGTGTAAGAGGAGTCCACCTTCTTCAGAGGGTGGTCCTACATTAGCATGTGTTGTCCTAGTGACGGAGGAAGTTTCAGCATCCCAAGGGTTTGTCACTGCTCCTGAGTCACTCGATGAGCCTAGCAGTTAATCTCGAGCGTGGCATCCCTTGTCCATTGAGGTAACACATGACACTCTTGTGAAGTGCATGTTTAACTCTTTGGACGTGGTCCAGGCTCTGTCAGTGATCTTTGCGAAGTTGCCGACCTTTGTTCCATAAGAAACGAGTGGAGAAGACCTCACGAGGCCTTATTCCTTGGATCTTTTTGTGAGAGGGTTGAAGGGCTCCCTCGTTGATATTCTACCCTTGCAGGATCATCCACCTTCCTAGTATAATGATCTAGATTAGGAGGCCAATGACCTCTTGGTTGATGAGTGTTAGGGGGTGCCTCTTCTTTATCTGTAGTGTAGAGTATGTGTACGTGTTTATGTTCCCTTGTGCTTTCATTATGTGTTCTTAGATGACTCTTGTCACCCTTGTAGGTACTTGGATACATGAGTGATTATGTGTCATAAAAATTCCTCTATTTGTGGCATCATTCTTCCTCTGTTATGTGTATTGATTTTCGATAATTGGGGATGATGCAAATTGTTGGGGGAAATTAAGCTTCCCTTCCATGAACCAATTTTTTATTTTTATTTTGTATTCTCATGCATTCTTCATATGCTCTGATATAGTAGGGTATTGATATAGTTCATCTATATACTACTATTATACTTATATATATATATTTATGAGCAGCTTTGACCCTAAAATATCAAATCACCCTTGTGTTCCTTGTTCGTGATGTTGATGTTTTTCTTCACATAATTTCTCTCTTATCTTTTGTGCTTTCTTTGTGATGTTGCGGTGCCTATTTGTTGTCCCTCGTGTGTGTGACAACATTACTACATTGACATCTTGCTATGTCCCACAAGCCACAACATCACTTTTTCATTCCTGCTTTTCTCTCCTTAGGATGTCACGTTCCTCTGCATTCAACACACACCATCCTAAGGGGGGGCTATCATGTCAACTTTGATTTTCAGAAAACATATTCGATGGGCAACGAATATTTTATCAAAAATCTTTGCAATTTTTTTCAAAAATTGCATTCTCAACAAGCACCCCTAGCAGAACGTGTTTCCTTTGTCACGAGTTTGCAAATAAAGAACTTGAAAAAATTTCCTCCAAGGATGAAGCAAATTTTCCTATGGGAGAAGCCTCGACCTTCCCCTCGCATGGGGGAATTTTCTTCCTTTCAAATTCCTTGATGAAGTGATCATCTTTCGAAAGGATTCCTTGATGTTGAATTGATTTGTGAAAAAAATTCTCACTTTCAAAAAATGCATCCCTTGAGTGGACCCCTTTTATTTTGAAGGGTTTCTGAGGGACCCCTTTGAAATCTCTTCAATTTGTTTACTATCTACGTGGCTGCTTTCTAATTTCTAAAATGTTTTATCTATGGATTAACATGTTTCTTTGTAGGTGCGCTTGTGAAGCTGCTTTCTAGTCTGACTCTGTGGAGTTCCCTTACACTGGGCTTCCTTTAGGAGAGAGTACTTGAGGGGAACCTTCTTTGTGGGTTTGAGGGCCTATGAAGTGCTTGCATCCTATGGGATTTGTCCATTTTTGGTCTACGGGCCTTCGGTGTACTTTGTTCAACTTCATAGTTTTGAGGAGCTACAAAGTCCTTTGTTCAAACCTCCTCAAGAGAGAGTACCTGTGGAGTACTTTGCTCACCCTATGCTTTCAAGCTCACCAAATTGTGGTATGCTTCCTCGATGGTTTAAGGATACATTTCTAAAATCTTCAATCTACTTTATCGAACACTCATTGAAAATCGTGCTAGCTAAAGTGAGGGAAAAATTTATAGGAGAAAATTTGCACCCCTTGTATAAATTCCCCTTTTGCATCCCTCCACCTTAGAAAATCAAACCCGAATGCGAAATTCCACATTACCCATGTACCTTGCATCCACTTGGAACCTATTTTTTGTGTCGGTGGGGGAATATTTGTTGGGGATGTGGGCATAATGCATAGATGTCTATGCGATGCATTGTTGTCCCTGAAAAATTCCTACCTTTGGTGTCCACAGGGATGTTACGTTCTCCATTGGGCATGAAGTGTAACGCCTCTATGTCAACCATTTGACTTAAAAATATCTCTTTCCCTCCCATTTTGATCTTGAAATGCCTATCTTGCTCATTCAATCCATCTCTTTAGCAATATATCTCATTCACTTGAGATCTTGAGCATTTTCATAAAATTCCATCGAGCATTACAACAACTTGTTACTCCATCAACTTCATTTTGTACATGTTGTGCTACCATAGAAGCTACAATTTTGGAGTCTTGCGAGACCTCCCTTCGTCACTGCTACGACTGTGTCGACTTTTCCAAGCTCGTTGTCTTGCATTCTCCCCTCGTTGGCCTTGAGTGCCTTTGGGTGGAGGTGGTATTGATTCACTATCCTTTCTTGTTGTGGTTTGATATAGTAGCATTGTATCTTTTGTAGTGTTCAATATTTTTATTTCCTTTATCGCATTTTATATATCATGGCTTTCTTGCCCGTCCATGGAGGTGGAAACACCAAAGTGGGGTTTGATTGAGGCAAACCCCTATATAGCCCAACATTTTTCCCTCTCTTGGCTATGTAGACGAACGTGTGCATGGAGCTCGTTGGCGAACTGGACTCTTAGTGAGTTGGTTTTTGTCACCCTTATTTTCATCTACCTTCTTTACCATTTGTATAGTTATTTCTCATACTTTATCATTATGTTCATTTTGTTAAACTTAGTTAGCTAGGTCGTTAGTAGGATTTCTAGTATTTTACACTATACTTTTCACTTTTTTATTGTATGGACACCAACGCACCAGTGAGACACCAACACGTCGTGTTGTCATCCTTGAACTACATTGCCATCCTTAGGTAGAGAGCTAATTGAGGTGTAGTTTAGATTCCAAAAATTGGCTCGTCTAGCTCCATTTAAGTTTTCGTATCTATAGACTGATAGAAGCACTTGAGAGTGCTCTTCATTCTTTATCCTTGCCTTAAACACCCATTAGCTTGAGGTAAGATAGGGTAGCCCTCCACTCTCGACTCTCCATGACCTGGAGCCTTGGTGTGGTTGGTCCCCCTACCTTACAATTAGTTGCGATTTATTTTCCAATTTTGACTTGGCCAATATGTACTATTCACCAATAAAAAATCTCTGCTTCTAGCAATAAAATCTAATGGATGTTGATATGTTTGGTCAATAAGTCTTTTTATTGATTGATTTATCTTATTGTCCTATTCCAATGTTCCTCAAGGATATCTCAAAATGATTAGAGGAGTAAGAATGGGGCAAGGTCATTATTTTCGTATGTCATGTTTGTGGAATGTTCTGATTGGAAGGTAGGTGTAGAAAGATGAGGGCCAAAAAGTGGCCACCCCACTTTCAAAATTTAAAAAATATATAATGCACTTGCATTACGGCTTGAAGTGACTGAGCCTCAGTCTTAGTCACTACAAAGAAAAAATATGAGCATACATTCTAACACGCTCGCGTTATGGTTTGAATTTCAAAAAATGCGAGTGTGTTATAACGTACCCACATTTTTTTGTATTGAAAATTTGTCTCTCTTTTTATTTTCCTCTTTCTTCTTATATTTCAGTGAAACTATATGTACATGAAATAAACATTTACATATGAACATTTAATTTCTTGTAATTTAAGTTATATTTCATGTATATAGTTTTAGGATGTTTGAGAGTGGTTTCAGATCTCTAGGAGTTATAATGCAAATTCTAGATTTTGGAAGATCTTATAATTTTTCAGATAGTTAAATTTTAGTAATTAGCATGTAAAATTTTAGTAATCGGGATGTTAAATTTTAGTAATCAACAAGTTGTACCATCTCTCTCTCTCTCTCTCTATCTCACTCATTATTTATGCCTTATTCTCTAGACCCATCTATCACTCTCTCTCCTTCCTTACCTACTCTTTATCTTGCTCTCTCTCTCTCTCTCTCCCACCCACCTTCCCTCTCTACTTCTCTGTATCTAACCTAGATCCCTCTTTTCCTCTCTCTCACACTCCCTCCTCTCTCTCAATCTCTCCACCTTCCTCCTTCCCACCTCTCTCTCTCTCTCTCATTCTCTCTATCTTACTTCTCTCTCCCTTCATCCCTCCATCCCTCCCTTCCTCCCTCCCTCCCTCTCTTTCCCTCTCTCAATCACCCAACCTTCCTCCTTCCCTCTTTATTTATCTCTCTCACACACACACTCTCTCCCTCCCCCATATTTCTCTCTCTATTTCCCTCTCTAATCTCTCTATATCTACTTCTCCATCTCTATCTCCTTCCATATATAATTCTCTCTCTATCTCTCTCTCCATATCTACCTCTCCCTCCCTCATTCCCTCTCTCTCCCTCTCTCTCAATATCCCCACCTTCCTCTCTCTCAATATCTCCACCTTCCTTCTTAGGGGGGAGAGAAAGAGGGGGGAGGGAGGGAGTAAGGGAGAGAGAGAGGGAGATGAGAGATAAAGAGTAGAGAGGGAAGGATAGAGTGACAGAGAAAGAGGGGGATGATAGGAGGGACATAGGGAGAGAATGGTGAGATAGAGACGAGAGAGACAAAGAGAGAAAGAGGGGGGATAGAGGGAGATAGAGTAGAGAGGGAAAGAGGTAGAGAGGGATCTACATAGGTGAGATAGAGAGACATAAAAAATACATAGAGAGTGATGGAGGTAGAGAGAGGGAAAGGGGAGATAAAGATAAGTAGAGAGGGACACAGAGGTAGAGAGAGACAAGAGATAGAGAGTATATAGGGAAGGAGAGAGGGAGGGAGAGGGATGTGAGAGAGAGGTGAGATAGTGAGCAATAAAGAAAGTGTGGTAGTGAGTGATGGAGGGAGGGTCATGTAGAGAGGGATAGGTGAGATAAAGAGAAGCAGAGAGAGATAGAGGTAGAGGGAAGGAGGGAGGGTGGGAGTTAGAGAGAGGGAAGGAAGGGAGAGGTAAATAGAGATAGGTGGGATAAAGAGAATAGAGAGAGAATGGTGAGATAGAGAGAAGGAGAGAGTGAGAGAGAGGGAGAGAAAATGGTGAGATAGAGAGGAGAGAGAGTGAGAGAGTGAGAGAGTGAGAGGGGGAAGAGGTATGGAGGGATACATAGGTGAGATATATAGATAGAGAGAGTGGGTGATGGAGGGAGAGGTAGATAGGGAAAGGGAGAGGGGAGATAAAGATAAGTAGAGAGGGAAGTAGAGGTAGAGATAGATATAGATAAAGAGAGAGAGAGAGAGAGAGAGAGAGAGAGAGAGAGAGGGAAAAATTGGGGCATGTCATTGTTGTCTTTGAAACAATGCTATTAAAATGCATTATCTCAAAGAGGGGAAAAATGTAGACTCCTAAATTTGACTAACATTTATTCTTCCAAAACATTGTCAATTTTCATCGTTAGGTATCATCAATCCACCTTATGCATTAAATTAAATAATTTCATTATTTTAATTTAAATTACCCTATTTCACCAATTTCCTCTATTAATTAAATAATTTTGATTATTTAATTAATTTACTAATTATTTTTCCATTAATTAAATAATTTGATATTATTTAATTAATTCCCATTTCTTTTTGAATATATTAAATAAATTATTTAATTTATCCATAAACCTCTCAATATTATTCATTCTCCAAATAAATAAAATTATTTATTTTATTTATTTGAACCATTTTGCACATGCCATTAATAATTAATTAGTTTAATTAATTATTAATTTCCATACAATTTGCACCTCACCTCACCTCCTGACTGAGACTTACTCTTAGTCTACTAATCAATCTAATAAGTTCACTACTTCATCAACCCTATTTCACTCCCACTCACTTCAAGTCCATTGATCCATCAAAATAGTTAGCTGATCAATCAATCTTGTCAACAACCCATCAATCTCACTTAACACTTTAATAAATTCTCTTGATTGAATCATGCAGTCAATTAACAAGCAATCAAATCCTCTCATCAATTCTCCATCTTGATCATTTTTAGTCCCTTCTTTGATTTCAGTCGTTGATCGGTGTCACCAAAAATCTATAAATAGAACCATCTTATCATTCATTCATCATCTCAAATCGTGCAACAAACTCATGCCCAAATTGCAACAATGCAAATATTGTTATTATGCTTATTACAAATTTGAGAGCAAAGATTTTCAACACCATTTCTCCAAGGGTGAAATAGAGGAGAAAAATGGAGCTCAACTTGAAGGTCTCACAAGTTTAAGGTATAGATTTGTTTGCTTGATCTTCTTTCAAATTGCTTCATTTTTATGATCTCTTGATTGTGAATCTTGTTATTTTTTAATTATCATTTAGATTCGCAATTGAATTTCTAGGCCATAAAACAACCATAGTTGGACTTGATTGATTCCTTTCCCCCATGCATTCATGGTAGTGTTGCTTCCATTAACTAACTAGGATTAAAACTATAAGTCCTTCCACTAGGCCAATTGAGCTAGCCTTAATGCCCCTAAATTGAATGATCCCAATTCAATTGATATGATCCCTAGATAAATTAAAATTTATCATAGTTGGCCCCTACTTTACCTCTAGCATCAATGATGTGTTATTTGGATTGATATTATCAACCATTGAGTAAGAAAAGAACATATAGAATCAATCTATCTCTAGTGATGAATCACTTGGTGCTTGAGTGGGTTGAGTGTGTGCATGCACTCTCTTCAACATGAATCATTCTTATGAACAAACATAAAAATAATGATCCTTTGATTGATCAATTGAGTGAATAAATTCAAAGAGCTTTACTCCCCTTGATTGAGGTTGAGTGTTGCTCTACTAGAGATTGGCCTTCCCTCTATGAATTTGATCCATTATGGAGTAGGTTCTAACCATAAAATAGTGCTAGGTAGACCTATTAGAGAGTAGGGGGGCTTGACACTATAGTATAGAAAGGGCATAGTGAAACGTATATAAAGAAAGAATTCCCCCGATCTGTTACTATAGTTTAGTTTAGTTTAGCCTCGCTATAGAAAGGAGTGGTGATTGGGGATAGGTCTAACCTTTTTGTACAGTGGGCGGTTCAAATTAGGACAAGAGAATTCGATAATCTAGGGGTAAAGAGTGCCCTGCTTCCTATATGGGTAGTGAGATAAAATGAACTAACATGGACATTTTCTATATCATCTCCCTCATAGATCAATGCTAAGAAGGGTTAGCCCCCTCTCTATAATGGGGTTTAGGCTAGGTGAAATGTGTAGAAAGAAGTTAATATTGGACCTAAGGTTGAAGCCAACATCAAGGTGAAGGTTGAAAGATTGGATCTTGAAGCTTGGTTTGATTATAAGATTGCTTGGGTTAGGGGTTGGGTCTAGGGAAGTGAGTTTGTTCATGTTTTCCCCTTTCTCTATTATAGGGTAGTTTGTGGGTTTGATGGTTTGTTTGTTGTTGTGAATCATTGCAATATGGGGGTAGGGCAATCTATTGGTAGTCATCTATAAGTATTAGTGATAATAAGACTTGACATTTTTTCTACTTTGATCCCCTATTACATGCCCCTCTAGCTGGAGATGAGGATATTTAATAATAAGTGATGGGATCTTTGACT
This sequence comes from Sequoiadendron giganteum, assembly GCA_007115665.2. Taxonomy (NCBI): domain Eukaryota; kingdom Viridiplantae; phylum Streptophyta; class Pinopsida; order Cupressales; family Cupressaceae; genus Sequoiadendron; species Sequoiadendron giganteum. The sequence goes on from CM021104.1 coordinate 289,657,737, forward strand.
GTACTACAAATGATAGGTAGGAGGGACTAAATGAAATGAGATTGTTAGCTAAGCATTGGTAGATGAAATTTCCCCTATGTGTCTTTAGGATGCAAGCACTAAGCGTACACAAGCATTGAGTCTCTAGGAAATCCAAACATTACATATTGAGATATTGGGGTAGCCAAGTGAAATGTAAGGTTTTTAATAGTATCATTGGGTGGATTCAGGTTGGTGGGTGGAATCTATAGTGCATACCTAGGGTCTCAATAGTGGAAATATAGAACAATCATGAGAATAATAAAATGAGTTCAGGAAGAAATGGATATAGAAGCATTGGTTGAGAGCTAGGTGGGTTATAGTTCTAGAGCTATCCCTACCTCTCTCTTGGTGGGTTCAGAGGGAAAAATATTGTCTCACTAGCCCCATTGTATAGGTAGGGGAGAGGAAGGGCCAATTTTGATTGGCATGGCACTCTCACCATAGATTAGACCAATGGACAAAGCACTTTCAATAGGATTTTATGAGGAGCAAGTAAACACTAGATTTGTGGAACTAGACTACACTATATTTTTGTCTTGGCTAAAAGTTATACAAGTTGTACCTTTAAGTTGTATGAAGATAGAGTGGCGTAGGTACCTATATATATCCCTATGTAAGACCTAGCCTTTTGATCCTTTCTTCCATGACATAGCCCTCCATATTCCATTTATTAGGAGAAAAAATTGAAAGCAAAGCCACATCCCCACTCGAAAGGCTAACTCCAAATAAATAAGAATTCAAAATTAAAATACCTTGAAATAGATGAATCATAACAATTTTCATCCGTAAATAAAAATAGAAACTAACCCTTGACTAGATAGTGGGGGTAAGGAACTACCGCCCTATAATTGATATTTGGGCCTCTATCACACATATAATTTGGACAATTACTACACCAACTACTAGTAAGTCTAAGCTATTAGCAAGTGGAGACTCTAAGTCATTAGCGAGTAGAGACTCCCTTACCATAGCTTAACAACTATTTGGCCATCAAACTTAGTCCCCGTTCGTGGTATTTAGAAATAAATTGAGTTAATCGCCCTCTCCTCTCGTAGTGGCTTTATTAATTTTGTCAAATCAAACGTGAATACTTATATTTGAAACGTGTTTTCTCATGGAACAAAGCAGTCACAGGTTGTCATTCATATAGATCCAACTCATGGATTGCTCTATGTCGTCGATCTAACTGCATTGCATAGATATGCCGCTCATGGATTGCTCACTTTGTGGGATTCCATAATAGTCACCCGATGTCACAATCGTTCCTACAAAGCCGTCGATCTACTGTTAATCGAATGGTTCACGTTTACCTCCCAATTTGTCTGCAGGCTATGTAAAGATTAGGCATACAATTGAAATTTTGAGAAAATTGATTAACATAAAAAGGTAGCTTTTGAATAGATGGTCTGACCATTGTCGAGCAAATTAATTTAAGAAATGCATTTCAAGCCTTCGGGAATGAATCTACATCGTCCGCTTATTTCGGTTTCTATACACCTGAGTTGGCCTAATTGTGGGAAAATTGTACTCTTGAGAGAGAGGTCACAAGTTCAAATCCTGCACGAGTTAAGTGCCTCCCTCATATTGGGAGTATGAGGAGTCCCATATACTATAAGCCATCTGTAGACCAAAAAATAGACCGACTGATATCGTGGACTATAAAAAGACCTTTCCTTTCCTTTTTATGGAAAGATGGATGTTTCCAAGAATATGCCTCTTTTTTATTATTTATATATTTTAGATGGCATGTAGCAGCGGCTTTGCTTCACTTATTTAATTTCAAGTTTATTTTGATTTGGTTTTTTTATTATTTTATTTTAGGTTTATTTCATTTTTAGATTTTTGTCAATGCATCACATCATTTAATTATCTTAGATTGATCTATTTCCTTATTTTTAAGATAAATATATTTAAGGCAATTAAATAGATAAGAAAAACATAATGTTCTTTTACTTTATTTTAGAACTAATTTATTTTCAAGATCTATTTGTTGTAACACACTTGTAAAATTATTATAAAAATTATAATATTTAATTTTAAAATTTTATTTAAAGATTCTAAAATATAAACAAATCCTAATTTATATACTATCATTTTACTCATGACAATCCTAATCATTTTCTTCCTTTTTTCATCTCTTTTTTTTATATATAAATAAAAATGGCCTTGGGGACCATACCTATATTTTTACTTGCCAAAAAAATAGTTATAAGCTACTCCAAAAAGGGGACCATAAATAAAATATACAAGGGAATTGTAACAAAATCCTCACAAGTAGTATATAGTCACTAATTACAAAGTGTATACTAAAATAACTACACAAACTGCCATAGCTTTTTTAAATTTACCTATACCATAAATTTAATCAACTATTCCACAAAACATAACACCTATAGCAATAAACACTTTCTATCCTTGCAGTCCATCAATCACCTTGTCATCCCCATCATTGTTTGTAAAACCATCTTCCAATGCAAAGGACTAGTTGACCCTATTATGTCCCATTACTCCAATGGAAAACTTCAAAAATGTTGTCCCCCATTTCGACTAATGAATACATGAAGCATCATTGACACCCACAACAAGAATTTTGTAAACAAGACCCAAGAAGCAAATGTAATAGAGGCCAAGAAGGAAGGCCAAAATCCACTACCAAATGGGAACCCTATGCCCAAGATAGCCAAGTTGAGGACTAGGCCTAGACCCGAATGTTAGTAGGTTTTAAGAAGCACCATAGATATGATTCTCACCACTTCAACAAGTCCTCATACCTCTATAACAGTAGATTTCACCTTGCATATATAGTCTTTATCCTTAAATCAAAAACCTCCCGCAAGAATGAAATTTTCCTCTTGTTTGTATAAAGCCTAACATTAGTATCCATTGTGCCTAGAATTGAAATCCATCTCCCATAAATGTGAAAAGAGACCTCTATAAACTATTAAATCCTTCCACCCCATAATGCCCTATTGTTAGCTTAATTTTCTTGATAGGACCATGATAACGAATTCCCATACATTGTAATAACTCAATGTTATCTCAACATGCAAACTGCCCAACTAAAGGAAGTGGTATATCATGAAATAAAAATGGGAAGCAATTCAAAAATAAGCTTAATTCACTTGCAACCAAATTCCTTGTAAAATGGTTGATGTTGAAGTTGGCCAGTGCATCTGTGTGGAAATTACCTTTCGTAAGCACATGTTTAGTGGGAAACTCTTCCATGTTGTTTAGGAAAGGTCAAATTTGATTTATTATTCTATTTATTTTCCAATTTTGAGCCCCTTTAACACTTATAGCATTTATAATGATTTGAGAATCACCTTCAATTTTTAATTTCCTTATTCCTATTTGTGAACACATTTGTGATCCTAACAGTAGTGCATAGGCCTTTGTCTTGTTATTTGTTCCTTGTCCTAGTAGACCTTTTTATAATATCTCACGTTGAAGCCACTACCAAAAATGCCCAAAATGCACTTGCATGCCCCATCAAAATTTAACTTGCTCTACCCAATTGGAGGAGCTTCACATCTAACATATTTTCTTGGGTTTTGAGGAGTATTAGCCCAATTAGCCCCATGAATAGGGATACTTTTAGTTTGGTTCAACTTTTAGTTAGTTCATTATCCAATGAAGTTAAATCCTTTTGTTTCTTACAAGTTGATTTCTAACATTATTATTTACCACTTCTTTGATAGATCCTACCATATTTGAAACAAAATATTTTGCATACAATTCCTTATCTTGAAATATCCTCATATTTTGTTCCTTCTAAATTTCTCAAATGAAAATTGAAGGAAATGTAATCTAGATGCTTAAAAAGGCAACCTTGTTATAAAGAGTGTACCGAGAATTAAATAGTTCAAGATGTAGAGAATGGAGATTTTTTGCTCATGAGTCTCTTGGTTACCAAGAGAATCCTATAGAGTCTAAACTAGTGTCTTGTAAACTTGGTAGAAACTACACAATTTAGAGGTATGACTAGCTAAATAGTCCACTCAACATTGTAAAGAATTCATTAAATTATCAACCAAGGTTTGTAAACTTGTGATGGTATTGAACTATATGTGCCTTCAGAGACTTGAGGTTGCCTAGGTTATCCTATTTAAGGTATTCTACTTGCATTGGAAAATCACAGAATTGCATAACAGTGAAAGAAGCAAACTAGTGCTACTGTCTATGGGTGCATATAGATTAACATGTAAATGAATTGCTGCTATCAAAGAATTATTGAACTAACTCAAAACTACTCAAACAAACCAATAATTTCACTTATTCTAACCTCCAGAGTAGTACAAGTCTAAATTCATTCATGCTCATAAACATTCATTCCTGATAATCAAAATATGAGAATCTATTTTGACTTACATGCAATTTATGAAGTAATGATAAATAAAAATAACTACTAAACAAAAAAAAACTACAATTGTACTGAATAATAGTTACATTAAGTGGCATGCTCAAGTGGTTGTCTTCACTTAACTAAAAACCAATCTAGATCTTCAGATTCTGTGCATTCATATGAACTTGAACTTCATTCATTATGCATCACAAAATATTACACAAAATCTTCCTCATAGATTGTATTCAAGAAAATAATTTTTGAATAATCAACATGTTTGTACATGATAACTGAAAAGTGAATTAATTAATAACAAAATGCTAAAATCAACAACACTAACTAAGGACTCAACCATCAGCTATATACAAGCACGAGGGAGTTTGTTCTGCATAAAAATCCAAAACGAAACCATTAACTATAATTGCTAGATATGAGAATATATAGTTAAGATTGAATTTTTTAAACTATAACTGAAAAGAGACAAGATTTCTAATAGGATTGAAATTCTGTAAAATAGATCTGCATGTGGAACACACAAACAGTAATCCAAAATCTCATCGACAAAAGAATTCTTCTTCTCAATGTCTTATTAATTATCATACTGATGCATGAATAACTCCATCAGGTGCCCCCACATGGTAGTTATTGCATTATGAATGATCTGGCACTTCCCCTATTTCGCTATCCAAGTCCTCCTTTTGTTGCGGGCTACAATGTCTTCTCAAGCTGCAAGAGGTTAATGCACAAAACATATACACAAAGCTAACTACCATGATTAAACATAGAATTCCATCCATATTTCATACATACTCACATATAAACCATGCAATGCTACTATATCATAACTATATTTCCATTACTATAATTTATGTCCAAGGTTGTATAATAAGCATGAAAAGATAGCATAACATAGGAGTATTGTCTGATAATGTCTGAAAGTATGCATGAAAACAATAGAAAATATGCTAATAAATGAACTCATCATTCCCCCCAACTACACTTTTGCTTTTCCTCAAGAAAAACACTAGGGGTATAGATTATAACGTAAGGTGATCTCCCTAAGGTCCATGACAACATCAACTCCCTTGATTTTCTTTATGTAGAAACCTCTATAAGTTCTACAAGTTGTCTCATTCGGATGATACTAGATTTATCACATTCCTCACCTTTTCCCCCAATCCAATTTGGAATTGGATAGAGTAGCATAGGTGGGTGAAGTATGAGTGGTACCTAGTGAAATCCTATGTCAGCACCAATTTTCATGTATTTGCATACCCTCTCAAGAATGGTGGTAAAATTGTAAACTGGATGAGATTCCTTTCTCTGCAACTCCAGGGTCAAGTTGATCCATCTATTTTGCATATACTTGTAACATTGTTGACCCAATCCCATAGCTAATGTTTGCATTCTTTTATAATCCTTTGTTCTTAGTTTCATAATCTTCCTTCCTACACCTTTATGATCTAGGAGTTTCGACCATTCATCTATAAGTGCATCAGGGTCTTTAGACTCTTTCCTTATTGGGAGAGCAATTTATTTCTCCCTCTCCTCATATTATTCCACTATTTCTCCCCTGAATCGCTCATTCCTATAATAAGATGCTAGTGCCCTTACCTGGAGATCCCCTATAAACATCAAAGGATTCCACTCTATTTCTTCTAGCACCACATAGTTGTGCATATAGTATTCACATAGTTAATCCCGCTCTTCTGGTGTAGAATTAGCAAAAACATTAAGAAAATCAAATTCTTTGCTCATCCCAAATGATTGGTTACTAGTTAGCCTACTAAAATGAAAACTCAAAAATTCTTCTTGCAAAAATAGTGCATATGTTCTTGCTAGAGGTTGACATCTTATGATTTGGGCAGCTTTATCTGCTAATTCTTCCAATATGACTGCTAATATCCTTAGCCCGATCCATTTTCCTTCCAACACTTTGGCATGTTCTTCAATCAAAGATTATTTTTCTTTCTTTCACTTTTCTTTTTCCTATGCAAATTCATCAGTCACCTTCCATAACTGATAACCAAGAGATAAAGTTGTATGGTGAACTGGAGTTTTTATGGGAGGAGGTCTTTGATTTGCTACTGCAAGTTCTCCATCCCTATTTTGGTAATGCTCAATTGTGCCAATAGATCCAACTTTTCTCCATGGCCATATGTGCAATTTTTCTTCCAATTCTTGCATTTTTGTCTCACTTTCTTTGTCTTTCTTTTCATAACTTTGAACTAGTTCTTCCAGATGTTTAATTTTTTCCTAAGCTTCTTGAAGCTCTTTCCTGACATTTCTATCTTCTATAAACATTTCCTCTATTTCCAAAATTGCTCAATATCACCCTCTGTACAATCATGGTCTTCATAAGTAAGACTATCTAGGGTTTTCTTTTGTGTTTTCTTGGCAACAAACACATCTTTTGAGTCTGAATCAGAAGTGGTAGACACATATGTCTTTCTCTTTACAGATGTATGTACATTTCCAGGGATATTTCCCTTCCCTTCGGAGTTTGTTTCAACCAACATCACCAATTATTCTTGTTGCTCATGGCCCTTTTCCTCTTCAAAATTTTCCACACTCCCCCTCATAACACCTTGCTTTTTCAATCGGCCCGAATGCCTAGGTGTAGGTTTCTCTTTCTCAACATCCTTCTTTTTCTTTTATGTTTTAGAAGGTCTGGATGTTGTGGATGTATTTCCTCTTTTGTTCTTTGGTTTTGGTGGTTTAGAAGAAGATGGAATTTTTTCCAGTGTTGGTGGCCTAGACTTTGGCACATTGTGCTCCTCGAGTTAACCTTGGCTATATGGGTAGGTGAAGTCATAGGTGAGATAGGAGAACTTTCTCTTGTAGGTTCATATTTTGGCTCTAAAGTTTTAGGTTCTATAGGTGCCTCAAGTAAATTTTTAATATCTTCATATTTCATGAAATCTTCCCACTTGCTACCTGTGGGTATTGAGTTCTCAAGCTTCTTTTTACTAATAGGTCAATCAAACAGTGATGTGATAAGGTCTTTTCACTTTGTTTCCTCTAATACTCTGATGCCATCCATTTTAGCTTATTATAAAGAAAATTTGGCACATTCACTAGCCTATTATGGTGAAGGTGACTAAGAAATTTGAAATGTATAGTATACAAAATATTTTGTCTACCATCACAAGTAAGGTATCTAATGACATAGGAAAAACAATTGGTCCAAAACCATGGAAGAGAGAGTCTTTTGTACCTTGTGACGATGAATCCAAATTTTCTCCTCACTCACATAATTCTTCTCTTGTGACCACTGCATTTTCCCTAACTAGAAACTCTAGTCCGGTCCTAAGCAAACTAGATACCAATGCTATGGAAACTTCTAATGCATCTACTAACAACCCTTTTACCATTGCTTCATTGTGCTTCAATTTGGCTACAAATCTTCTTGCTATGTCATTGTCAAATTTTGTCAGCTTTAGGAAATAATCAAGCCAACCCACTCTTGTGAATATAGGCAATACCATTACATCTTCTAGTATCTGCTTGTGAGTTGATGGCTCTATCCTAATAACATCACCTCCCATTATGAATCTCTTTTACCTTTGCTCAATGTGTTGACCTTGAAAATTCAGCTCAATTTTCACTTCACCACCCTCAAACCCTTCTCTTACTCTGATAATTCCTCATGCATTTGCACTACCATACTGTAACTGTAACTCTCTTTCTTCTCCATATCAACTCAATTGGACTTAAAAATGGGTTCTAGGTTCGACTTAGCTCAAGATGATAGGATTAGGGAATTGACAATTGAAACTATTAGCAAAAATTAGGTGGAGTTTTAAGACAAAAAGGGTTTGCATGTCATATCTATTGTTTGTATTTGGCTTTAAGTGGTGGCAAAAAATGAAAAAATCTAGTTGAATTGTACCCTCCCCCCAACTTAAGATTTGAAGTGACCTCACTTCAACTCGTGATAGGTGAAGGTATCATTAGAAAGGATGGAAATTAATGTTATGAATATATCACATGCTTAATTTAATATGAAAGGCATAATGAAAGCGATAAGAAATCTATGATAATTACGATAGTGTACCTTGTGTACCAATTGGAGGTGACTAACTAAATGTCGCATGCGTGGGATAAAGAAGACGTATCTACTATATGATTTGATGTGATAAGAAGTAATTACAGGTGAATGAATGGTGAGGTGGTGGATGTAAGGTAATGAAATGGAATAGACAGATAATAGTTGGTGATGTGATAGTTCAAAAGTGTAAAATTTGAATTGGCAGTAGGAAATAAGATAGGCATGTTGTGGGTACTTATTATGATAAGATGGATACTGCATGTGAGAATTTTGATGTGATAATGTGTGAACTACAATTAATGTGGTGCTAATTCATTTGATTTTTTTTTTGCTAGACGATGCTATGGGTACCTTTGGCATTAGGTCCCTTCCTAGATATTGACAACTGTTATAGGTCCTTACTGCAATAGGACCCTTACTAAATGTTGACAATTGTATATATAAGATAGGTCCCTTTGGAAAAAGTATGTTCATCATTATAACCATGTTATGTGTGCTTGTGAGGTAGAATAAGAAATTAAAGATGAGTGATCTCAAGGATTGAGCTATGTAGCTCAATATTTGAATCCCCTTGATGGGACCTTCAAATTTTGTAAATTTGAAGTGCTTATATTGGAAATTTTTCCTCTACACACTCAGAAGTGCACCTAAAAAATCTACTTAAGTGACCTACTTTGGAGGGTCACAATTCAGAGCCAGATGATTTTCATGTCAAATGGATTGTTTCTCTCCATTCTCCCCACATTCATGTACTCCTTGGTCCGATTTCAAAGCCTCATGATATGATCTACTATTTTTACCAGGCCAAAAGCAAGTGCAGTTTATCCATTTTTTGCATCTGCATTTTCAGAATGTTTTAAGAAGGTCAAGTTTGAACCTCAGTATTTTTTGAAGAATGACGATTCAAGGAAATCCCTCTTGCATACATACTCAGTGTACCCAAATGACCTAGTGCATCCAGTGGCAGTTCCCGAAAAGATGATATGATATTTTTTCAATGTAGTAACTTGGTGAGCTTTAATTAGTTTTAAATAGGAATAGTTGCAGAAAAGTCCGAGTAGGCTACTTTGACATTGAATATCTTTCACCTCGTGTCTTTTTTTTTTGAGCCATTTGCTGCACTCCATTCTTGGACCAAATTTCTGCATGCCTGTAAGTTTTCATGGCTCCAAGAGGTCATTTGATTAATTTCCCAAGGCAATTCCAGAGCCCACTTGGCCAGTTTTGACTATAGAACAAAGTGCCTAAGAAACAAATTTTGATGTCTACCCAGTTCATTTTTTCAACTCGAGATCATTCAAAAGCAGCCTCAAAGTCAACTCAAGTTGAAACTTATTTCAAAACAAAAAAATTCAGCCGGGGCAACATGGGGACCCGACATGTTTACGCAATTGTGAAGGTAGCTGGGTTACATGGACTTGAATTGTTGGCATGGAAATTTAAATGTGAAGGTGCTACTAAGAAAAGGTATGAATTTCAAAGCAATCTCATATGCCAACATTTGATCACCAAGGAGCTCCGCTAAAGACTGAATTAAAGATGATATAGGCCTCAGGTACAAAGATGAGGACGTACTTACTTATGTGGTAGCTTGAATGCCTGTTGTGTATTTGGCTTTAGATCTTGTTCTAAGAGCGAAGAGGGAAGTGAATTGATTTTTCATAGGACAAAGTCACAATACCTTTTAATCTTGCTAGGTGGTTTGAGCAACCATGTGATATTGAAGGAGAAAATCAATTATATAAGGTAATTTGTTCATAGTTTCCTCTTTATGTGGATGGATATTCACATCTTGTAAAAGGGAAAAGGCTCGAAGTGAGGTCCATTTAAAATTGATTAAGGGTGCATCTAAAATGGATTTAAAGCTCATCAAATTCTTTGTGAATGTTTGGAAACATGGAACTAAAACCATATGATTTTTTAAAAAGATTTCACTTCTACCAAAGATGACTTTGCCATATGATGTTTGAGCTACCTAATATGAAACACAGGTGCAAAAGGCCGATGCATAAATCATCCTTGATAAATGCTTGATGCGGATAAATCTAGCACATGTCTACTATGTGCAAGAAGGGTTTGTGTTGGCAATTGAAAATGTTTCAAAATTGTTTGAAGGAAATGATGGACCAGCCATCGCGCGAGCTGAAGAGAAGATAAATAAGATAAGGTGGTGCTTGCCCGCTAATGGTGCTATGTTCTTTCTTTCAAATAATGATAAAGTTGTCAAGTTTTGGAAGGTTCAAGAAAAGAAGATAAAAATTACTGATATAAATGAAGAATCATTAGGACATTGAGAGAATGGAAGCACGAGTACAAAGAGCTCTTTTATTAGCCCCAAGTCTTATTCAACATGCTCCTCAAATGGGGCTCAATCTGATTTGCAGACATGGTGCCAACGTATAAGCTATTGGGATATTAATAAAGTTGGCGCATCTTTCTTTACATAGGAACAATCCACGCTTGGAGTGGAATGAGCATTGATAGGAGAATGTAGAAGTCCATGTTTACCTTGCATGTGGGAGTCAATGTACAGGTATTGCCATGAAGAATCTCAAGAGAGGATATGTGGCCTCGAACTCCAAGAATGAACCAGTCAAGAAAGCAACTAACTTTACATCGTAGGTCATTATGATGAATCATCCAAGCCAAATTGGCAATGGGTATACCCCAGTGTTGGATTGTCACACGTAACACATTACTGTGAAGTTTCAAAAGGCAGCGGTAGAAATAATGGATGTACCTACATGTTCAGCCAAGGGTTGGCCGTGGAAGGCATGCATAATCCCATGGCTTCCATGAATGAAGATAGAGTTCTTGATTGAATGTTGGGAATCATTTGATTGGCATTGCCATGATTAGAGGAACTTGTAGAACATAAATCAAGCAGAGTCTGCTAGCCTATGAAGAGATGGGCTTATGTCAGAAGGAAGTCATGGGGGCGTGGGGAATGAAACATTTGGAAAAAATATTTTAAGTTTTAAAATATTCTATTGAGCTGTTTGAAGGCTCCCCCGCTAGCTCGAGCAAAGTTTGATGTCATCATCAAAAAGCAACAAGTGCACATGCATTGGTAGGAAAGATAAGGTGGGATCGACAAAAGGTTTTAAAAGGAATTCATTAAAAAAATTAATGTGCTCAGTGAAAATAAAAAAGAGGCCAAAGATTTAAAATGTCAGGTAAAAAAGGCATGAGGGTAAAATATTTTTCCCAGGAAAGGATATCAAAGCACGAGTCAAATATTTTTGAAGTTGTGAACCCCAATCCTATACCTGCATAGACATGAAAAACAAACACATTAGTTAGTTGATATGCAAGATAAAAGAGGGATTCCCCATGAAATCCATTCACAAATACTCAAAATAGGAAAAAAACAAGAACAAACATGAAATATAGATGAAATGTTAAATTAAGCAAATGCAAACTCTTGATCCCATGGGGGAGTTGGTGCCAATTGATATGTCAAAATTAGCCCTTTCCCAACTCCTTTGTAAGCTTGATGATGATTGATCCACTTGATGGTTGAATTCCTACATAACCTAGCTAAGAACTTGATAACAATAGATAAAGATGGCTATGCTTGGAGATGAAATTGAGTATAATAAGTTTACTCAAATTGTAGATGATAGAATGAGAGGAAGAGTCTCTCATTTATAGATTTTTAAAATGGAAAAAAAAGTGAAATTGACCAATGTGGGATAAAAGATAATCCAATGGCATTGTGCCACTTGTCCACATGTGATTCGAGGAGGAATGAGCACATTTTGATCAATGTGCAGGATAAATTCCATGAGATTCAAATTTGAAATTTGAATGTGACATGTTGGAGGGAGAAAGAAATGGAGTTAATGTCACTTGGCTCAAGGCCAAGGACATGTAAGATGCATTAAATGCCTTGTTGGAAGGACCAAGCCCACTTGGATTTTGAATTCAAATTTGAGGGAATATTCCCCTTTTATGGCATGTGAGGGAAAATAGAGATTTAATAAATCAAAGTAATTGATTTATTGTACAAGTGGTAAAAGCTAAAGGATGTGACATAGATTAGGATTAAATTAATCAAAACTTAATTAATTTAATGAAGAATTAGGAGATGTGACAATTTAGACTTAAATTTATGAATTGATTTAAGTCAAGAATTGAGAGGAAAGGTTTAATTAAATAAATGTTATGATTTATTTAACTAAAAGGAATAATGTTAGATTAAATTAAATAATGTTTAATTTATTCAATTTAATAAGAAGACTTTAGGGATTTAATCAAATAAGATGAATTATTTAATTAAAGAGGGATTGGGGATTAAATTAAACTAATCAATTTAATCAACAAGGGAGAAAGACCTAATTAAATAAATAATGATTTATCTAATTAAGAGATGAAGAGTGATGAATTTAATCATATACAAATTATTCGATTAAATGACTAGAAAAGGAGATAATTTAGGATGAAATGGTGTTAGTAAATCAGGATCCACTGTGTCAGATCGACATGTATATTTTCCATGTCTACATTTTTCCCCTCTTTGAAGCAATAAACTGCTGTGATCAAAGTTCAATTTTTTTAACATTTTTCGAATGCCCCACTATTGCTCCAGCAGAAGGATTATGCTGGTATATTTCCCCCTCGAGAGATCGAGCGGAAATGTTTGATTTTTCGATCGAGATCACGATAAAATGTGAGAGGAGTGGTTCTATTGATTAGAAGACGAAAGCTAATTCTTTGATGTAGACAATTTTGATGATGTATAGACAATCATCTGCCATGGGTAGCCTCGTGTATATTTTGAGATCTCACATCTACTTTAGATAGAAATGTTAGTAAAGATAGAAGAATAAAATGTGAAAGGAGGATCCACAAGCCTACATTATGATGATGATGATGATGATTTGCTTACCAGGAGTTGGGATTTTGAAAGGGCCAATTACTTTATGTTTGATAACACACGTAGGTACGATGCATCAAGGTATAAAGAACCAGGATGACATTGTACCTAGTGTGATGGACTTTGAATCATCAATCAAATAGGAGTATTCCTATTCACACTTGACATACGGAAACCTTGCTAGGATGGACCTAGCAAAGAAAGTATTCACCAAGTTATTTTACAAGAATATCCAACAAGCATAGCAGATAAAAAAGATAATGATCGTTGCCCCATTCCTTTCTCTCTAAACCTGTTTTGTTTAGGCATCATCGAGAGGTCCTTGGAATGAGCGCAAAATGTGATAAGTCACAAAGACCAAGATAAAGTAAACAATCGATCTAATGTTCTTCATACCTCTAGCCAAGGCTAAACTACTATGAGATACCTGATGCTTATGTCCATCGTGGGAAGGATACATCCTAGGACATGTTGTGATCAGGGTTTTCGTGAGACTAATTGGATGATAAGCTATTGATACTTTGCGTTGATCAACTTGCTTGCTTACTGATTTAGACTTTAGGAATTTTGACGATTAGGGTGTTCACTTTGGAACCTGCTAGACTTGTTTCTAATTGCCTCACCAAAGGATGAAGGTGACGATTGATTTTATTATGAGTGATGATTATCGTGGATAAAAGCGAGATGAAATGGATGCACCATTTTGGAGTTTTTCAAATGTTTTGAGGCTATTTTTGGATTTTTGATATGTTTTACAAATGTTTTTGGTATTTTCGAGATTTATGATGAAGAGACTAACTTAAGGACCTATCCTAGGGGTCTCGGGAGATGATCCATAGATTAGCCTTGCCTATGTTATACATGCAGAGACCACATAGTTCAACTAATGACATACTTGATGATGATAAGATGGGCAAACAAATTGGGATTTAATTGCGACGGAAGCCTAAGGACTGACCTAAAGTGTCTCGAGGGATGATCAAAGATCAACCTTGCCTACGTTCAAGCTCAGAGATGACGTAGTTCAGATGATGACAAACTTGACTCAATGATGATATAGATGGGCAAACAAATTGTCATTTTATTGTGATAGACTCCTAAGGACTGACCTAAAATGTGAAATAGATAGGCAAACGGATTTCCATTGCGATAGACGCCTAAAGGACTTACCTAAAATGTGAAAAAGATGGGCAAACGAATTGCCAATGTAATAGACGCCTAAGGACTGACCTAAAATGTCTCGGGGGATGATCAAAGATCAACCTTACCTACGTTCAAGCTCAGGAACGACATAGTCTGAACAAGGTGACAAAATGACAAGACTGTATGATGAACCTTTTGAAGACTTTTTGGGACTTTTTGATGTTTTTGGATTTTTGGATTTTTTGAATGTTTTTGGGTTTTTTCGAAGTTTTAGGAAGATCATAAGATATATACGAATCCAAACTGATGCAAGTATAGGAACATGCCCCCAACGTCATGCGGTAGAATACTTTGATGAAGGTAGGACAAACTAACCTTAGGAATGCGCCAAGTAGTACCATGGTGGAATATGATACGAGTATGCGATCAGGCTATGGTATGGGTGCGAACAGATGGATGGAAGGGAGATTAATGAAATGTGATGGAATGAGTGAGTCGTGCAGATCCTGGTGGACGAAGAGTACCTTATTTACACTTGGCGCTTGTTTTCCAGGTTTTCACCAAGGTACTTTCCTAAAGCACCACCAAAGTGGTTTTCACTAGAGGATGATTTTTTTCTTTACTGTTTTCAATCCTTTTTCTGATTTTTTTGGATTTTTTGTATTTTTTGATTTTTTTGTTGTCACCAAGATGCTTGTTTGCTAGGTTTTCATCAAGGTAACCATATTTTCAGGACATTTTTTGATTTTCTTGTAATTTTTGGTTCTATACTTTTCAAGTTTTTAGGCATAATTTTTTTTGAGATGACAACTGTTCATGGGTTCCTGTAGAGGCTCACCCTCTGGTGTTGACAGTTGATATGCCCCTGAATTATAACTTGCTGTGATGATGAAAGGTCCCAACCACTTGGGATCAAATTTTTCTTTGCTATTCAAGTTCGGCATGTTCATCTGATTTTCTATCAGCACAAGTTCGCCGACTTGGAAGGTGCGTCGCTTGATCTTCTTGTTGTAGTTGTGCTTCAGGCGGTTCTGATAGACTTGTAGATGATTGAGGGAATCCATGTGTTGTTCATCTAATAACTCCAGCTCATTCAATCGTGAGACTCTGTATTCTTCATCTATAATGAGATTCTATAGTGATATTCTCAGTGATGGGAGATCGATCTCGATTGGGAGAATGGCTTATGATCCGTAGACCAGGGAAAATGGGGTGGCACCTATTAGCATGCGGATGTTGTTGTAGTAGGCCCATAAGGCAGGATTTAGCTGCAAATGCCAGTCACGACCAGAGTCATTGACTATCTTTTTAAGGATTTTCAGAATGGTTTTGTTGGTAGCTTCTGCTTGGCCATTGCCTTGGGGGTAGTATGGAGTGGAAATGCGATGTTGGATTTTGAATTTGTCACATAGGTCACAAACATCTTGATTCTTTAAAGGTGTCCCATTATCAAAGATAATGGATTGAGGGACCTCGTATCAACAAATGAGATAGTTTAGGATGAACTTGGATATCTGCTTTTCGGTTACATAGGTGATTGGAATTGCTTCAACCCACTTTGTAAAGTACTTCATGGCGGTGATGATGAATTTATGGCCATTGGATGAGGTGGGTGTGATTTTTCCTATGAGATCGAGCCCCCATTGTGAAAAGGGCCATGGTGTAACAATATGATGGAGTTCCTGAGCTGGTGCATGGATAAGGTCTCCATGTTGTTGGCATTGTAGACAATTTCTGACAAATTCATGTGCCTCTCTTTCCATTATTGGCCAGTAGTACCCGATTCTTAGCAGCTTCTTAGCCAAGGTCATACCACTCGAGTGTGAACTGCAAATGCCATTGTGTACCTCAGTTAGAGCAGTCAGGGCTTCCTTGGGATTTAAGCAACGTAATAGGGTTCCTTCAATGCTCGTACGGTAGAGGGTTTCTCTTAGGATAACAAAATGGGTGGAATTTTTGATAAAGGCTCGTTTGAGGTTTGGGGTTATGTCAGCTGGGAGGACTCCTATTCTCAGGTAGGTATAGATGTCATGATACTAGGGATCACTGGGACCAATGAGTTCAGACACATATTTAGACTCTGGTACCTCGAAAGTTGGTATGAGAAGCTTCTCTACCAAGAATTCGTGTTTTAGGACATTGCGAGGGATATCCAGTAAGGATCCAATTGTTGCCATGGCGTCAACTGCTCTATTGTTAGCCCTCAGTATCTGCTCAAAGCTGATATCAATGAACAATTCTTTGAGGTTCTCTACTAAATTTTTGTATGGTTTCAGTTTATCATCCTTAGTTTGGTATTCACCATTGACTTGGTTGATAATAAGTATTGAATATCCATAAACCTTTAGTGCCATGATCCTCCATTGTGCTACAATCTTGAGACCTATGGTTAAAGCCTCATATTCTATAATGTTGTTAGTATAGGGGAATGCCAGTTTGTAGGATCTAGGTATACAATCCCCTTGTGGGGTGATGAAGAAAACACCGGCTCCTGATCCTTGGTGTGTGTAGAGTTTCCAATTATCGGCTATGCTGAGATTAAAGATGGATTCGTTTGGAAATTCTGATGAGTGGATTCTCTAAATAGATTGGAGCCTCTGCTAGTTGGTCTGCAATGAATTGTCCTTTGATTGCTTTCCGCTCCACATATTCAATGTCATGTTCTGATAGTATCATGACCCACTTAGCCATCCTTCTTGTGAGCAGTGGCTTTGCCAGTAAATACTTTGGGGGATCGATCTTGGTGATCAACTTGATCTGATGAGCCAACATGTAGTGTCTGAACTTTTGGGCTGCAAACACAACTGCTAGGCAATATTTTTCTATCAGTGTATAATTGAGCTCATGCCCTACCATTGTTCTATTGATTTAATAGATGGCTCGATTTGTCCCCTTTTCATCATGCTGAGCTAAAAGAGCACCAAGGGCTGCTGTTGTTGCTGAGATGTATAAGATCAATGGTTTTCCTACAATGGGTGGCATTAATACTGGTGGCGTGAGCAAATATTCTTTAATTTTTCTAAATGCTTGTTCGCACTTTTTGTCCCACCTATATGCTACTCCCTTGTGGAGTAGATGTGAATATGCAATTTGTTTGTTTGCCAGTTGTGCTATGAACCTTCAGATGGATTGGAGTCTGCCTTGCAAGCCTCTGAGTTGCTTCAATGTCCTCAGTGCCTCCATGTCAAGGATTGCTTTGACCTTGGCGGGATCCACCTCTATTCCCCACATCGATACTATGTATCCCAAAAGTTTACCTGATTGTACCCTGAAGACACATTTCTTGGGGTTGAGCCTAACCTTGTACTTCTCCAGTCTGTCGAAAATGGCACTTAGGGTTGCTATGTGATTTTGTCTCTTCTTTGATTTAGCCAGTATATCATTTACATAATCTTCGATGATTTTGTGTATCATGTCATGAAAGATTAGTGTCATGGCCTTTTGATATGTAGCCCCTGCATTTTTTAGCCCAAATGGCATCATATTCTTGCAGTAGGTGCCCCATGGACATGTAAATGTCATTTTATGCTGGTCCTCTTTTGCAATCATTATTTGGTTATACCTTGAGAAGCCAACCATCAGTGATAGCATCTCATGTCCGGTTGTCATGTCCACTATCATATCAATGTTAGGTAGTGGAAAATCATCCTTGGGACATGCTTTGTTCAGGTCTTTGAAGTCTGTGCAAATGTGGATGCCCCCGTTTGGCTTTGAAACTGGCACAAGATTGGATACCCATTCTAGATAGTCAATTGGGCATATGAAGCCGACATCCAGGAGTTTTTGCAATTCTACCTTGACTAGCAAGGCTATCTGAGGGTGCATTTTCCTTAGTTTTTGTCTTACTGGCTTTGCTCCTGGGTACATAGCCAAATGATGAACCAGAACTTCTAGATCTAGACCTAACATGTCAACATAGGTCCATGCAAAATTTACCTTCCTTTCTTTTAGAAATGCTACCAGTAGTTCTTGTTCTTCTGTCAGAAGCGACTCAACATAGAAAGTGATTTGTGGTGTTGTCTGTGTTCCTAAGTTGACAAGACTACACTTTTCTGCCAAAGCTGTTGACTTCTCCTGATGCAGTGCCATAGGGGGGAGATTGAATCCTTCATCTTCTGACACCTCAGAGAGGTTTTCACCGTTAGATACATCCTTTATTTTTACTATTCTTTGGTTAGAGAGTGCCACAGTGTGGTTTTCACTCAATAACTCCAAACTTATTCTCGTTCTTTTTCTTTTGCGACTGAAGGACTCAATTGTCTCCCCATAATATGCTTGAGCATCCAATGTGATGTCGAAACCAACCTTGTGATCCCCACACGAAACTGTATCCCTTAGTCCCATGAATTCTAAGAGTGCCTCATCATTTTTGAATGAGTCTAGAATCGGCGGTCCTCGTTGGTCATAGTCGATGAGTTAGGGATATACTAAGTTGATTTTATGGGTTTGTTGGTTTGACTTAGCGGGTGAGGCATTAATCATAAGTAAGGAGAAATTCTCAAAGAGTATGGGAAGGCCTGTCATGGAATCCTGATCGTCACTACTGGAGTATACATCAGTTACATCAAAAGTGAAGTTATCTAGGGGAAGACCTATGCATATGGGTAGTTGAAGGGTGGTTGCCGATACTTGAGGAGGGGACTTGACTGCTCTACTAGGAGTACCTCTTCCACGTATGGTTATACTCGGAGGGGTACATCTGAGACCAAGGTTTCTCATTCTTCTTTCTACAATAATGGGCTCTAGTCATCCATCATTGTTTCTTGCTAGGCTTTCATTCTTGTTATAGCCCATACTAAGCATAATTTGCAAACCTCTGTTGGTTTCATCCATGGGTAGAGTGAGGGTGGGTCCTTCATCATGATATAGCATGCTTGACATGTCCTCCTCATCCACATTTTCTCGACTTAGATCCCCCAACGATGAAATCTAGAGGGATCTGCTCTAATAGTGCAGACATGTGTTTCATTTGGCTGAGGTTGCCCATGCGACCTAGGAGATTGTGGTAACTCTCCTACAACAAATGCATTCCTTTTCATTTTGTAGTCTCTACACCTGTTGTCTTGGATCATGATCTTGATTTCGGATATGTCAGGGATGGAGGGTGTCTCTGTTGTAGAAGTGGAGGCAAGGTTAGATGGGTCTATGTATGAAGTGGATGGGCCTTCATCATTTTTTGGTACTTGGGGAATTTTATAAAACTTGGCTTCCAATTTTTTGCAATAGGCAAATGGTCCCAGATCACCGTGTATAGTGACCTCCTCATTCTGGTATAAGAATTTGATGCTTTGATGAAATGTCGAAGCAACCGCCTTCATTCTATGGATCCATGGGCATCCCAGGAGGATATTGTATGGTAGGTCAAGATCAAGTACTTGACAGGTGGTCTCCATGGTTGCTAGTCCCACTTGGATTGGGATTTTAATAGTGCCCTGACACACTCTTTCTTGATCATCGTATGCTCTTATGGTGATGCTTTTGTCTTTGTCAATGGAATCCTCAGAGAATCCAAAGTTCTTTATGAGCTTAAATGAATAGATGTTAAGGCCTGTACCTCCATCCACTAGGACCCGTTTGACTTTATTTTGTGAATCAACACTTGAAGGTGAAGTGCACGATTATGAGATGGCTAGGCGGGGAAATCTTGATCGAAGAATGTGAGGAGATTAAGGGTAACTATGTTACCAACCATAGCCTAAAACTATTATATATCAAGGGTGGAAGAGATGGTGGATGCCGCTAATGCTTCATCAAGTATTTTCCTATGGGCGACGGAAATTTTTAATAATTCCATGATGGAGATTTGGGTGCGAGTTCTCTTTAGCTGGTCAATGACGCTATAATCATAGGGTATTTATTTTGTGTTTGAAATGGGGGTCTTAGATGGTTGGGATGCCCCAACAATGGTAACCTTGCCTCCATGTGTGGTGACTCCACAATTGGTGTTGGCTCCCTTGAAATTAATGACCGTGACCAGTTCATTTATGCATGTGACAATCTCTTCGTATACAAGGTTAGCACTAGCATACTTTTGCTTCCTTTTTTTGTTCCCCTAGTTATTTCCTTGATTATGATTCAACATCGGATTCGTATATATCTTAAGGTCTTGATTCTCGACTAGTTGTTCAACGTTAATGATCTTGTCCTCAATCAGGTCCTGGATGATATTCTTTAACATCATGCAATTGCGGTCGTGTGTCCCTTGATTTTGTGAAAATCATAGAGGAGATTTTCATTGTACCATGGTGGTTTTGTCATAGGTTTCGTGTATTACTTAGAGTTGGAGATTTTGATGAGGTTTTTTTTGACCAACTTCTTCATTATGGATTCAATTGATTCTCCAAGGGTTGTGAACTTCCATTTGGGAGGGAACTTGTTTCGGGGAGGCGGTCCTCCTTGATTACCCAATTTATTGATTTGGTCGTTGGGAAGTGGTTGTTGTTGTGCCACTGTATTAGCTTGCACATTATTGTGATTGTGATTCTGTGGTTGATGGGTCTGGGAGTTCTATTTAGGAGCATTGATGACCACCTTAGCATCGATCACGTCGTCGTTTGTGATATATTTGTTCCTCGACCATGTTCGAGGTTTATTGTTATAATTGTTGGACGAACGGTTATCCTATGGTGGAGGAAATGTGGATGCGCCTCCTCACGCAATAAGGGCTCTTTCGATGTTGAGTGCCTTTGGGATTAATTGATCATACGTTGTGGTGCATTGCATTTTTAAGTAGAACGCCAAGTTTTCATCTAGATTGGATATGATTGTGCAAACTTGTTGTTCTTACATCATGGTCCACTTGCTCTGATTGGCCTTGGATCACCATCTTTGCAAGAAGGATGCGAATAGATCTCCTTTTCTCTGTTTGAGTGTTGATAGTTCTTCCAAACTAACATCACACCCATGTTGAAAGCATAATTTTTAAGGAAAGCTTCCACAATTTCCTGGAATGTCTTAATGTCTACGGGTAGGCGAGAAAAACCATTCTATGGCAGGACTAGTCAGAATTTGAGGGAAAATTCGCATTAGATATGTGTCATCATATGCAACCTCCATGCAATGCACTTGAAATTCCCTGACGTGGTTTTCAGGGTTTCCTATTCCATTATATTTATCGAATTTGGGGATTTCAAATCCCTTTGGGAATAGTATCATTGTGAGCTCTCTGTCGAATGGATAAGGACACAAGTTTCCTGACATTCTAGTTGTTTTCCTTGCTTAAAGTCCAACAACTATTGTGAGAGAAGATTGATTTTTTTTGCAACATCGTTGTTCGGATCGGGAGGTGGGATGAATGTGTTTTTAGGTGTTTGAGGTGTTTGATTGATGAGAGGGGTACTGGTTGGAGTTCGTTGCAAGGTCTACTCTGTGTTCAAGGCCTACTGATATGCTTGCATTTGTGCCAACAACGCCTGTTGTTGATCTTGTTGTTGTTGTTGGTCCATCTGTTGTTGTTCCCATAAATATTATTGTTGGTGAAGCTATTGTTGTGCCAAAAGAGCTTGTTGTTGGTCTAGCTGCTATTGCACCAACAAATCTTGTTGTTGGTCTAGCTGCTGTTGCACCAAAAAAGCTTGTTGTTGTGCCTGAAAATCTTGCAGAGCTTGTTGGTATGCTTATTGATGTATCGCTTGCAGTTGTGCTCAGTATTATGATTGCACGTGTTGAGCTTGGTGTTGGGCTTGAGCTTGAGCTTGTGCTTGTTGGGCTGCTTGCACGGCTTGTGCAGTTTGTTGGGCTTGTGCCACTTGTGCAGCTTGTTGGGCAACTAGTTGTGCTTGCGCTTGCTGAGCAGCCTATTGTGTAGCTTGTTGGTTTTTTTAAGTACCCTCTGATGATTGACCTTCTGGATGGCCTGGATCATGGTGATGAATGAATTCGTTACGTTAGCTTTTGGTGGGATTGGTGGTGGATTGGGAATGGTGCTGTAGGACATGAAAATCTGCATATGGTTAGCAACATGATACAAACAATATAACAGAAATTCCTATCCCTATGAGATAATAATCCATGATTCAAATGCAACCAAACAAAAAAATTAGATAAAACATCTAAACCATGAAATAAACCTATCCCATAGTGGATTGGTGCAACTTAGTTGTGTAGGAAGTTTCCCTTTCCCAATCCTTGATAAGCTTAGTGAGATAGACAATGAGATGCTTGAACTCAAGTTGCCTATAGTGTAAATGCTTTCAAATGTGGCTGTTGTCTTGTTTGAAGGAGAGAAGCCTTCAACTTATAGTTGAACTTGAAGAGAGGAGAGGCCAAATTGATGAATGTGGGATCATTCATGGGCCAATGACAAGATGACACTTGCCAAGCTGTGAGAGGGTGAGGAATGTGCAAGTCTTGGCCAATGTGCGAATTTCAAATTTGAATTTGAATGACTTGACATGTTTTGGGGGGATGAAAGGTGCAATAAATGCCATGTTGACTTATGCAAATAGCATTTAAAATCTTGTTGGAAGGGACAAGTCCCTTTTTGGGGGGAAGATTCAAATTGGAAGAATATTCCATTTTGATGCCATTTTGAATGTAATTAGAGGAAATAATAAATCAAATAAATGATTTATTGGTGCAAGTGGGTGGGTTAGTTAGGAGTTTGGATTTGACTCTAGTTGAGTCAAAAGCTAGAGAATGATAATCATGATTAGAAGTTAATTAATGTAGATTAATTAACTTGGGGATTTTAGGGATTTGACATTTGATTAAATCAGTTTGATTTATTAAATCAAATGAGAAGAACATAAGGATTAAATAATTTGATTTATTTAATGAACCTTAGGAAATTAATCAATAAATATTTTAATTGATTAATAGAAGAAATGAATGTTAATTTGTATGATGCATGATTGTTATTTTTGCATGTCTACAGGTGCTAACCATTGTGATGGGCGAAAGGGTTGTGTTGGTGGTCGGGGTTTGGGTTGTTGGTGGCGTGGTTGAGATGCTCGATCTTGAGAAGGTATATTTTGAGAGATTTGAGGACCGACTGGTGTATTGACCATGGTGGCTTGAGTGGTTGCCACTTGTTGTTGTGATGCTGTTGGAAAAATGAGAGGATTCGATGTGATGCTCAGATTGCCTTGATTTGAGAAATTGGCGATGGGTAGGGGAGGAAGACCCAATCCAAGAGGTGATATGGATATGAGCGGTAATGGAGGGAAAAAGGGTATGCTCCCTTGGAAGAAGAACTGGTCAGTGAATCCTGCTATTCTGAACAAACCACCTTCTCCTTGTGATAGAGAAGTTTGTATGTTTAACATATAGACTGGTGTTGCATGGAATGAGGATGAAGCCGCGTAATTATGGAAAGTGAGCGAGACATAGGGGTGTGATGGATTCACTGGGATAAATTTATCCAGTGTGGTGCTGACATTTACCTCTTTGTTTTTTACAAGGCGATGCTTTTGTAATTCATGAAACATTGCACTTCCCTTGTTTACAATTGGTGAGGTTGATGTGATTGTTGATATGGTTTGGGGCATTTCTTGAGTGATATTTGGAGTTGACATTGGGGGTATGCTTGTAAGAGGCCTTTCCATACTGATGCCTGCTTCAAGGTTAGAAGGGAACTGGGCCCCTCCTTCCGTGAATGTGCGTATGTAATTAAACATGGCATTACCAATTTTATGCTTCTTTGGATTTTGAACCATTTCTAGAATTTTTGATTGTGTCATTCCCAAGTCCTTATTGGTGATTTCCTCTTCATAACCTTCCTCTTGAGGATTTTGTGATGGTAGAGAAGAGTTTTTTGGGGTATTGCTTGATCCCGTAAGGTTTACTTTGGTGGTTACTTGGCTTAAGTCACTAGAAGTTGATATTTCTTTGGTGTTTTCCATGTTCCTCTTGTGTTGTGATCTTTGGAGATTGTTTGATCTTAATCTTTAGGCCCAAAAGAGGAGAAGAACTAGGAGAGTCCAAGGATCAAAGGGGGTGGTGATGGGGATGAGATAAATGGATGAGGTGAATGAGTGAAACTTTTGAAGAATTTTTTAGGGATAACGCTAAAATTTTAGGGCTTGGATTGATTTTGATAGTTTGATTGGGTGTATTAAGTCAAACAAGATGACGATGAACTTGTAAACCCTAGGAAGTTGTGTTATCTTAGAGAAAAATCACACAAGAGTATGAATTGGCTAAGTGTGTTAAGAAAATCAAGGTGATCATGAACTAGTAGACCTTAGGAAGTTGTGTTATCCTAGAGGCAAATTTGTTCAAGAGGATTGAAACTTTGACTAGGTGTATTAAGTCAAACAAAGTGATGCTGATTTTGCCTCTATGTTTAGCATGAATGATTTTTTAAAGTTCCCAAAGGTTTGCTGGTGGGATAAAATTTGATTGATGGAGAGATGGATGAGAGTGAAAACTTTGATCCTAGACTTTGACCTAGACACGACTCTTTTTTACAAGACCTCAGTATTGAAGAACATGCCCTACTTCCTATGTAAGAAAAGAAAACCTCTCAAAAAGCTAAGGATTTTGTTGATAATAAAATGCATACAAACTTGGGTTATTCTTTGAAGCCTTCTTATAGAAATTATAGACCAATCTTTCTCTGACTTCAAGAAGCATTTCAAGACCTTCCTCTCGAGCTTTTAGACTAATCCTTTTGAATCTTGGTTTTGGGATTTTGACTTTTCGGGAAATCATTTGAGACAACACATGTGAGGTCCAATTTGTCTTTATCTTTCCTTAGTGAGTTCTTTTTACCATAAACACTTTCTTGATTATTGTTCAAACTGCATGTCTAATGTCCTACTTTCTTTTCATCCCACAAGACCCATTATGTGGAAATCAAGGAAATTAGGGCAAAAGTTTCTTAGTGTTGACTTTGGTGAAACAAATGACAATAAAACCTAAGCACTTAGAAACCTCTAAGGATATAATCCCTAGGAAAAGCAAGAGCACTTAGATTCATTTAAAGGATATTTGTTTCCTCAAAGGGTTTGAAATTTCAAAGCTTTTGTGAATGTTTGTTTCTCAATGTTTTAGAACCAAGCAAGGTGTCTCAATAACATGCACAACCCTAGGTTGAAAAGACAATATTTTTTGGGTTCCCACTTGGATGAATCCAACTGCGCATATTCAGTGCGGATGATTAGATGCTTGACCACACATGCTCCCCCTTACAATGCACTCACTTCTCGGGTCAATCAAGCATCAATACCCATGAATCTCCCATGGCATACTTTTCATCTCTACAACATAACCATATGTATAACATGGGGTGGCTTCAAAGGACATGACCTTTTGCACCAACAAATAGATAAGATTTGACCTTTTCTAAATAAGAGGTTTAAATTCGGGCATTCCATTCGTGGGGGACTATCCATGTGGCGAGAGAACATTACTTCACTTATCGTCAGAATAATCCTCATGATTCTTGAACTTTCCTCAAGAATCCACACTTATATACCGGTTGGAAGTCGCTTGTCTTTAGCGTGTTCCTGGTTGGGTCGTTCCCTTGGGTGAGTTCTTTTTCCCACAAGGCAGGCCCTCTAAGATAAACAATAGCAAGCTAGCATATCCCATAGTTCAATCAACCTTTGTTGAAAAACAAAGGGAGAACACTCACAATATACCGTGCCCACACTCGCATGTTTGGTTCAATTTTAATTCCAAAAATGAAATGTGGAGGCAATAATTTTATTCAACTTAAGATCACCAAAATAACTTTTGATTCTCAAGATTGCAGTGAGGCGCGAGAGAAGCGCATACGCCCTTTTAATGAGATTAACTTGAATAAATAATTACAAAACAAAATAGCACTTGTTCATTTCAAACCCTCAAAGAAAAATGTATTCTTTTTAAAACACCAATTCAAATGTGGAAGTTGCCTTGTTCAATTTTTTTTTTAAACCTCAACTAAATCTAGTAGATTGTTTCGAAGGTTCTTTTTAAGCCCTTTTGCAAACTTTTGAAAAAGAAATTTGTGTTGTTCTTTTTAATGCCCAAAAGAAAAATTAGCGTTTTCTAAGGCATGAAAGGTAACAACTCCTTTGAAAGAGACTAGGAATTATCTAAAGTGTTAAACAACACTATAGTGTTAAAAAACACTTTATATAAGATGGGAATGATGCCTTGATGTAACCTTCCATTTCACTTTCTTCCTTGTCCTAATCTGCAAGATGATAAAAACTGGAGAGTACAGAAACAACAAACAGGTCAATAATCCAAAAATCTAAAAAACCAAAAGGCACATGTTAAAAAAATAAAAAAAATGAATTTCTGACTGTTTTTCAGCGACGCAGTTTGGAACATATGCGACGCTATATAGTGCCACACTTTTTACTGAGTGCGGCACTCTGCAGAAACATAGAGCGCGGGTGTGGCAGAGTTTGGCAAGCGACACAGTTTGTAACTCAAAATCCGTGGCAAAGTTGAGGATTTTTGAAAAAAATTGAGCGGGAAAGCGAGTGCGGTGCTGTTTAGTAAAAGTGCGGTGTGATATAGTGTTGTGCCTCTTAAAGCGGTGCAATACTGTGCTGCAGGATTGGGTGCGGTGAAGTTTAGACTCGCAGATCCGCGACGAAGTTTGAAATTTTAAAAATCCGGCATGGGAAACAAGTGCGGCGCAGTTTGGATTTAGAGCAGTGCAATATAGCACCGCAGGCTTGTATGCAGCACAATTTCCTGGGACCTGCAAAAGAAACATAAAAAAACATGAATTTTTCAAAACAAATGTGATTAGAATTTGTTCATGCCCTCCTTCTAGCACCAAAATGTGAACCCCAATCCTATACCTACATAAACATGACAAAAAAACACATTAGTTAGTTGATATGCAAGATAAAAGAGGGATTCCCCATGAAATCCATTCACAAATATTGAAAATAGGAAAAAAACAAGAACAAACATGAAATAGAGATGAAATCCTAAATTAAGCAAATGCAAACTCTTGATCCCATGGGGGAGTTGGTGCCAATTGATATGTCGAAATTAGCCCTTTCCCAACTCCTTTGTAAGCTTGATGATGATTGATCCACTTGATGGTTGAATTCCTACATAACCTAGCTAAGAACTTGATAATAATAGATAAAGATGGCTATGCTTGGAGATGAAATTGAGTATAATAAGTTTACTATTATAGATTTCCAAAATGGAAAAAAAAGTGAAATTGACCAATGTGGGATAAAAGATAATCCAATGGCATTGTGCCACTTGTCCACATGTGATTGGAGGCGGAATGAGCACATTTTGGTCAATGCGCCTGATAAATGCCATGAGATTCAAATTTGAAATTTGAATGTGACATGTTGGAGGGAGAAAGAAATAGAGTTAATGTCACTTGGCTCAAGGCCAAGGACATGTAAGATGCATTAAATGCCTTGTTGGAAGGACCAAGCCCACTTGGATTTTGAATTCAAATTTGAGGGAATATTCCCCTTTTATGGCATGTGAGGGAAAATAGAGATTTAATAAATCAAAGTAATTGATTTATTGTGCAAGTGGTAAAATCTAGAGGATGTGACATAGATTAGGATTAAATTAATCAAAGCTTAATTAATTTAATGAAGAATTAGGAGATGTGACAATTTAGACTTAAATTTATGAATTGATTTAAGTCAATAATTGAGAGGAAAGGTTTAATTAAATAAATGTTATGATTTATTTAAATAAAGGGGATAATGTTAGATTAAATTAAATAATGTTTAATTTATTCAATTTAATAAGAAGACTTTGGGGATTTAATCAAATAAGATGAATTATTTAATTAAAGAGGGATTGAGGATTAAATTAAACTGATTAATTTAATCAATAAGGGAGAAAGACCTAATTAAATAAATAATGATTTATCTAATTAAGAGATGAAGAGTGATGAATTTAATCAAATACAAATTGTTTGATTAAATGACTAGCAAAGGAGATGATTCAGGATGAAATGGTGTTAGTAAATTAGGATCCAGTGTGTCGGATCGACATGTATATTTTCCATGTCTACAGAAGCCCAATAAAGCAAAGGTAAAAGGCTTTTACGTTGGGCATTAAATTTTAATATGCAAAGTAAAAGTAAGATGGGGGATTTGGGTAAAATCTTGTTGCCCGATACCATATAATATTTGCAGTCTTCATATTTATTATAAAGAAGTAAATATTTTAAAACGTAAAGTGAAGGTGAATGGGACACATGTGAATTTTATATTAAAGCCTCTAATATAAATTTAGAGAACTTTATTTGTTGGGGAGAAAAGGTGAAAAGTGAAACAAGGATAAAAAGAGCGAAATAGAAAGACTTGCAGAGGAAACTGTTTTCTTTGTTGGGAGAATGTTTTCACGAAGAGCACCATTTTCAGGTAGCAGGTAGAAAATTGACAAGGAGGTGAAATATTTTGCAAACAAAGGATATTTTTCAACTGCAGAATAAAGAGGAATGACGACTCTTCAAAGAAGGGAATATTTTTTTATTATAGGAAGGGAAAATGCATGAAGCGTGAATCAGAGTACAGATTAGGGATTTTCTTCAAGTGGTGGTCAGTTATTCATCAATGAACCTAAGTGTGCCAAGTGTCTTCTTCTGATGTGCATTCAGGGTTTCTATCTCCTTAAGTGCAAAGTTTTGATTCATTGTAAGGGGTTAGCTGTTATGGAATTATTCATAGTGAACATTGTAATATAGAACATTTCAGAGTTAAGTGTTAGGTTTTGAGTTTTTGTCAATATGTATGTAATTTTGATAACAATACTGGCATAATAATACTGAATCCAATGAAGATTTTGAACCATTTTCTCTCCTATGTACTAGTTTGATAAACTATGAATAACATAATCTAGAGTTATTTTATTTGTCTACATTTAATTCCAGTGGATGTTTAGTTTTATTCTTGCTTATCCATTCAATGGATGTATGTAAATGCTTGAGTGAAGCTACTGGTTTATGTTAGGCTAAGTGCTAGGATTTTGATAAGAAGTTGTGGTTGAGATGTTATGTTGAAATACTGTAATACAATATCTTCAAAGCTTAGATGGTGTGTATTAAATTGTTATTAGGTTGCACATGTATTGAGGTTGACTCCGTCCCAATGGATAAATTACTGATCTAAGTGTGTTATTCTAGTTTCATTCTGGTGGCTAATTCAACAGCTGATTGCAAATCTTAATCAATTTACCTATCAATCTCAGTTTGTTTGTGTGTTGAGCTCATTTTATTTCATCTCTCATTTTTGAATTAAACACTACCATGAAGGATAGATAAACCTTTAGGGTGTTGTGTCTCTTAAAAAATTAGAGGAGAATCATATTTTTATAGTGTATTTGGTACTTTAGCACACAAGTATCTATAAATATACTATTGGGATTACCCTCCTTGGTTTAACAAAGCTAGAAGTGCAAAAAATTTCAGTCTCTTTGACTGAATCTTGTTCGATGTCGAAATCAATCTCTGAGTCTGAATATGAGAGAGTGGTTACTCTTTAGGACTCATTGCATCTATTGATTTGGGAACCAACACCCCTAAAGGACTTGGTATATATATATTGCTGCTAAGGTATCACTCAGTGTTTGTGAACCTATATTTGGATCACTATGAGGTCCATACTACTAAAATAGAGAGAAAATGAAATCTTCCTTTTGTACTGGTTTCTTATAAAGTTTCAATTAGTGGCCATTAACCATTTGTGAGAACCTCGCTGCATCTATGGTATGCAACTTTATTGCTCCATTAGGAAAGACTTGGTTGATCTCTTAAGGTCCCAACCACCTGGATTGGATTTTCCCTTTGAAATCCTTGTATCTTGAATCATATAATAAGGCCCAGTCTCCTATATTAAATTATTTTTTCTTGATATATTGGTCATGTAACTTTATCCTTCACTTTTGTACTATCTTAGTATGATGGATAGCCTTCGTCTTGATTTCATTCAACCCATTTATATGGTGTAACCTCTCCTTTTGGGCTTTTGTGAGATCCATGTACAACTCTACTGTTGTTCTCAATGTCTTATACTCAAACTCAATTGGGAGTATTGTTGTTTTGCCATATACTACCTCATAGGGTGTAAGACCAGTTATTATTTTATAGGTTCTATATGCCCATACTATTTTTGGTAATTTAGCAACCCATTCTTTCTTGTGTAATTACGCTGTCTTGGTTAAAATACTCTCAATTTCTCTGTTGGTGACCTCCACCTAGCCATTGGCCTAAGGGTGAGAAGGTGCTAAATTTTTGTTCCTGATTTGGTATTCTTCAACCAATTTGGTGATGAGGTCTAAAGTGAATTTTGGACCTTGATCAGTCACTATTTCCCTAGGTACTCCATACATAGTGAAAATGTCCTCATATAAGAATTTAGCCACATTACAATCTCTAGAAAACTGTAATTCCTTTACTTCTACCCACTTAGCCAAATAATCAGTGCAAACGGGACTATACTTGTTGTTAGAAGTAGGTGAGATTGGTCCAATGAAGTCTAGACCCCATTTTTCAAAGGGATCTAGTGTTAACCAAGTCTTTAATGGCATTTCATCACTCCTTTTTGGTTTACCCATTATTTGGAACCTATCACAACTCCTTGTATACTTGATAGAATCCTTGTGTAAAGTAGGCCAGTAATAACCAGTTGTGAGGATTTTGAATGTTGTTCTTTTTGCTGCAAAATGGACCCCACATGTTTCATCATGGCAAGACTTCATGATATCATAAATCTCATCTTCCCTTATGCACTTTCTCATGATATTATCAAGGCTAGTTTAAAACAAATAACCTAATATCCAAGAGTATGGGAAACACTTGTATACCAACTGTCTCTTTTCCCTTGGAGAAAAGTGTGATGGGATTTTCCTTGTCACTAAATAATTTGCAATTTCAGCATACTAGGGTAGATGTACATTAAGATAAAATAATTGTTCATCTGGAAATGAGTCATACAATACCCCTTCTACTGATTGTGTTGGAAACATAATAGCTTCCATGCTCAGTTAGTTTTTGTTTGAGGGGGGTTTTTTGTTCCCACAAGGTTTTTCCTCTTTCCTCTCTTTAAGATTTTGTTTCCTTAGTTAGACTTAAGGGGTGGTGTTAGCGCAATTAACTATTTGTAACTATTGTGTCCAACTTTTAGTTATACAATTAACAACTTGTGCAACTATTGTTCCAACTTGGGATAACACTGCTATTAATTGATTTAGTGTACAAGATAACTAAAGGAAACTCTTTGTTGTTTC
This sequence comes from Sequoiadendron giganteum, assembly GCA_007115665.2. NCBI lineage: Eukaryota > Viridiplantae > Streptophyta > Pinopsida > Cupressales > Cupressaceae > Sequoiadendron > Sequoiadendron giganteum. The sequence goes on from CM021104.1 coordinate 289,689,333, forward strand.
TTGATTTTCCTCATACGATTCTTCTCCTACAGTGGTTATAAATATGTAAATCTATGCATTTAATTTTGTGATGAATAAGAATGAAGTCGATTAATGCATTTTCATTTTCTGTGCTTGAGCAATCTGTCTTTGTAAATCTATAGGAATTTAACATATCTTCGTAGAGATACAATTGAAATTTTAAGAAAACTAATTAATGTAATGGGTAGATTTCGAATAGGTTGTCTGACCATTCTCAAGAAAATTAATTTAAAAGATACACTCCAAGCCAGGTTGGGAATGAATCTACACCTTACATTGCCTACTTCAGGAGAGGTAGATGCTTTCGGTTTTGTTCTTTTTATTTATTTATTTTAGATGGCGTATAGTAGTAGCTTCGCTTCTTGTATTTAATTTCATGTTTATTTCCTTTGGGATTTATTTTTATTTTAGCTTAGCTTATTTAATGTTTTGGATTTTGTCAATGCATCACATCATTTTAAAATGTTTATCTTAGTTTTTGGTATTTTTAGATAATTAATTAGACTAGCACTTGCACTTAAAGGAGGTTCAAGGATTTTCCCAATAGAAAACTACATATATGTTAATATGTTATAGAGTGTGTGTTTTTGCATGGGTGTGTATGGATGCCACATGCCGTAAATTCTAGTTGTATGTGGTTGGATTAAATAATTAATAATAAGTGCTAAGTAATGGAAAAAAAATTAGATAAATCTAGATTTTTTCCTTAAAGATATTAAGTATTATATGATTTTGAAATATTTGCATACAGATGTAAAAACATAAAACAATGCAAATGAAAACAAAGAGCTGCCATCAAATTGACAAAAAATATTGCAAATGGAAATAGAATGTTCTCATTTAGTTGGAAAATTAATATTTACTCGACTTTTATGTGATAAGTGAGATTTTGGAGGTTTTTACCATTAAATGGTAGCTGGTTTACCATTAAAGAGTACCTAAAAATTGTTTTTTGATGACTCAACAGTGGTTTTCAGGCATGAGACTTGTTTCAAGCTCAAATCTCACACTATATGTAGCCTATCGGCTAATAAAAAAATGCAATGTTATTTTATTTTATAATTAATTTATTTTGAAGATCTATTTTTTGTAAGATACTTGTAAAATCATTATAAAAAATCAAATATCACTTTAAATATTATTTAAGTATACTAAAATAAATAAATAAATTCTAATTTAACTATACTATCATTTTTCTCATGATAATTCTAAATCATTTTTTTTTTATTTCACTTTTTTTTATCAATGAAAATGGTCTTGGAGTCATACCCATATTTTAACTTGCCAAAAAATACAGTTATGAGTTGTTTTAGAAAGAAGAGCCATAAACAAAATGTGTGAGGGAATTATAACAAAAAATTTAATGACAATATACAATCATTAGTTACAAAGTGTATACTAAAATAACTACACAAACTGTCATAGCCTTTTTACATTTTCATATACCATAAAATTTAAACAACTATTCCATGTAACATAACACCTATAGCAATCAACACTTTATATCCTTGTAGTCCATCTTCCTCATCATCATCACCATGATTGTCTATAGAACCATCTTCCGATGCAAAGGATCGGTTGAATCCATTGTACAACATTACTCTAGTGGTGAACTTCAAAAATATTAACCTCTAGTTGGCCTTATGAATACACAGACCATCATTAGCACCCAGAAAGGAATAATAAGTGGGACTTAGGAAGGAGAATAAATAAAAGATAGGAAGGAAGGCCATAAACCATTATCAAATGGAAAATTGAGACTAATAACCAAGTTGAGGAGTAGGCCCAAACCCAAATTCCAATAGGGTTTAAGAAGAACCATACATATCATTCTCACCACTTCAACACTTACCATTGTCTCTAGGAAAACCCCTACAAATATTGTGCGTAATATCACTATTGACAAAATAGTGATGGTTAGTCAAGAGAAGAAATTCTCCTAAGACCATACAAATTGCATTCCATGTTATAATATCTTTCACCTTGAATATAGTCTTTATCTTTCTATTAAAAACCTCCCCCAAGAATTAAATCTACCTCTTCTTCACATAAATCCTCATACTGGTATCCATCGTGCCAAGAATTGAAAGCCATCTCCTAGAAATGTGAAAAGAACCCCTATAAACCAAAAAATCCTTCCACATCATGATGCATTATTATTAGCTTCATGTCATTGACAAGACTATGATAATGAATTCCCATACATTGTAATTACTCTATGTTGTCTCGGTATACAAACTATCCAACCAAAGGAAGTCATATATCATGAAACGATAATGAGAAACAATTAAACCATAAGATTAAATCACTTCCAATCAAATGCCTCATAAAATGGTCAATGTTGCAGTTGTTCAATGCATCCACATGGAAATTACCTTCCCTAAACACATGTTTAATGGAAAAATTTTCCATGTTTTTTTTAAAAAGGACAAATTTGGTTTATTATTCTATTTAGTTTCAATTTTGTGTCGCTTTATTTCTCACTACATTTATAATGAGCTAAGAATAACCTTCAAATTTTGATTTCTTTATTCCTAGTTGTGAACACATTTATAATCCAAATAGTAGTGCATAGGTCAACCTTGTTATTTGTTCCCTACCCTTGAAATTTTGAAGAAGTCTCAACCATCTAACCTTTATAGTCTCTCACAATGTATCCACTACAAAAGATGTCCAAGCTACCCTTGCATGCACCATCAAAATTTAGCTTTCTCAACCAAATTGGAGGAGCTTCCCATCTAACATCTTTCTATAATTTTTGAGAAGGATTAGCCCCATGAACAAGGGAGAATTTTAGTTTGGACTAACTTTTCATTAGTTCATTATCCCATGAAGTGAAAGCATTTTTTTATTTACTTTAATTAATAACATGTTATTATCTACCACTTCTTCAATATATTCTACCATATTTAAAAAAAAAATTGTAGACAATTTGTTATCTTGAAATATCATCCTATTTTGTTCTTTCCAAATTTCACAAATGACAAATGAAGGACATGCAATCCAAATGCTTGAAAAGGTGTTTTGATGTAAAGAGTGGGAAAATAATCGAAGAGTTCAATAATATCTTACATCCTAGGGCCATCCCAACTAATTTTATTTTGAACCAATTGCCAACATCCATTCATAAACTAGAAATTCAACAAAAAGTGATCCATTATTTCTTCCTTTTTTACATAAGATGCATCTAGGACTCAAAAAACCTTGTTCCTCAACCTATTAACCATGAGAATTTTTTTGTATCATTTCCCATGCATAGGCTCCCACTTTGGGGAGACAATTCTTGTTCTAGCATAAGTGTGAAGACCAATCTAATTTCTTCCTTGTAGCCTCTAGAAGTTTATAACCCATCTTTACATTATATTTTATTGATTTGAGCCACACCATCTAATACAATCATCTTCTTCAGTTATGAAAATTTTACTATCCACCAAATCTTTCACTTCTAAAATTAAATTTTAATCTATGAAAGAGTATGTTTTCTAGAATTTTCCACCTCCATTCACTAAAGCCCCCAAAATCAATCTTTGTGATGTAGTCTCTTACATATCTACCCTAGAAAGCTTCAAGAATCTACTTTCTATCATCCATGTTTAGGAAATTCTTAAGAGAACCATAGTCATTCCAAAATCCTCCCAAAATATAGCCTTCCATTGATTTCTAATTTCCCATGTGGTATTTTGGTGATTATATCAGAGTATCATATGATGAAGTTTTGAATCGATGATCCCTGTATAGGATTTTTAGTATTGATTATTTTGTATAGAGATTCAAAATCAAGATATTTTCTCATGCCCCTTTTTGTAATGATCTATGTTATGGACCAAATTCCCAATTTCTCACATCTCATATGGTCCAATTTTGTGTGTGTATTCTTCCTCTTTTTCCCCCTATGTCTATGTGAGGTTTGAAGACATGCCATATCTTCTAAGTGTTTTCCCCTTGTCAAAGTTTAAAAATTCTCCATCCTATCATTCCTTTCATCCTTCCCTTTCTCAGTCATTGATTTTTTTGGAATTTTGGATCTATCTTTATTAGCATGCTCATTGTTTGACCACCAACAACCTGACCTACAAATGAGTCTTGTGTATCTCTAATTCTTGATCCTTGATATTCCCACCTTTACTTCCATTATCTTCCCAAAATATCACCATGTGTTGTTATACCATTAATGTTTTTTTTTGCATGTTATTTCATTCCCCTCTTCTGATTTCCAATAATTTTGGATTGATATGATTTGTCTCAAACAAGATAGTCATGCTTGTAGTGCACCTCCAATCATGTTACTTTTTCCCTTTCACGTCTAAGTCAAGTATCTAGTTGAAAGATAAAAAATTGAGCTAAGTATATGGAAGTCCCTAAATTTTACAATTCAAGTTTAAAAATAGGGATGGCATGTGTAATAGTTGCATGGCAAGACATAACCTATCAAATTTGAAGCATGACGATGCTATGTGGAGATATTTTGCAATGTTTAAACTTTGTCAATCTCAATAGGTTTAAACATTGCATTATTGGGCAAAGCATCTGAGCCAGTCTTTGATGGGGTTCATCATTTAGTTCTATCTTTTGTTATGTTTTGATTATCATTTGTGGTGTTATTCCATTGTCTTGTTATCACTATTGCTTTGTTAGAGGGCTCTCTATTGGAGTTACTAGTCTTCACATTCTCTTCCTTATAGCTCCTTTCATCTATTTGTAGGTTCTTTGAGTACCTTTCTTACTAAAATTTCTCCTTTGGATGGATTGAGGTTTTGTAGCTCATCACTATTCGATTGTGGAGCCATATTATTATAGTAGGTTTGGGCTCTATCATAACTAAAGACATTGCGCTTTGTACTACCGCAAAATCTACAAAGGTTTCTTTTTGTCTCAACACTCTAAGATAAAGTGTCCTAGTTTATTGCATTTAAAGCATGTGACATCATTCCTCCTTCTCCTACCTCTGTCTCAACCTTCATCTCCACACAATTGGCCTCTATCCCTATTTAAGTGTCTTGGTTTATTTGATTTTATGTAAAATTAATATTTTTCTAATTCTGCCATAACAGTATCATATATCCATGATCTTGTTGGTATAATAGTCATTTTGCTAATCCTTTAACATATGCCATCATTTTTTGGTCCCTATTTCTTATTGTGGTAGAATATTAACTCTTAATTGGAGCAAATATGAGGGACAATCTTTTGTGTCATGGTCATCCCACTCTTTGCAGGTACCACAATAGACCGAGTTTATCTTTTTAGGTATTTTTTGTATTTCTACTCATAGTGTATTAGATTTATTTTATCCTAATTCCTTTGGGCACTCATTTCTAATGTAGCCTTCTCTACCATATTAAGTACACTAGATATTGGGTCTTGATGCAAACATCTCTTTTTTGGCCATTATATCTTGTTGAAGTTTTAGTTGTTCTATTCCAAGTTTTAACTTCTCCATCTCCTTATTCTCTCCTTCCCTTTCTTGGTTTCGACCCAAGATTAATTTTCAATCAAGCATGCAAATGTAAGTAGTTCCAGGTAGGTTTTAAAGTGTCATCCATCCAAAGCTATTCTAATTTTTGGTATCACTCTAGAGATGAACCATTCTATTTTATATTTTTTGGTTAGTAGTTCTTCTAATATTTGGTAATTTCTTTAAATCATTTTTCAAATTCCTTTATTGTGTCATCCTCATTTTGGGTAAGTTCTTGGAGTTTAATAACCCCTTCTATAAGGAAGTCAAAGTTGGCTAGAAAATCATGTTTTACTACTTCTCATTCTTCGTCACTATTAGGATATTTTTTCTGATACCAACTTAATGTATCACCGTGGATTGATCCAATGAAATAAAAAAAACTTGGTATCATCTCTTGTTATATTTTATCTTTTCCATATAGATTCTAGGAGAAAGATGTGTTCTGTAGCTTCTTTTGTATATTTCCCAAACATTGACAACTTCTTGATGGGAGAACCCACAAAACCGGTTTACAATTCGAGTGAGGAAGGAAAACTTCCAAAAAATGACCCCAAACAAAAAAAAATCATTTTGGGGGGTTCAAACGAACTCTAGGTTCAAGCGAACCCATTAAATGTGGGAACCTGCACTTTCCCATTATGGAAAGAGGGTTCACTCGAACCCCTTAGGTTCGAGCAAACCCCACTTTTCCCACCTTCCCACCCCTCGACACAAAAAAAATCCAGATTTTTGCCCTTCAAAGCTCGGGTTGAGGATGAAAATGGAGGAGATTTCACATACCCAACTAGAAGATGGTAGTCCTTGAAATGAGCTATCTAACAACTATAATTTTAATATGTTTTGATTTTATTATGTATTTATTTTTTTAGTTTTATTAAACATAGGTTTCTCACTAAAAATCAAGCTCTTTGTTCTACACATGTGCAAAAATAACAGATTATCAAAAAAAAAATTAAAAATATGTTCAGGCTGGGTATTGATGTCCTTAATCCATTGAATTTTTTTTGAATTTGGATACATATAGAAAAATTTATGTTGTATACGGTTCGCCTATGTCTAAATTGTAATTGGTTTGACTTCGAAACTTGATTAAGGAAAAAATATTTAATAAAACACTATGAAACCAAATGAAAGTGCTAGATATTGTAATTATAAATCTAAATTCAGAAAAATTAGAATTTTATCCTTCATACAAAAAAAGTTATGTTGTATACGATGATCATCACTCCTTAAAAATGTTGTTTTGAAAAAAAAGCTAGTTTTCAAAGGAGATGGAAAAAAAAGTGCAATCTGATTCCAAAAACTTTGAAAAAAATATATTTAGAATCTATAGACAAAACGTCACAAATCACTAGTTTGCATCATCTTCAAATTCCTCACGGTTTAGCTGCTATAGGAACTTGAAAGTCAAGATTTAGTTTAAAAAATCAGTTTAGTGTCTAGTTTGCCCAAAAATTGTAAACCAGTATTGTGGGATCACCCTGATAGTATTCCTTAAATTGGTTCTTCTTCTGGTTCATTATTTGTGTTTCATATATGTTAAATTTGTATCCACTTATATTGTTTTCTTCTCCTTGTTGTTATACTAAGCTTTGGTTTAATTCTCCCACAAAAATCCTTCTTGCTTTTAACATGGTATTAAGGGTGACTCGTGGTCTGGGGGTTGTGTCTATCCAAATACTTGCTTCATTCTTGGAGATATCTTTTTGTTAGTGAGAATCATTTGCTTAGATTATAGTGCCATTTTTTTAGGGGTTGTTTTCTTATATAATCCTCCTTATTTCCTTATGTATTTTCTCCTCTTATCTTCAAAACACTTCTAGTTACTAACTCATCTAAATAATCAACATCAAATATTTTTTTTGTAAGTTTATGTAGAGGACTTTCCACTGGTAACCAATCTTCATTTATTTTTAATTAAATATTCCTCTATTCCAAATGAGTAGTTGGTTTTTTTTTTTAAGGGAGGTGTCATAATTCTTACTACTACTTGTTCCATTTCCTTTCTGGTGTTTCCATATTCTTCAATTCTCTTTCTAAATTTTGGATAATTTGGTCTATGCTAGGACCTAGTTGTGAAGCCCTTTCTCTACATTCTCCAGTAGAACCCTTAGTGGCACACTCTACCTCTTCTTCTCTAAAGAAAACCATAGTGGCATTCTCAACAACACCCTCAATGGCATGTTTAAATTATTTGTGTTTATTTTCTTTTGCAAACCCTAAGTCCCATTCTATTTTTTTCCTTTTTGCTTCCTCCATCCGTTTGTAGTATCTTTCATATCTTTCCTGAATTTGTTTCAACCTCCTTTATTTCATGTTTATCTCCATTCCAAACTTAATCCTTTCAATTACCTTCCTTCTCCTTTTGTTATCTCTTGTTCCCATAGGTCTTTCTAGTCTAGACTTCCATTAATCCTTAATTTTTTTGAACAATTACATATTTTGAGGGGTCTTTTCAGATCCTCTCCCCTTTCCATTTGTCATCCCTTAAGTGCCTACTCCCCTCTCATAGAGGTAGTACCTAAGAGAAGTGTCTACCAAAAAAAATCATGAGCTATGTTTGTTCTTTTCTTTTCACCCTAAATTTCTTCATTGTCCTCTCTAGGGTCCTGACAATGGAACCAATGTTAGCAAGAGGGTGATCCCACAAAGCTAGTTTTCAATTTCTGAGAGGAACTAATTTTTGTTGAAATCACATATTTTTAGAAAATATAATAATTTAAGCCTTTAAAAGTTCCATTTTAAGGATTCCAATTGAAGAGGATTTGATCAAACCACCTTAGATCAAACCCCCTTGGATAGAACCTCACTAGTTTTAAACCATACATATAAATGACTCTCCTTTACACCTATCAAAATGCTGATAAAAAATCACTTTTGATTTACCATTTGGGGGATCAAATGAATTCATTTAAAATTTATTTCAAATTATTACGGCAATCCTCAAAATGAGCTATCCCATGAATATAATTTTAATATGTTTTGGTTTTATTATGTATGTGTTTTTTTAGTTTTATTAAACATAGGTTTTTCACTAAAAATTAAGCTCTCTACTTTGCACATGTGGAAAAATAGAAAATTATCAAAATAATTTTTTTAAAAATATGTTTGTGCTGGGTATTGATGTCCTTGATCCATTAAAAATAAATAAATTGAATTTCGATACATATAGAAAAAGTTATGTTGTATACAGTCCACCTATGTCTGAATTACAATTGGTTTGACTTCGAAACTCTATTAAGGAAAAAATTATTCAATAAAAAACTATGAGACCAAATGAAAGTGCTAGATATCGTAGTTACAAATCTAAATTCGAAAAAATTAGAATTTTATCCTTCATACAAAAAAAATTATGTTGTATACGGTGAGCGTCACTTTTTAAAAATGTTGTTTTCTGAAAAAAACCAGTTTTCATGGGAGATGGAAAAAGAAGTGTAATATTATTCCAAAAAATTTGAAAAAAATATTTTTAAAATCTACAAAAAAAAATTGATGAGACTCTAGTTTGCATCATCTTCAAATTCCTCATGGTTTAGCCGCTATAAGTGCCTGAATGTGAAGATTTAAATAAAAATAATAATTTCAGTGTCTAGTTTGGCCAAAAATTGTAAACCACTATTGTGGGATCACCCAAGAGGAAATGGGGAATTACAGTCTAAAGATCTGTACCCTAGTGTCCCTTATGTAGTGAATTTATACCCTAGAGGGTCCAATGGTAGAAATGAATAAGTGTGCTAAGGAAATCTATCTAACAATAGCATACATATAACTTAACCACAAAGAATAATCATCCTTAAAACATATATCTATTGAATCCTTGTAACTCCTTTATATATATTTAAATAGTCATAACATAAGAAGGTATTAGTCTCTAGTTTCTATTACAACTCTTTCTCTATATATGTCTATTATTATCCTATTATGTTATCTATTACATCCATATATTAGTACCCAGTCCCTTGTAGATGTTGGGAATTGGTGTTGTACACCATTGTATAAAATGTTAGATTATAATGTTGTAATTAAATAATTATTTAGTTATGATGTACCTAGGAGGTGTGGTTAATCACACTAGGTAATTATTTGGGGACCACTTTATGTTGTATTGTAACATTGTATCATTATTTAATGTGTGAGAGACATGGGATAATAATTTAATATTAGGAAAATATTTAATAAATTGAAAACTTAGTACCCAATATTAAATAAGGGGTTAGTGGTTTTGTATTCACATGGTTTTGTGGTACATGATTTTATCTTACCACTTGGTTGTATTTTTTTGAGCTTGTATCTATAAAATCAAGCACATGTTTAGTGGTTAAGGTTGGCTAGGTGAGTTGGCTATCATTATTGAGTCTTTTTGAGGAGTGCATATGTGAAGGATGTCATGGGATGTGTGGATTCATGCTTTGACACATGGAGGATGCATTGGAGAGGCTTGAAAATTCAGAGGTATTCATTCTGACTCTTTTATTGTTCATTGTTGAATAATAGATGGAGTATGGATGCTTTTGGAGGGTGGGTTTTTCCAAGATATATCTTGTGTTATCTTGTAGCTTATCTATTTGATCTATGAATTATGGTTACTTGCATGAATGTTTATCTCTCATGGGGTTATGTAGGAAATGGATTAAAGATTGTGAGTATTCATGCATTATTTCCTAACAATAGAGACGTGACCCTTATAGGGTACCCCTTAACTTATCTCCCTTGTTATCCAAATGCTTCACGCATGATTTGTGGTGGATTGTAGTAGGTTTTGCTTCATGTCATGTATCCAACCAACAATAAATATTGCCCTACCTCTCTCCGGGTACCTTATATTCTTGAGAACTATCAAACCCAACCCATCCTAGATGAGAATTTTCCCAACCCCTTTATCTTCCAAATGTGTGGGGGAACTTATATCTATTGACAAGTTAATATCACAAAAAAATATTATCCCTACCTAGATAGGAAAGAGTATCAAGTTGAGAAGCCTTACAATCTAGGGTAGGTTAAGTGAATATGAGTCAAGAGGCCTTACAATCTATAGGGTGTTTGGTTCTTCCAATAAGAACTAAAGGTCATTGGTTACTCACTACCCCATCAAATAAAATTAGTTAGCCATGTTTATTGGAGAAAAATCCTATTTCTTGAATGGAGAAGGAGAACGAAATGACTCCCTCTTGAATGGAATCAAAATGTAACATCAACAATCATCAAACTTGACCAACAATGTAACTTGATAACATCCTTATATATGGAATATATTGAAGGATCTTAATGGCCTATAGATAGTAGGGTCCCTTTAGTAAGTTCTTAATCAATGGGTTGGTTGAGCACCTTGCATCATGTTACATACATAATAGATAGAATAGATATACTTCAATTTTCTCACTCCCCCTATTGATTGAGTGCACCCTTCCTTAGAAAAGGGGGATATTTTCTTATCAGTCAATCTCCTTCAAATGCCCTACCCTAAAATTTAGGCCTTAACAATTGATTTTGTCTTGTTCTCCCTCTATATTACCTAGAGTTAGGCCAAATATAAGTATAGTTATGGTTTATAGGGATTCCAAAATAAAATCCTCCATTCTCCCTCGTTTGAACCACCCTCCCTATACTGACTAGACCCCTATAGAGAGTAGGGCCTCTAGGGATGAATTGATTAAATTCAACTATTCCAGGTGGTAAACTTAACTCAACATTAGAGTGATAGCTCAATATAAGATGCCATAAACTCAACTAGTCTTCCTTCCCCTATGGTTCATGATAGTAATCACCCATGTATTCACTTTATCCTCTATTTCCTCTTCTTGTATATGTTTGTAGGTTGAATTTTCAACCAACCCATTACATCTATTAGGGGATATCAAATTTTGAGTAGCTATCACATTATTATGCACCCAACAATTCCTAAACCAAAGTGACCCTAAACTCTCAACCCATTCCTAACCAAAAGTGAGTCTAAATTCTCAAACATGAGCCTATTTATTGCCCCTCCTCTTGTTGGTTGAGAGAAATCTTCCCACTTATTTTCATAGGCCCATATCAATGACAACCATAGTTGGACTTGACTAATTCCTCACCCCCATGTATTCATGGTAGTGTTGCTTCCATTAACTAACTAGGATTAAAACTACAAGTCCTTCCACTAGGCCAATTGGGCTAGCCTTAATGCCTCCAAATTGAATGATCCCTAAATAAATTAAAATTTATCATAGTTGGCCCCTACTTGACCTCTAGCATCAATGATATCTTATTTGGATTGATATTATCAACCATTGAGTAAGAAAAGAACATATAGCATCAATCTATCTCTAGTGATGAATCACTTGGTGCTTCAGTGAGTTGAGTGTGTGCATGCACTCTCTTCAGTGTGAATCATTCTTATGAGCACACATAAAAATAATGATCCTTTGATTGATCAATTGAGTGCATAAATGAAGAGATTTACTCCCCTTGACTGAGGTTGAGTGTTGCTCTACTAGAGATTGGCCTTCCCTCTATGTATTTGATCCATTATAGAGTAGGGTCTAACCATAAAGTAGTGCTAGGTAGACCCATTAGAGAGTAGGGGGGCTTGAAACCATAGTATGCAAAGGGTGTAGTGAAACGTATATAAAGAAAGAATTCCCCCGACCTACATTACTATAGTTTAGTTTAGTTTAGCCTCGCTATAGAAAGGGGTTGGGATTGGGGATAGGTCTACCCTTTTTGTACAGTGGGTGGTTCAAATTAGGACAAGATAATTCAATAATCTAGGGGTAAAGAGTGCCTTGCTTCTTATATGGGTAGTGAGATAAAATGAACTAACATGGACATTTTCTATATCATTTCCCTCACATATTAGTGCTAAGAAGGGTTAGCCCCCTCTTTATAATGGGATTTAGGCTAGGTGAAATGTATAGAAAGAAGTTAAGATTGGACCTAAGGTTGAAGCCAACATCAAGGTGAAGGTTGAAAGATTGGAGTTTAGAGCTTGGTTTGATTATAGGATTGCTTGGGTTGGGGGTTGGGTCCAGGGAAGTGAGTTTGTTCATGTTTTCCCTTTTCTCTATTATAGGGTAGTTTGTGGGTTTGATGGTTTGTTTGTTGTTGTGAATCATTGCAATATGGGGGTAGGGTAGTATATTGGTAGTCATCTATAAGTATTAGTGATAATAAGATTTGACATTTTTCCTACTTTGATCCCCTATTACATGCCCCTCTAGTTGGAGATGAGGATATTTAATAATAAGGGATGAGATCTTTGATTCTACTACAAATGATAGGTAGGAGGGACTTAATGAAATGAGATTGTTAGCTAAGAATTGGTAGATGAAATTGCCCCTATGTGTCTTTAGGATGCAACACTAAGCATACACAAGCATTGAGTCTCTAGGAAATCCAAACATTACATATTGAGATATTGGGGTAGCCAAGCGAAATGTAAGGTTTTTAATAGTATCATTGGGTGGGTTCGGGTTGGTGGGTGGAATCTATAGTGCATACCTAGGGTCTCAATAGTGGAAATATAGAACAATTGTGAGAATAACAAAATGAGTTCAGGAAGAAATGGATATAGAAGCATTGGTTGAGAGCTAGGTAAGGTATTGTTCTAGAGCTATCCCTACCTCTCTCTTGGTGGGTTCAGAGGGAAAAATCTTGTCTCTCTAGCCCCATTGTATAGGTAGGGGAGAGGAAGGGCCAATTTTGATTGGCATGGCACTCTCACCATAGATTAGACCAATGGACAAAGCACTTTCAATAGGATTATATGAGGAGCAAGTAAACACTAGATTTGTGGAACTAGACTACACTATATTTTTGTCTTGGCTAAACCTCAAGGGGTAATCAATAAAGATTTTATTTCTAAATCTTTAAGAATTATTGTTGTGTATTTGTTAATGTGTTTTGTTAGTAGTTTTTATTGTACGAATGGTTTAGTACGAAAGAGCTGCAAGTTCACATATTTTTTTAATTAAAACCTTATCTGCAATCCCAAACAAGAAAAAAGAGTGTTACATAAATAAACAATTTTTATTTTTTATAAAAATAATTGGATTACATAAATTATGATATCTCTGGTCTTTTTGAACAAGCATATTACAATATGATGAATAAACACACATCTAAACCAAAAGTCATCTTTTAGCTAAGCAACCACAAGCAAGAGGATCTGATCTGTTGAAGTCAGCTATGAATTGAACCTTGCCCAATCATAACTCCGAAAGTCATCCTTTCATTAAGCAACCACAAGCAAGAGATCCGATCTGTCAAATTCATCTATAGATTGAACCTGATCCAATCATGTTTACAACAGTTTGAATCTTTATGACTAATATAATTAAGAAATATAACATCATCCTCACCAGTTACAGTGAAATATATAAAATGAAATATATTATACTAAATAAGACCTGAGGAGCACACCGAGCTGTTCAATCCCTTGCCTGGCAACGAGATTGTTGAACACGAGGTTACCGCACACAAATATTCTTCTTCTACGTAAGATAACAGATAACTAATAAAGCATAATGCATCAGTCTGGATAAAAGGAAACTTCATGAACTGGGTATGGATCCGTATTGCTTACACAACCCGCGAAGGGCATAGCTCGCTCTTAATACCGCTGCAGAGAAGATAATATAGAGAAAGAGGAGGAAAAGATATTTCCAGTGCCTTCTCAAATGCAAAAAGTATAACCTCAGATTCTCCTGAAACAATCGTGGCCGGTGGAATGGCAATAGGTGTATATGAGTGGCCTCTCTTAACTGCGTAACCCATTCGTCTGCCATTATTACGAGCATTCCAGTGAAAACAGTGGCGCAAGTTAGAAAAACAAGCCACCAATTTTGACAGATGAGGTTGTTAGCCTTCAGCTCTCCAGAGAGAATAGGTACTGCTATAGCTATTTGGATTCCCACGCAGAATCTAACATAGTCGTGCACACAGAACTCCATGGCCGCTCTACCGTACGAGAACTTGGTTTTGATTTCGTTGATGTCTAAATCTTTATATAGCCTGCGGACCAACTGGGACGTAAACAGCGAATAACTAGTCTGGACAACCGCCACCAAACGCGAGCCATTCGATTAAAACTAGATCGACGGCCTTTGCAGGAACGATTGTGACGTCGGGTAACTAGTCTCGACAACCGCCACCATATGCGATCCATTCGATTAACACTAGATCGACGGCCTTTGCAGGAACGATTGTGACATTGGGTAACTAGTCTAGAGAACCGCCACCAAACGCGAACCATTCGATTAACACTAGATCGACGGCCTTTGCAGGAACGACTGTGACGTGTCCACACAGTGTTAATTGAAAGTTTAAGAAAATTGATTAACATAAAAGGGTAGCTTTTGAATAGATGGTCTGACCATTGTCGAGCAAATTAATTTAAGAAATGCATTCCAAGCCCTTGGGAATGAATCTACATATTAGATTGCCCGTTTATTTCGATTTTTGTATGAAAACATGGATGCTTCTAGGATTATGCCCTTTTTTATTTATATATTTTAGATGGCGTGTAGCAGGGCGAAAGCTAACTGCTAGATAAAATTCACCTATGTGTATATCATAGCATATGCGGCCATACTGCATGGAGAAAAGAGCCACGACGGAAGAGGTGGGACCCGCGGTGACGGAAAAGGTTGTCGGATGGAAGGAAAGACATGACGGTCGGACGTCTCATCTCCCATGCCGTTTGCTGTCCCGTCACCAAGAAATTGTGTCAGCACCGATGGTTTTCAAAATAATCGTTCGGCGTAGATGGATAAAAAGCCAAAACGTGGCCAAACGAAACCATTATTAGCAAATAATAAAAAAGGCCGACAAGGTCCCATTTTCGCCTTTTTTGGACGACAACAGTTTGGTGGATAGCGAGGGCAAGAGTAGCACTAGAGTAGCAGCCATGTGGAGCTCCTTCAGGTATGTATATCAACTCTGTGTATGTGCCATCTTGCCATTATGCCATGAACAACGAAGAAATGAACGGGCATTCGTTGCTCCATTAAGGGTTTGTTATTTTCAGTTGAGGGTTTTAGTTTTTCGTCTCCTCCCGTCTGTGTTTTTAAAATTATGGGGTTGCCGAAGAATCTATTTAGTTGAAAGGGTTTTTTTTCTGTCGAGGGTTTTGAAAAATTTTGTTCGTTTCCTCCCCGTTTGCTGGTTATCAAATTTTTCCCTTTCCGAATTAAAAAAGCGACAACCCATTGTACAAATATGAGTGAAATTACTGAATAATGTTTGTAGAAAGCATAATCTGTGGGTTATGCAATCAAATGCTATATTTCGAAAATCATGTAAAACTCGCAATGTCATCATTGTTCACATAGTTTTTCGAAATGGATAGAAAAGGGCATAACGTGGCATTCAAAATCATAATTGGGAAAAATAGCAAAAAGCCTACATCTAATCCCATTTTTGCCGCCATTTTATACACTGTTGTTTTGGGAAACACACTGTCTCCTAAAACTCGGACTATTGTAAAACCCACTGTTTCATTACGACGTCTCTTCATGTTATGTATGTATCCATGTAACTTCATGTGTATGTTTTTCATGTGTTTTTTCAATGTGCATAGGTGAATTTTGTCTAGCATTTTGCCAGTTCCCGCCCATTTGGCGAAAGATAATTGGGAAATAGTCAAAAAGTCCACTGAAATACTCCACATTGTGTTTCCCAAATTTCAAATTAAAACATCTTGCAAAACCCTCTGCTTGCAACAAAATTACCCTCACCTCGATGTTGTCTGTATTCTGCTCCAAATCCTCCACGTGCACTCCACGCTTCAGCTTATTTGGTCGGTATTCTCCTCGAAGTCATCCACGTGCTCTCAGGCCTTCACCTTTCCCTTTCAACGTGCACACAGGAAACAAAACAAATAGTATTTTCGCCTTGCTTTCTCCAAACAGAAAAGGCACACGTCATTCCCTTCCACTTTTCCCGTGCCACACAAAAGAAATAGGAAAAAGCCCACATCCAATCCCATTTTTGCCGCCATTTTATACAATGTTGTTTTGGAAAACACATTGTCTCCTAAAACTTGGACTATTGTAAAACCCACTGTTTCACTACGGCATCTCCTCATGTTATGTATGTATCCATGTATGTTCATGTGTATGTTTTTCATACATTTTTTCAATGTGCATAGGTGAATTTTGTCTAGTAGCTAGTCGGTTCCTGCCCATTTGGCGAAAGCTAATTGGGAAATAGAAAAAAGCCCACATCCAATCCCATTTTTACTGCGATTTTATACACTGTTGTTTTGGAAAACACAATGTCTCCTCAAATTCAGACTACTGTAAAACCCATTGATTCACTACGACGTCTCCTCATGTTATGTATGTATCCATGTATGTTTTTATGTATTTTTTTCATGCATTTTTTGATGTACATAGGTGAATTTTGTCTAGGATTTAGTTGAAATGCAGGTCTAATAATGTTTTTTCTGTCGAGGGTTTTGAAAAACACACTGTCTCCTAAAACTCATAATTGGTAACTGGCAAAAAGCCCACATCCAATCCCATTTTTTCTGCCATTTTATACACTGTTGTTTTGGAAAACACACTGTCTCCTAAAACTTAGACTGTTCTAAAACCCATTGTTTCACTACGGCGTCTCCTTATGTTATGTATGTATCCATGTATGTTCATGTGTATGCTTTTCATGTGGTTTTTCAATGTGCATAGGTGAATTTTGTCTAGGATTTTGAAATCGACATATCCTATGTTATATACATATTTGAATTTATGCCTGAAACTGGCATATCGTATGTTATATACGTATGTGAATTTTGTGCAGGAGTTAGCTTGCTCCCTCCTTAACTCCTAGAGAAAATTCAGTTATGTATATAACATAGGATATGGCCCCCATAACGCATGGGGAAAAGAGTCGCGACGAAAGAGGTGGGACTGGCGAGGGAAAAGGTTGTCAGACAGGAAGGAAAGAATTGAGGGTGGGACATCTCATCCCGTGTGCCGTTTGCTATCCCGTCAGGCAGGAAATCATGTCAGCGCCGACGGGTTTTCAAATTAATTGTTTCGCATGGACGGACAAAAAGCCAAAAACGTGGCATTCGAAACCATTATTAGCAAATATCTTGTTCAATGACAATAGTTAGTATTATGCACACAGTAAGAAGACAATGTATTGAATTTGAGCTTCATAATTTTTAAAAACCCTTACTTTCAGCAAAACACTCTTCTTCGATATCTACCCAACACATTATTCACATAACAGTTGCATCATGGAAAACATAGTGGGCTATGGCTCACTTATTATTTTATACAAGCTGTGAGAAATGAATGTTTTGAAGTTCCCGTTGTACTCTTTTAACAATACCTACTTTGAGCAAAACACTCTTTTTCAATATCTTCCCATATGTTTCCAACACAAAATTTACATAACAATAGCATCATGGAAAACACGGTGGGTTGTGGCTCACTTCTTATTTTTTCTTGACTGTAACAAAATAATGTTTTCAACTTCCATTTCTTTTCTTATGGGAGCCGGCTAACTGCTAGTCACAATTCACCTATGTACATCGAAAAACGCATGAAAAACATACACATGAACATACATGGATACCTAATTTGAGCAAAACACTCTTTTTCAATATTTGCCCATATATTTTCAACACAAAATTTACATAACAGTAGCATCATGGAAAACATAGTGGGTTGTGGCTCACTTCTTAGTTTTGCCTGACTGTAACAAAATAATATTTTCAACTTTCCTTTCTTGTCTTATGAGACCCCTTACTTTAAGAAAAATAGTCTTGTTCACTACCTGTTCATATGTTTCCAACAAAAAATTTACTTAACTATTGTAGTATGGAAAACACAATGGGTTGTCCCTGACTTTGCAAAAACAGTAAGAAGACAATAGCTAGTGTTATTCATACAGTAAGAGGACAATGTATTGAATCTGAGCTTTATAATTTTTAGCAACCCTTACTTTCAGCAAAACACTTTTGTT
The DNA here is from genome assembly GCA_007115665.2 of Sequoiadendron giganteum. NCBI lineage: Eukaryota > Viridiplantae > Streptophyta > Pinopsida > Cupressales > Cupressaceae > Sequoiadendron > Sequoiadendron giganteum. The sequence continues at coordinate 289,707,763 of CM021104.1, forward strand.
CGATCTCTGCCCAACACATTATTCACATAATAGTTGCATCATGGGAAACACAGTGGGTTGTGGCTCACTTATTATTTTATGCAAGCTGTGAGAAATGAATGTTTTGAAGTTCCCATTGTACTCTTTTAACAACACCTACTTCGAGCAAAACACTCTTTTTCAATATCTGCCCATATGTTTCCAACACAAAATTTACATAACAGTAGCATCATGGAAAACACAGTGGGTTGTGGCTAATGGAAAGCTTAAGGTCTGAGTGCGCGTGGAGGAGTTGGAGTAGAATACCAACGAAATGGAGGTGAGGGGTAATTTGAAATTTGGGAAACACAATGTGGAGTATTTCATTTTTTTGAATGTCTTCCAAATCACACATTCCATTGTTGTGTTTAAATTTAAGTCGATTGATAATAAAACTACACAAAATAACTCTGAATGAGAAACACAATGCTGAGTTTCATTTTTTTGAATCTCCTTATTTAAATGTAATGGGTTGTCTCGTGGTGGGTTGCTTGCTTCTTAACACCCACGGGTTTTCAACATGGAATGTTACTTGAATGTCTTCCAAATCACACATTCCATTGTTGTGTTTAAATATTGCAACATTGAAAAAAAAAAGCGCAGAAAAGAATTCTAAATGGGAAACATAGTGTTGGGTTTCAGTTATTTTAATCATCCACTTGAGATGTAAAGGGTCATCTCATGTTGGGTTGTTTGGTTCTTAACACCCATGGTTTTGTAAGATGGAATGTTACAAAACAATATGAAAGTCTTCCAAATCACACTTTCCATTGTTCTATTTAACTTTGAAGTATGTAACAAATTGCATGATTCATAACACATTGCATTTTTCAACCTCCACATCACAACATACCCTAGCCCTTTCTAGTTTTTAGACCATCATATCTAGGTGTGCACATTCTGTAGTGCATGTCAGAAAATACAATGTGTTTTGAAGCCTGCCTTCACTTCATTCTATTTTGCAACAATTCATGTTGGAAAACCATTGGTGTTAAGAAAGAAGCAACCCAAATAGTGTTGTAAAACCCTCTGCAACACTATTGGATAGTACGTGTCACCTATTTTTGGTCTAATTTCTCCTCCAACTTGTCCACATGCATTGAAACGTTCAGCTTTCCCTTTCAATGTGCAGAGTGGAAATAAATAGTATTTTCACCTTTCTTTCTTGAAACAAAAAAGGGCCAATACCTATAACTGTTGCTAGGAAAACATGTCAGTGCTGGCGGGATTTCAAAATAATTTATCGGCATGGACAAAAAGCCTAAAATATGGCATTCAAAACCATTATTAGCAAACAATAAAAAGGGCTGATGAGGTCCCATTTTCGCCATGTTTGGACATCGACGTTTTGGTGGATAGAGAGGGCAAGAGTAGCGAAAGAGTAGCAGCCATGAGGAGCTCCTTCAGGTATGTATATCCGCTCTATGTATGTGCCATCTTGCCATTATGCAATGAACAACGAAGACAAGAATGGTTATTTGTTGCTAGAAAATAGTATTTTCACCTTTCTTTCTTGAAACAGAAAAATCCCAAGAGCAGGAAACAAATAGTATTTTCATCCTTCTTTCTTAAACAGAATAGGCCCATGTCATTCCCTTCCACTTTTGTTGCGCCAGACAAAAGAAACTTGTCCACAAAGCTAACTCGCCCACTTTTTTGCTTGACAACACGTAGGAAAAGCCACCTGACCATCGCCCGTACGTTTTATTCTGTCTGTCGGTTTTGTGTTGATCGCCATTCTGGCTGTGCCCTGCACTACGATGTATCATCATGCTATGTATGTTCTCATGTATGTTTTTCATGCATTTCTGAACAACTCTTTGCTACAGCTGAAATGTCATTTTGCTTTCTTTATCTGATTGGAACAAATTTTTACAACACTCTATGGGTTGCTTGTTTTTGAACACCTTGTATCGACACAGTGCGTTTCCCAAATGTGCAGAGAATGCAAGCATTTATTTGGTCGAATCAGATGAGGAAAATGAAATGCCATTTTGATCTCATGTTACATGAATAGGTACTTTTTGTTTATGAGTTTGATTTCTCCTGATTGGAACAAATGTATTGCTCTCATTATTTGCACAGTTGGAAAACACACTGCCTCCTCTTTGTTGAAAAGGGTTTTACAACACTATTTGGGTTGCTTTTTTTCGTTTCTCCTAAGGAGCCAGCTAACTCCTAGACAAAATTCACCTATGTACATCAAAAAATGCATGAAAAACATACATGGATACATACATAACATGAGGAGACGTCATAGTTGGAAAACACACTATCTCCTCTCTATCACAGAGGGTTTTACAATACTATTTGGGTTGCTTGTTTGTTAAGGAGCTGGCTAACTCCTAGACATACAATTACACCTATGTACATCGAAAAATGCATGAAAAACATACATGGATACATACACAACATGAGGAGACGTCATAGTTGGAAAAAACATTGTCTCCTCTCTGTTGCAGAGGGTTTTACAACATTATTTGGGTTGCTTGTTTCTTAAGGATCCGCCTAAATCCTAGACAAAATTCACCAATGTACATCGAAAAATGCATGAGAAACATACATGGATACATACATAACATGACGAGACATCATAGTTGGAAAACACACTGTTTCCTCTCTGTTGCAGAGGGTTTTACAACACTATTTGAGTTGCTTGTTTCTTAACACCTTTTATGGGGACATTGCATTTTCCAACACTGTAAATAGTGCGAGCATTTATTTGGTCGAATCAAATGATGAAAATGAAATGCCATTTTTATCTCATGTTACATACATAGGTGCTTTTTGTTTATGAGTTAGCTTTCTCCTGATTCCTGATCGGAAGAAATGAATTTATCCAACAGAATGAACGTTCATTGCTTCACAGTTCTAGCAAAATGGAAAAATGGCACATATGATTGCTGATGTATATACTAGTGTTAGCGATAGGTTAAATTGGAAATTAAATTCCAAATGTATAGTTTAATATGTTCGTTTATTGTCTGTGCAAGCTATCATTTTGCACTAAGCAGAACATATAAATTTTATATTGGGGAAATTTGGAAGAAATACAATTATTTCTAGCACCAATTGTCTTTAATTTGCCAATTTAATCTATCGCTAACACTTGTCTTTCTTCTAGGTGGTTTATATAGGCCACGAAAGAAGATTCAACAAAACAAGGGCAAGTGAATTGACAAGGATGCTTCAGGAAATGTGAACCTTCTATAGTAAATACAGGTGATTTTGGCTTCCATAGCTTGAATCGCAAGTATAGTGGACGCATAGTAATGTTAATAATAATAAATGTAAGAACATACATTGACATTTAATTGTAAACTGTATCCTAACAGGGTTAGTATAAAGCAAAATTCTATAGCATATAAATAGAATTTCAACAAGGTTTTGTTGTAAAATGATTTAGTGAAAAAATATTCCTCAGAAGATAAAGAAAAATAGCACACCTACCAGTTGAACAAGGCTTTAGAATAATAAGTTTCTATAAGATACCTACTAGAGTTGAACAAGGATTTAGAATAATAAGTCTCTATAGCAGACCTACCGGAGTTGAACAAGGCTTTAGATTAATAAGTTTCTATAGCATACCTACCAAAGTTGAACAAGGCTTTCTTTGTTGCAGAGTTTATTTTAGTAAAACATATTTTATAACAACATAAATAAAAAGAAAAGTTTCCATAGCATTATCTACCAGTTGAATGAAGGTTTCCATAGCCGAGTAACTTTATTTGCCATAAAGTTGATCTTGGTCTAACAACTTACAAGTTACTAAAGAGTATTCAGTGCACTATTAAAGGGCTGCTAAATTAAATAAAGTTTAGAACATATGAATATTAAACTCATATATGCAAAGTGAAGAAAAATTTAATAGCTTTGGCTAGTTGTCAGTGGAAGGTCCCTGCTAGAATATACACATTTGTCTCTTCATTAAGATGACAATTTTGTATGAATTTTCCTAACTGTATAAGTCATCGTCATATTTATTATCTGTTGTAGAAAATATATGTGAAGCCCCAGTAGGAGTACCAGTAGGTCTGTCTAGAGATCGAAACTCAGAACCAAAGCCTCAAGATTGTTGTAGTGTTTGTGCAAAGGCTTGATACTTCCAAATATCAGCATCACTGATAGTTCTTCGAGAATATTTCATAGACTCCTCAAAATGAGCAACTTTTATTTCAGCTACCTCATTACTATCATCCTCATCCATTGCCTCAGGATTCTTGTCTCTTTTTCATTCACGTTGAATTTCCTGAAAGTGTGGGGGGAGAGGTTATGGTAAAATTGAAATGCATGCTAGTATGATGAATTGAAATAACAAGCTACAAGTTGAGGTAAGTTCACTAGGTAGACTATTGCTCTATCTTAAAAATTAGTAAAATAACAATCAAAATAAAAACCATTAGAAATCCATAAAAATATCTAGTTTGCAAAAGACGGCACAATTGGAACTCATCTTCTCAATATTTTCTCTAATAGCATACTTGCAAGCCCTCCGACAAGTCTTAGTGATATTGGCTCCATTGAATCCTTGGGTATAATGGGCCAGTGCCATTAGGTCTACATCCTTTGATACATGTGACTTTCTCAAGCAAGATTTGAAGATTTGATAGCATGAGGACTTTTCAGGTAAGGGAATATAAATCAGGTAGTCAAGTCGGCCAGGCCTTAACAATGCAGGATTGATGATTTCAGGCCTATTTCCAGTAGCAATAATGATAACTATTTTCTTGGTTGTCATACAAGCCATCTCCATCAACAGTTGATTAAGGACTCTATCTGCAACACCACTAACATCCCCAACACTACTACCATGCTAGAAACATGCAAGCCAATTATGCATCACAAGTTAGAGTCTACTTTAAAAAGGTCAAACAAAATTCCCAGTCATTTATAGTCAACCTTAAACTTTCGCTTATAAAAAAAGCAACACACCTACGTAGCAATAGAATCGAGCTCATCATAAAACAAGACAGAAGGAGCTGACCCTTTGGCCTTATAAAAAATGTGTCACATTAGCCTCACTCTCTCGAAACCACATTGATAAAAATTTAGGGCCCTTCACACTGATGAAATTGGCCTGGCATTCATTGGCAATGGCTTTTGCAAGCAATGTCTTTCCACAACCCGGTGGTCCATAAAATAGCACTTATTTTGAAGGAGACATTCCAAATTTTTCAAATTTCTCAAAATGATCCACTGGATATTGAACAATGTACACCAAACCCATATGAATTTTGTTAGTCCATATCTCCTTCAAAAGCAAGTTTTTTGCATTGAAAGAAAAGCAAGGCACAAATATAGTGAACCACGTATCTCAATAAACCTCTTGAAGCTCCCTCTTGACATTTTCCAACCCTCCAATATCTTCCCAAGTGAAATTTGGAACTTGACAACCTGTTAATGTTTTCCCATTATTCATAAGCAAATTTACCATTATGAAAATCATCAAAAACAAACAAATTTAGGAATTGAAAATTTAGGGTCGCAACAGATCAATAGTTTAAAAATACAATCCCTACTTAATCGATATGAGAAAAATTGAACGTCTAGACATGGTTTGGAAAAAATCATAGTTTCACAGACAATGGATGGGTTGCTAGAGCCCAATGCAGTCTGGAAGTGCTAATTAGTCATGACCATTGAATTTAGAATCTCAACATCTATTGTCTCATCTTCTAAGTCAATGACATCCATTTTTTCCCCAATACACTGAAGTGCAGCCTCAGTGCACAAAGCTACAAGATCTACTCCAACGTATCCATGAGTATCCTTACCAATTCTTTTGAGATCAACCTGTACCAAGAATCCTAAAGATTAATATATACTATCGCCAAGAAAAACAAAGATTGATAAATGCTCTCAAAATCCAAGCACTGCTTGACATTAGATCTAGAAGTACAAAAAGCAATTTAGGTTCTACAATAAATATAATGGAAGGTGCATTCTTCTTAGCCTCCTGAAATCCTTCTGGAGATTGCTTTCGCTTTCTACGGCCAACTTTGACATAATTTCTAGTCGATTGATACAGAAAAAGAAGGCACCGGTTTTACTTGCAAGTGCCCTACCAATTAAGGTTTTCCCAGAACTAGGTGGCCCATAAAGCATAATACCCTTTGGGGGTTTCACACCAATTGATTTGAAGAGTTGTGGGTGCCTGAGAGGAAGTTCTACCAATTCATGTATCTGATCCATTTGTTTCCATACACCACCAACATCATCATAACCTCTTTCATCTAATCTATCTTCATCCTCTCGCTTTACAGGCTCACATTCACAAAAAAATTCAGTATCTGGAGGAACAACACAGTATTCCCCAGGGTCTGTCTCGATTACCTTAAACTCCACACTACGCATACCACCTCTTACAAGGAAAAGATCACGTTTTGGAACATAGACTTTACAAAGGCAAAAAGGCAGAGGGTTTTACAAGACTATTTGGGTTGCTTCTTTCTTAACACCTTATATCGAGACATTGTGTTTTCCAACCATGCAGATAATGGGAGCATTTAGTTGGTCGATTCAGATGAGGAAAATGAAATGTCATTTTCATCTCATGTTTACATAAATAGGTTCATTTTGTTTATGAGTTAGCTTGCTTGTTTCTTAACACCATATATCGAGACAGTGTGATTTCCAATTGTGCAGATAATGTGAGCACTTATTTGGTCGAATCGGATGACGAAAATGAAATGCCATTTTCATCTCATGTTACATAAGTAGGTGCTTTTTGTTTATGAGTTAGCTTTCTCCAGATTGGAACAATTGAATTACTTTCATTATTTGCACAGTTGGAAAATACGTTGTCTCCTCTCTGTTGCAGTGGGTTTTACAACACTATTTGGGTTGCTTCTTTCTTAACACGTTATATCTAGACAGTGTGTTTTCCAACCGTGCAGATAATGGGAGCATTTAGTTGGTCAAATCAGATGAGTAAAATGAAATTTCATTTTCATCTCATGTTACATAAATAGGTGCTTTTTGTTTGAGTTAGCTTGCTTGTTTCTTAACACCTTATATCGAGACAGTGTGTTTTCCAACTATGCAGATAATGTGAGCACTTATTTGGTTGAATCAGATGAGGAAAATGAAATGCCTTTTTAATCTCATGTTACATAAATAGGTTCTTTTTGTTTAAGAGTTAGATTTCTCCTGATTGGAACAATTCAATTGCTCTCATTAGTTGCACAGTTGGAAAACACACTGTCTCCTCTCTGTCACAGAGGGTTTTACAATACTATTTGGGTTGCTTGTTTGTTAAGGAACCGACTAACTCCTAGACATACAATTACACCTATGTACATCGAAAAACGCATGAAAAACATACATGGATACATACATAACATGACGAGATGTTGTAGTTGGAAAAAACACTATCTCCTCTCTGTTGCAAAGGGTTTTACAACACTATTTGGGTTGCTTGTTTCTTAACACATTATATGGGGACATTGTATTTTCCAACACTGCAAATAGTGTGAGCATTTATTTGGTCGAATCAGATGACGAAAATGAAATGCCATTTTTATCTCATGTTACATACATAGGTGTTTTTTGTTTACAACTTAGCTTTCTCCTGATTCTTGATTGGAAGAAATGAATTTATCCAACACAATGAACGTTCATTGCTTCACAGTTCTAGTAGAATTGCAGAATGGCACATATGATTGCTGATATATATACTACTATTAGCGATAGGTTAAATTGGAAATTAAATTCCCAATGTACAGTTTAACATATTTGTTTATTGTCTGTGCAAGCTGTCATTTTGTACTAAGTTGAACATATAAATTTTATATTGGGGAAATTTGGAAGAAATACAATTATTTCTAGCACCAATTATCTTTAATTTTCCAATTTAATCTATCGCTAACACTTGTCTTTCTTCCAGGTGGTTTATATAGGCCACGAAAGAAGATTCAACAAAACAAGGGCAGGTGAATTGACAAGGATGCTTTAGGAGATGTGAACCTTATGCAGTAAATACAGGTGATTTTGGCTTCCATAGCTTGAATCACAAGTGTAGTGGACGGTTAAATTTCCAAAATTTAATATGCATTTAGAAGTGTCGATTTGTTTGAAATTGTGAAATGTTGGGGTTTTCATTCAACTATCATTTTCATGTCATTCTAAAGTGTTTTGCGGTAATTTGAAATATTTCACCAAGAGTATATATGTGGTGCATAAGTTTTTTCGTAATAGTTCTTTTTACAATTTCGCTATTTGTATACAATATTTAGTAAGTTATAAATGGTTCATTTTTTAACAACATCTGATGGCAATTTTGTAGAATGCTATTTCTATATTCTATTTCTGCTCTTTTTCAGTATGTTTTGATCTGACCACCACACTGCAAAAAGATGTGCACATATAACAAGCGACTACTCCAAATAGTTCTATGCACTGTATTAAATAGAACTCGTAAAGCCAATGGGTAGGAATAACTTAATTGATAATTTGGCCTATTCCCATTACTTGGCCCTAAATATTATAGACAAATTGTAAAAGAGCTATTAGAATAACAACATAGATAGAAACAAAAAGTGACGAAATGGGCAGATAGGATGAAACGTCTGAGCTACGGTCAAGCAAGAGTTAATGACGCCATTAGGTGTGTTTTCTCACCCATTGCCGGGAGAAAAAGTGGGCAGGTTAGCTTTGTCGGCAAGTTTCTTTTGTGCAGCGTGGGAAAAGTGGAAGGGAATGACATGGGCCTTTTCTGTTTGGAGAAAGCAAGGTGAAAATACTATTTGTTTTGTTTCCTGTCTGCACGTTGAAAGGGAAAGCAGAAGGTCTCAGTGCACGTGGATGACTTCGAGGAGAATACCGACCAAATTGAGGTGACGTGTACTATCCAATAGTGTTGCAGAGGGTTTGACAACACTATTTGGGTTGCTTCTTTCTTAACACGTAGGGTTTTCCAACATGAATTGTTGTGAAACAGAATGAAGTGTGTACTATGAATTACACTATGTGTTGAGGGTTATTATTGTCCCCGTTAAATGAGAGATGTGCTATTTGATAAAATAAAACACCATCTATACGTTTGTATATTTTCATTACAAGACAAAGGTTGGGTATACCGTATAAGTAAAGGTAGGCTTCAAAACACATTGTATTTTCCGACATGCACTACAGAATGTGCACACCTAGATATACTGGTCTAAAAACTAGAAAGGGCTAGGGTATGTTGTGATGTGGAGGTTGAAAAATGCAATGTGTTATATACTTGAAACTTAAACACAACAATGGAAGATGTGATCTAGAAGACTTTCATACTGTTTTCTAACATTCCATCTTACAAAACCGTGGGTGTTAAGAACCAAGCAACCCACTATGAGACGACCCTTTACATCTAAACAAGGAGATTCAAACAACTGAAACCCAACACTGTGTTTCCCATTCAGAATTATTTTGTGCACTATTTTTTTTTCAATGGTGCGAAATTTGAACACAACAATGGAATGTGTGATTTTGAAGACATTCAAGTAACATTCCATGTTGCAAGACCATGCGTGTTAAGAAGCAAGCAACCCACCATGAGACAAACCTTTACATTTAAACAAGGAGATTCAAATAACTGAAACCGAGCACTATGTTTCCCATTCAGAATAATTTTGTACAGTTTTTTTATTGAAACCCACCACTGCATTTCCCATTCAGAATTATTTTTTGCAATTTCTTTTTTCAATGGTGCAAAATTTAAACACAACAATGGAATGTGTGATTTTGAAGACATTCGAGCAACTGAAATACTCCACATTCTATTTCCCAAATCTCAAACACAAAGAACTTGTAAAACCCTCTACATTAAAACAAGGAAATTCAAATAACTGAAACCCAACACTGTGTTTCCCATTCAAAGTTATTTTGTGCAGTTTTATTATCAATCGACTTAAATTTAAACACAACAATGGAATGTGTGATTTGGAAGACATTCAAGAAACTGAAATACTCCACATTGTGTTTCCCAAATTTCAAATTACCCCTCACCTCCATTTCGTTGGTATTCTACTCCAACTCCTCCACGTGCACTCAGACCTTAAGCTTTCCATTTACATTTAAACAAGGAGATTGAAAAAAATAAGAAGCGAGCCACAACCCACTGTGTTTTCCATGATGCTACTGTTATGTGAATAATGTGTTGGGCAGAGATTGAGCAAGAGTATTTTTCTGAAAGTAAGGGTTGTTTAAAATTATGAAGCTCAGATTCAATACATTGTCCTCTTACTATGTGCATAACACTAGCTACTGTCTTCTTACTGTTTTTGCAAAGTCAGGGACAACCCATTGTGTTTTCCATATTGCAACAATTAAGTAAATTTTTTTTTGGAAACATATGAACAGGTAGTGAACAGGACTGTTTTTCTTAAAGAAAGGGGTCTCATAAGACAAGAAAGGGAAGTTGAAAGCATTATTTTGTTACATTCCGAAAAAAAACAAGAAGTGAGCCACAACCCACTGTGCTTTCCATGATGCTACTGTTATGTAAATTTTGTGTTGGAAACATATGGGCAGATATTGAAAAAGAGTATTTTTCTCGAAGTAGGTGTTGTTAAAAGAGTATGACGAGAACTTCAAAACGTTCATTTCTCATAGCCTACATAAAATAATAAGTGAGCCACAGCCCACTGTGTTTTCCATGATGCAACTATTATGTGAATAATGTGTTGGGCAGAGATTGAACAAGAGTGTTTTTCTGAAAGTAAGGGTTGTTAAAAATTATGAAGCTCAGATTCAATACATTGTCCTCTTACTCCGTGCATAACACAAAGCGGATATACATACTCGAAGGAGCTCCGCATGGCTGCTACTCTTGCTCTCGCTATCCACCAAAACACCGCCATCCAAAAATGGCGAAAATGGGACCTTGTCGGCCCTTTTTATTATTTGCTAATAATCGTTTTGAATGGCAATGTTTTTGGCTTTTTGTCTATCCACGCCGAACGATTATTTTGAAAAACCGTCGGCGCTGACATGATTTCTTGGCGACGGGACAACAAACAGCATGGGGGATGAGACGTCCGATCGTCATGTCTTTCCTTCCATCCAATAACCTTTTTCGTCACTGCGAGTCCCACCTCTTCCGTTGCGGCTCTTTTTTCCATGCGGTATGGCCGCATATGCTATCATATACACACAAGTGAATTTTATCCATGAGTTAAGGAGGGAGCAAGCTAACTCTTGGACAAAATTCACATATGTATATAACATAGGATATGCCAGTTTTAGGCATAAATTCACATATGTATATAACATAGGATATGTCAGTTCCTCTGCAAAAGAGAGGAGACAATGTGTTTTCCAACTATGACGTCTCGTCATGTTGTGTAGTATCCATGCATGTTTTTAATGCGTTTTTCAATGTACATAGGTGAATTTTTTCTATGAGTTACGCTAATTTCAAATTCCTAGACAAAATTCACTTATGCACATTGAAAACCACATGAAAAACATACATAAGAACATACGTGGACACATACATAACATGACGAGACGTTGTAGTGAAATAGTGGCTTTTACAATAGTCCAAGTTTTACGAGACAGTGTGTTTTCCAAAACAACAGTGTATAAAATGGTGGCAAAAATGGGATTGGATGTGGGATTTTCCTATTTCCCAATTATGATTTTGAATGCCACGGTATGCCCTTTTCTATCCATTCCAAAAAACAATGCAAACAATGGTGATATTTCAGGTTTTACATGATTTTTGAAATATAGCATTTCATTGTAGAACCCATAGATTTTGCTTTCTACAAACATTATTTAGTAATTTCACTCATATTTCTACAATGGGTTGTCGCTTATTTCATTCGAAAATGGCAAAATTCAAAAACCAGCATACAAGGAGGAAACAAAACAAAAATTTCAAAACCCTCGACACAAAAAAAAATGCTTTAAACTGACATATCCTATGTTATATACATATGTGAATTTTGTCCAGGACTCAGCTTGCTCCCATTATATATAACCTAAATGATCCTAAAGCTAAAAAATAACCATAATTATTTAAGTTTTTGAGAAGCGACGGATAACCCGCTGGGTTTTCCATACTGCAACTTTACTTTTTTTTTGTGTTCAACTTTTGTTGCAAGCAAGGGAAGTTATAAAATATGAAAGTGACCTTCAATACATTGTTTTTTTATGGTGTGCATAACACTAAGTGTCGTCATTGAACAATATTTGAAAAGTGAAGGACAACCCAGTGTGTTTTCCATCGTGCAATATTTTTTGTGCATCTTCTATTTGAAACATATTCCGATATTGAAATGGAATGTTTAGTGCATGTGATGGATTCTTATAAAATATGAATGTGAACTTCAATACAGTGTTTTGTAATAGTCTGCATAACATAAAGTGTTGTCTTTTAACAGTTTGTGGGTTGCATGGTTTATAACACCCTGTGTTTTCCAACCTAAAAATTCGGATAACAGTTTGAGTGTCTTGAAAAGCTTTTCTTATTTACACTGTATGAATGTAAAAATGGTACCTCCAAAAATTACAACTATTATTTATGGTATAAATTGCAATTTAGTATCTTCGCATGATTGACAATAATAATTGGACAAAATAATTGCATGTTGTAAACCAGAGTGGGTTACTTGTATAGCGTTTTACAAAAGTGTGGATTGTACGTTTCAATTTCTTCTTTTCATTGAAAATAATATATGCTTGATTATTGCAAAATTGTGCAATAAATTTTCGAACTTTAACTGTCCATAACACTTGCAACAATTTTACAATTTACAGGAAACCAAGGATGCGTGCTGTAAAATGGAAATTGGTTCCTTTAGTGAACAATGTCATTGATGTGGATAGTACACCTAAAAGGTTGTGTAGTAGGGCATCTTCTTTGGGGCATTTTGATTCACGAAACATGCAGGTAAGATCTGGTGACTACAAGATGCAATCCAATGTATAATTTTAATCTCTCATAAGTGGTTATGAGGTTGATTGGAAAGTGGGAATGTTTTATTTAGGAGGCAGCAACCGCGGTATGGAGGAAGTCCCCTCGGTTTATGAAAATGGTCAACCGTAAGGCAACGATGTGTTCAGTAATTGATTGTGAACTTGCAATTGCCCTTCCCTTCCTATGCATGAATCAGAATGCTTTTTAATTTCAGTTCGAAAGTATCATGTCTCTTACAAATATTTTGATTTTGACATATATCGTTCCTTTGATTCAGGAAAATAATCAGGGAGATGATCTCGCTCTTGCCATAGTCCATGACTAGAAGGAAAAGCGTGTAGAGGGAGACCCTAAGGATGGAGAGGGATCCAATGAAGCACGGGGTGATGTGGTGGGCGGGAAGGTAGATATAATAACCGAATTATTGCATCGTTTGGCTGTGTATATATGTTGTACATTCAATTTGATTGAATATCAAATATATTAAGCGATTTTCTTTTCTAAACTTGTCGTGCAGGTTGCTGTTGAATATAGAAGAGAAACGGTCAATGGAAGATATATATATTATTGTATTGTAGAAGAATGTACCAAAAAGTATTATGATTGGAGAGTGTTCAACATGCATAGGTTTCGGCATCACCACCTTCCTATTCTTGATGCACCAAAGCATGGTTGAGCTGTGTTGGGGGGAGAACCAAAACAACCCGCTCCTCCCCCTGATAAATTGAAAGAGTACCTTCTAAAGAAGGTGGAAAATACAGAGTACCAAATGAATATACGATAGCATCTGCACCAGAAGCGTGTTGTTAGATGTGTCTGTCAAAAGTTTGGGAAAAAAAATTCCTTCAACTTCCCGAAGAAGGAAAGGACGAGGTGAAGAAGCAAATGGTGTTATACAACATTGACAAGATGAAGGAGCAGAGAAGGCAAAGAATATTACGATTGCAGGAGAGAAAGAGACAAGAAGGAATGGTAATGTCAAACTGAACTGTTAAATGTGAACTTTCCTTGCTTAATCTTTTCTGTTGTGATGCATAGAAGGTTCACTTAACGTTAACTTACATGACATGCCAGGGTGATGGTCAAGAAGTGGTTTCTTCCCGCCAACAAAGTAGGGCTCATTTGCTAGAGGAAGCTATGGCCATGAAAGGCAAAGATGATGTTGTTCCTCCCACCCCTACGTATAAGATTTAGAATAAGCATCCTACACAGTTGAAAGTTTCAAGGCACCATCTGAAGAAGAAATGAAAACAAACGGTGATCTCCAAATATTTTGTTTATTGTAAAGTTTTGTTTGCTTATTTGAATGAATTGGTTGCATGCATCTGAGTTTGGTGCAACATTTTAATTCCTCCTGTTACACAACAATGATGAACAATGAACTGCTGCCCTCAAGCAGGTTTTTGTGATTTTCGATGGTGAACAATTGCCCATGGAAGCACCAGATGATGTTGTTCCTCCCAACCCGCTGTCTAACAATGTTGAGAAGAAGAAGAATAAGAAGAAGAAGAAGAATGAGCATATGTCGTCACACGTTTCAAGGTGCCTTGACATGGAGGAAGTAGAAGAAACGATGAATTGCAATTCTTTTATTTAATGTTTGTTTTCATTATTTCAATGAATTGGTTGCATGCACCTGAATTTGAAATGACCTTTTAATTCTTGCTATTACAAGGAAAGGATAAACAATGAAGTGTTGGCCTTGACCTAATTGGCGAAGTCGTTGTGATTGAAATGAGAGAGGCTAATACATATAGAAATGCAGATGGGGAGAGCACTGGCCACAAAGTGGGACAGGATAACATAGATGGTCATGAGGATGGGGAGAACACTGGGTTGAATGTGGAACTGGGTGACAAAGATGGACATGGGGACGAGGAGAGCACTGGCTTGCAAGTGGGAGAGGGTAATAAGGATGGACACGAGGAGGAGGAGAGTGCTGGCTTGCAAGGGGGAGATGGCAATAAATATGGAAATGGGGACGAGGAGAGGTGCGGCGTGCCATCTATATCGGTATGAAACCCAATGCACTTCCATGCTCTATTCTTATTTATTTAGGAATCTTTTAATGTTCCTTTAATTATGCTTCACGTCAATGATGTTTCCATTGCAGGAAAATCTGGTGGATGAATAGATGATAGAGTTCAACGGCATAAATTTTAAGGTCGGCGACCACGTTGACCTTTGGAGGTGGCATAAACGGGTTGCGAAAGCAATTCTGCATGTTGTCGCCAGAAACGCTCATACCCACTGCTTGAGGCACCCAAAAAATTATGCGAGAGTCAGCATTGTTGAGGCCATTGATGGTCGATGCTATGTGCCTTTTCCCATGCCCGACGCAGAGACCATTGCAGAGTGCGTGGGTGGCTTTGTCATATGGCAGCTTGCCAAGATGAAGCATTTTGTTCCAGAGGTACACATAAATGATATGTTGCTATATATATATCATACTGCGTATATTCTTTCCATGCATATGTTAATTCTTATTAATTGTTTGCTATAGGGTGAAGCTCTTAAACCTGACACAGACAAAGCACAAAGTACAAAGAAATATGTTGTTTCATGTTCATCATCTGCGAGGGTTCGTGGATCTGGAATCACCCCCCTTGAAATACACAAGGACCCTAAGAAACGTGTCATATTTTATGCAGGCCTGAACTTGATTGCAAGGAATAGGCAGCGTAGGAATTGATGAGACAGGCTCCAAATATTGATTCTGCTCTATGGGTTTCAATATTTCAATATTGAACAATTGTGGTGTAGAGATACACCATTTGCATATGTTTCAACACTATGGTGTTATACATTTGATACGAGAATTTTTATGGGCTTCTTTAATTATTTTATTATTGTACAATTATGCTGAACATATAGGCATATATACTTATTTCATGTCATTGGAACAAATAATTGTTATCCATTTCATATCAGACTTTAAGAAAAATAGTCTTGTTCACTATATGTTAATATGTTTGGAACACAAATTCTACATAACTCTTGTGTTGTCCCCTCTGGCATGTGTTGGAATTAATGTCAAAGCAGTAAGACAATAAGATGTTCTTGATTGGTAAACAAGTCAATATTTGTTTGGTAATTCAGTTGATGGTCTCTTCATTTCAATTCTTTGAAAATCACTTGACTTGGCATACAAGTGTTTTTCAACTCTAGTACACTGTATATTGTTTCATGTTCACTCATCTTGCATATTGTGATAAGGATCTAAAATTGTGACTATATGTAAATAGAATTATATGAGTTGAAACAGTTATGAAGACAATTTTTCTCCTCATGTTCATTTATTTATCATATGTCATTCAGTTATAAAGTTGTAGTAAGATTATGTTATCTTGTAAATATTTCAGCTTTTTGGTTTGTATAATGTTCAATCTCCACGATCTGGTTATGGTCTTTATGTTCATACATGTTAAAAATCATCAAACATGATTCATAGCTAAATTTCTCTAGATCTTGCACTTTACATTTGGTTATTAATGCTGAAGTGGTCGGTATGGGAACAATCGATGCCACCATTTATCAATAAATTTGATTTTTTTTTAAAACAATCCATGAGGTACGGGATTCGAAACCCATCAAGTGTCGATAATCTAGTTTTGGATTGTGATAATCCATACAAGTGGATACAATGATATACTAATATTTTAAATGCACCATTTGTAATGCATATTATATATATAACTACCTAAAAAATATTGTTGGGTCTCAATCCTGGAAACATAGAAATAAGGATCATCCATGACTCGCTCACAAGATGAAATCAACTTTCGAATTAACAAGTTCTATTCCTCAAGAAAAAAATGATGAAAATCAGACTAATGTCAACAATTGCAAAGGTGATTAGAATAGGCCCATCAAAATATCTCAATCAAGTAATGCACCCTTGATTCTCATTATGTACCTTCAACCATATGGTAATGACAACAATGTGATTGGTAAAGTATTCATTTTAATGGTCTACCCTTACCCAAATGCCAATGACAAAGCAAAGCATATATTGGTGGATTAGAAAACCCTATTCATCCTTATAGAAAACCTTTAAAGTATGGTTTTAAGTCTCAATATTCTAAAACACCACTTTGTATGAGTTTTTTATCCTCTACAGACTTCCCTATTCATCCTTCTAGAAAACCTTTAAAGTAGGGTTTTAAGTCTCAATATTCTGAATCGCCACTCCCTATGAGTTGTTTATCCTCTACAAACATAGTTGTTCAAACCTCTTCTCCATTTAAGGAGGGTAATTTATTGCTAAAAAAATATTTATCTTGGAGTATTTTCTCCATACAACCTGAATTGGTTCCTCTATAATAGTTACTATGCATAATTGTTGGAGGATGGAAAACACACTATGTTCTCCCATACTTTGCAAATCTTGTTGAAAGACGACAGTTAGTGTTATGCACATAGTAAGAGGACAATGTATTGAATTTGACCTTCGTAATTTTTAACAACCCTTACTTTCAGCAAAACACTCTTGTTCGATCTCTGCCCAACACATTATTCACATAACAGTTGCATCATGGAAAACATAGTGGGCTGTGGCTCACTTATTATTTTATGCAGGTTGTGAGAAATGAATGTTTTGAAGTTCGCGTTGTACTCTTTTAACAAAACCTACTTCGAGAAAAACACTCTTTTTCAATATTTTCCCATATGTTTCCAACACAAAATTTACATAACAGTAGCATCATGGAAAACACAGTGGGTTGTGGCTCACTTCTTGTTTTTTTTCCGGAATGTAACAAAATAATGTTTTCAACTTGCCTTTCTTGTCTCATGAGACCCCTTACTTTAAGAAAAATAGTCTTGTTCACTACCTGTTCATATGTTTCCAACAAAAAATTTACTTAACTGTTGCAGTATGGAAAACACAATGGGTTGTCCCTGACTTTGCAAAAACAGTAAGAAGACAACAACTAGTGTTATGCACATAGTAAGAGGACAATGTATTGAATCTGAGCTTCATAATTTTTAACAACTCTTACTTTCAGCAAAACACTCTTGTTCGATCTCTGCCCAACACATTATTCACATAACAGTAGCATCATGGAAAACATAGTGGGTTGTGGCTCACTTCTTATTTTTTCCTGACTGTAACAAAATAATGTTTTCAACTTCCCTTTCTTTTCTTATGGGAGCCAGCTAACTGCTAGTCAAAATTCACCTATGTACATCAAAAAATGCATGAAAAACATACACATGAACATACATGGATACCTACTTCGAGCAAAACACTCTTTTTCAATATCTGCCCATATGTTTCCAACACAAAATTTACATAACAGTAGCATTAGTGGGTTGTGGCTCACTTCTTATTTTTTCTTGACTGTAACAAAATAATGCTTTCAACTTCCCTTTCTTGTCTTATGAGACCCCTTTCTTTAAGAAAAACAGTCCTGTTCACTACCTGTTCATATGTTTCCAACAAAAAATTTACTTAACTATTGTAGTATGGAAAACACAATGGGGTGTCCCTGACTTTGCAAAAACAGTAAGAAGACAACAACTAGTGTTATGCACACAATAAGAGGACAATGTATTGAATCTGAGCTTCATAATTTTTAGCAACCCTTACTTTCAACAAAACACTCTTGCTCGATCTCTGCCCAACACATTATTCACATAACAATAGCATCATGGAAAACACAGTGGGTTGTGCCTCACTTCTTCTTTTTTTCTAGAATGTAACAAAATAATGTTTTCAAATTCCCTTTCTTGTCTTATGAGACCCCTTTCTTTAAGAAAAATAGTCTTGTTCACTACCTGTTCATATGTTTTGAACAAAAAATCTACTTAACTGTTGCAGTATGGAAAACACAATGGGTTGTCCCTGACTTTGCAAAAAAAGTAAGAAGACAACAACTAGTGTTATGCACACAGTAAGAGGAAAATGTATTGAATCTGAGCTTCATAATTTTTAACAACCCTTACTTTCAGCAAAACACTCTTGCTCAATCTCTGCCCAACACATTATTCACATAATATACTTGGCATCATGGAAAGCACAGTGGGTTGTGCCTCACTTATTTTCTTTTCAAGACTGTAACAAAATAGTATTTTCAACTTCAGTTTCTTGTTTTATGACACCCCTTACTTTAAGAAAAATAGTAAGAAGACAACAACTAGTGTTATGCACACAGTAAGAAGACAAGAAAAGTTGCAGATTTTGATATTCCATTTCAACATTCCATTTCAATATCCTTATACATTTTGATGAGAAGATGCACAAAAAAAGTTGCATAGTGGAAAACAAAGACTATAACAAAATAGTGTATTCAAGTTCACCATCAAATTTTATAATAACAATATGCATCAGACAATGAAATGTAAAAAATATTTCACGTCAATATTACACAATCTAAACAAAATTACAATGCACATTTAATACTGGTCACACTAAAGACTATATCAACCATTTATGAACAAGTATAATCTTCATGTTCTCAACATCTAGAAGCATTTGTCGCACTCTAATTGTCAAGGTGGAATTGACAGCATACAGTGTTGCGACCCCATAATTCTCATGTAGCAGCCTGAAGGAGCGCCTCACACGGTGGATCTCAATCCTGACAATGTGGTTGAATTTGAACATGGCCAACAACCATTTCTCCATGGGACCTTTGTGATTACTAATTACAGATTCCCCCTTGAGGAATCTCATAAACCTCATGCTCAGTTGATCTGTAAGATTGTGCCTCTATATGATAACTATTGGTCTAATGCACACCTTCCATATGCATCAGCTAGGAAAAGGTCTCGAATTTCTTGGTAAACAGACATTGGCCAATCACATAAATTGACAATCTCTATTTGTAGATTGTGATATTGAATATCCATGCCCATATGCGCCCAAACTCCAAAGACGCTGTTGAAGAAGTGAGCATAATTATCATATTGCAAATCTGTGCGGTTTGGACCTTTTATATTAATTCTCCTTAACATCTTTTCCTGCAACCTGCACGAGAGGCCGAGTTCCTCAATTCGAGCAAGAATATTGCATGGCAGATATGGGTGGTAGTTTGTCAACCAACTAGCCACCCATGCTCGAGAACTGTGAGACATGTTCTACAAGACTACAACAACAAGTTGTAAAATTTCCGAAATGAAAGACAAAACAACTATTTTAGACGATAGACCCGCATTCTCTAATTAGAAGTACATTGTCAATGCAATGGAAACAATGAAAAAATAAGCGAGCAAAGTGGACTTATTTAGATAATGTATGCACTAAAGAGATTGTACCTATTGTTTGAACTGAACGAGGTGGCATGTGCAGTATCTCCAAAGAGCATATGGCAACACATGATTTGAATAGTGGGAAGAACAATGCCTAAAAGGAAAGAGAACAAAAATTTCAGCACATACAACAACATTCTCTAATTAGAAACACACGAAACATTTGGTAAAAAATATTGAAAGCAAAAGAAAACTTTTCATAACTAAGTAACTGTGTATGGACAATGTCTTTTCCAACATGGAAAATAATTTGAGCATTTTATTTCTTGCAATCACATGAGTTGAAGTAATGAATTGTAAAAAATATATTTCTGTTACGAACACAAGATGGAAATAATCAAAATTGGAGGATGGAAAACACAGTGGGTTCTGTCTGACATTTTTTATTTTCTGCAGACTATAACAAAACAAGGTCTCGAAGTTCACCTTCTTGTTAGTCTTAATTAGTCATGCTTGAAGAATTTTATAGGCTTAATTATTCTGTTTGTAAAATAGGCCTATTTTGGGGTCCACGACAGTGAAGAAGAGCTTGTTTGAAGTGTTTGTTCCATAAGGTATTTTTTGTTCCAGAAACCCATTTGTGCCAATTTTTACATACCAGAAATTGAGATGCTATTGTTTTGCAAAGAATGCTTGAAAACATGAATCTACCGCTGGAAATGCACTCAATTAGATGAAATCTAGAAAGGAGCAGGTCTTAAATCATCATCTACTTTTACAAATACAAAGGCTCAAGGCAACACTGATCTACTAAACCCTTACTTTATGCACAAAAAAATCTCTATCAAACGAGGCTTTAATAGAATACTATATTCCAAACCTTCCCATGCTCTACCACTGTATGAAACATGTTTAGAAATGTCTGCCCATGCTTGAGGAACAAACTTTCAGCCCCTTTGAATGCATTTCCTCAGTTAACAACTTGTACACATCCTTTTTCATTGGAAATCTTCTGTATTTTATAAAGATCAACAACCAAACATTGAATGGTTCGCTTCCCCTACATGATTCAAAAAATACACTTCTTAAATTATATAACGTCATACCAAAAAATGGACTTATGTAAGAAAAGTTATTAAATTTGAACCATACCTTCCATTGGGTTTACACTCACAAAAGACAATTGTCGACGAGGACTCCTTTCTCAAGCTTGGAATGTTGAAGTGAACAAAAAAATCCATAAACAAAATCATAAAGTTCATGGCGTGGTACAAGCACATACTAGAAAAAGGAATCTGCAATACCATTTCCTATTACAATAAAGAAATTGAAATGGGTTTTCTCATACTCACCCGTATCAGATGTTGTATCCTCTGCCACATCCATAGAAGTTGCACCTAAAGTCTGACATTGCATATTGACATTCAAATTCAAACTATTGTTCACAGACAATGGAAAGGAGTCATCCAAAGGGGTTTGATGATTTGACTGTTGTGTGGAATGCTTCATACGCCAGGTTGGACGTCGACGACGATCCTTGGTTGCACTAAACCATGGACGCATGTGAATGGTGCTACTTGCAGCTTGATCAGGATCCATAATGAATTCAAACAGAAATGCATTTGATTGTCGTAGGTCCTCTACAAACCTGTCCACGCATTTTGCATATGACTGCACCTGTTGTAGAGATTGTGGTGGTGTACACATCACTTTCTTCAAGAGCTCGTTAGTGTCATTCCAAAGAGACATTGTCACCACATGTTCATCATATACATGAGTCATAGAAGGAGCTTGCACAAGGGTCAGAACATTAGGGTTGTTTTCTTCTACGGCCCCCTCTAACAATGTCTTATTGAAATCTATGTTTGAATCAATTGGTTGACCTCCCCCGTCTAAATAAGGACCCAGAAGAAATTTGTATTAGGCTGTTGAAAATGTAAAACATATTTGACTCCAATAAAGTAACGTAATTCAAATTGAAATTCACTTACCATGGACCACCCCTTCAACGACAGATGATCTTTTAATCAAGTGAGCAACCTTGACGACATGTTTGCAAGTGTTCCCCTCCAAAATCCAAGGGTAGTCACAAACAAAAAGGTGCTCCCCAAATTTCCGAAAAAGGTAGTGCATTGACCTACTTTGACTTTTCACCCAGTACCGTTCAAGATCTGTTTCATCGGGAATACAATCATCGTCTGAAATTGCCTTGGCCTGCTCGACATTGGATAGCATATTTATTTTATACACAAGTGTGTAATACAAATAGTCCATTCTCCTATTTCATTTTTTTAAACGATTGCACAAGTACTGAGTTTTTAGTACGCAATGGTACGACTCAATGGCTGGATTCATATCCTGGTTGGCATGTGGGAATAGTCTGCAATTTTTTGCCCACATGGCTGCAAACAAAAACATCTAAGAGTCAAGTAAGCCACAACCTATTAGACGTGACATCAAAGAATTTGAATGGTGTGAATCATGCGAGGTGACTAAAATTGTCAACTGACCAATTCGACCTTCTCCTTCGCACCAAGTCTTCTTGAAGTACTCTAAGAATCGGGCTTGATCATTGAACTCCTCAAAGAAAGAGTTCAATAGCTGAGTGACGCAATCTTCGGTGTCAATGATTGCCATCATGGTCGTGCCAAGACTATGAAAGACGTCCATTGCCCTTTCCTTGGCTGCATACTTGTATACTTTCTTTAGCCAAGCCCTTTTGACATGCCAAAGGCATAGAAGCACACGAAATTGAAAGACAACCCTAATAGACAATACAAACAATATTATTTACCGCCCAAATGCATGAGAAAGTGGCATTGAAAATGAATAGAAAATGAGAAAGGTACATAAATGAAGAAAGGGATGCACATGCTGTATGGCTTGGATCTCTGCACTCGCATCATTGGTAAAAAATGAATTGATTCTCCAATCGGGCCTGGCTCTTCTTCCACGTTTGAGCAATACAAGTAGCCACGCAGAGATGTCCTCAATCTTGTTTCATGAGGAAACTACCCATGCAACCAACACACCACTCTGTTTCTCATCAAAAATGAGGAGAGTATACAATGGGTATTGTAGAGAGAACAACTTGGCATGAGCATTGTGAAGTTTACAGCCAGTAAGATCATTGAAAACATGACGAACTATTTGTCAATGTTTGTAAGGCCTCACCTCATATTTGTTAGTAGAAAACATGGAATCCATCAAGATGACTGAATTGTGCAAGCAGCTAACCATCCTATCCAACATCCATGGAGTCTGAACCCCGATAAAAAAAGTTATATTGTTCCCGTTGGGCTGTTGAAAGTAGAAGAAGTTTTCAAAGTCTTCTCCACTCCACAGTAGGATACTTGTGGAATCAACTTTGTGTTTTTGTGTGTGAGTACAACGCACGCCATGCATTCATTACATCCTTTCTTGTAAGGAATTGATCTCTCTTGGACATCATGCCACATAACAGAGGATCGCTAACGTGTCTATCCATTATTGCATTGACACTGACATCCATGAGCAAAAGGCTTTCAATATAGCTTTTGCACTCCGTGGATAGATTAGCGGCAAACATAGAACGCTTCTCTCCACTTGTGTCATGAATGCCATGGAAAAATTCACCATTTTTATCTATGTGGAACATTTCTTTGTAGATAATATAGGCAACATCGGGTTTGCCTTCCATAACCTTTACCATGAAGTGGTATTGACAACCTCGCTTTTGTATAAACGTCTTATGTGGTTTCTTCTCTGGTGGAGGCCAGTTTCTATTGTCTTTAGGACCGTATTGACACCAGTAGTTGCAAGAAAGGCATCATCTCATCATGTTCAACCAAGAGAGTAAAATATCATTCGGCCATAGAAACGAATGTCAATATATACAAACCTCTTATACAAAATTGTTTTGCTATAATTTTTGTTGTAGACGGCACACGAGGTGGTAGGTTCTCTTATTTTCTTGTCCAAAATTTTTGTTTCTACACCTTCAACGTACGTTTCACCATGAATGAACTGATCAAGTCTTGTAAGAGGAATTGTTGCAACAAGGTCAAGGACGTTATCCTTGTTGACGGAAATAGTAGCCCATTCCAAATCAGAAGACAAACAAGGAGAGCCTCCATTTTGTACATCTTGCACCTCGAATTCATCTAGCTTCTTCCATTTCAAACCTCCCCATTCTAGGAAATCACAACATTGGACGAATACTTAAAATTAGTGTGGATTGTGTGAAGAAGAGGGAAAAAAGAATTCATTAAACAAAGATAAAATGTGCTTGCATTTCTCTCACCCACATAAAACCAATAGGACATGCCGGCTTCAACCAAGGAAAATTAAAGGTGATAGATTCAATCGAGCTATGCATAAAATATAACACAAATGCATGTTGGAAATCAGACAGTCCAACAACCCAAACACTGTGTTTTCCGAATAACAATTTTTTTTTGCACTTTTCTTTCAATCATGAGAAATTCAAATACAACAATGGAATGTGTGGTTTGGAAGACATTCATACTATCCTGTAACATTCCATGTTGCAAAACCATAGGCGTTAAGAAGCAAGCAACCCACCATGACACAACCCCCTACATTTAAACAAGGAGATTCAAATAACTGGAACCCAACACCGTGTTTCCCATTCAAAATTATTTTGTGGAGTTTTCTTATCAATCAACTGAAATTTATATACAACAATGGAATGTGTGATTTGGAAGATAGTCATATTGTATTGTAACATTCCATATTGAGACAAGGAAAGATAAAAACAACAAACTAATTTGACAAGATGATTTCTTTTAGAATTCACAAATTCAGCAAATATAACATCAACACTATTCAACTCAGCAAATATCATATTGAAGAACGATCGTAGAAGCACAAAGACATTTGTGATCAAGAAAATATTAACAAACTAAAGGATTCAATCTTATTTCCTCTTTTGTCAATACAAAATATGGGTTCAAAGGCTCCATGGCTGTGTAACAAAATTGTCTAAAAATAGAAAATGCCCTTCTCCCCCCTTTTCGTCTTTTTCTTTCCTCCCAATTTTTTTTTCTCCAATAGTTGTTCGCAATCCTCATTAAAAACAACCAAGGTTGCAATAATTCATTAATAAATGAGCACAATTTCCATTACACCCTACAAATTCGGTCACTATTCATAATTACAAAATTTTCATGCATGTAAAGTAAAGATTCAGTTTATGTCGATAGAAACCAAGTTCGCTAAAAAATTGGAGGAGTTCAACCCCGTAAAATCTCTGCAAGCATTTCATTAAGCAAATTATTAAATTCGGCTCGCTCTTCCTCTTTATCTAAGACATAGATCACCCTCCAATATTCGGCGTAGCTGGACTTTTCCATCCATGCAAGCGAACGTAGCTCAGAAACAATGTCGAGTTGTTCCTCCTCGAGCCACATTAAATTAGGCTGAATGATTGGTACTGGCTTGTTTTCCCATTCCACAACTTCACCAGGAAGCACCATGTCGAAGAAAAACCTAGGATCAAAATTTTGCCACCTTAACAAAAACATGGGTGTTAAGAAGCAAGCAACCGAGCATAATAAAACCCTTTACATTTCAAGTGGATGATTAAAATAACTGAAACCCAACACTGTGTTTCCCATTTAGAATTCTTTTCCGCACCTTTTTTTTCAATATTGTGAAATTTAAACACAACAATCGAATGTGTGATTTGGAAGACATTCAAGTAACATTCCATGTTGAAAACCCATGGGTGTTAAGAAGCAACCAACCCACCATGAGACAACCCTCTACATTAAAACAAGGAGATTCAAAAAAATGAAACCCAACACTATGTTTCCCATTCAAAATAATTTTGTATAGTTTTTTATTGAAGCCCAACACTACGTTTCCCATTCAAAATTATTTTTTGCAGTTTCTTTTTTCAATGATCCGAAATTTAAACACAACAATGGAATGTGTGATTTTGAAGACATTCGAGCAACTAAAATACTCCACATTATGTTTCCCAAATTTTAAAAATAAAGAACTTGTAAAACCCTCTACATTAAAACAAGGAGATTCAAAAAAATGAAACCCAATAGTGTGTTTCACATTCAAAATAATTTTGTACAGTTTTTTAATTGAAACCCAGCACTGTGTTTCCCATTTAGAATTATTTTTTGCATTTTCTTTTTTCAATGGTGCGAAATTTAAACACAACAATGGAATGTGTGATTTTGAAGACATTCTAGCAACTGAAATACTCCACATTTTGTTTCCCAAATTTCAAACACAAAGAACTTGTAAAACCCTCTACATTAAAACAAGGAGATTCAAAAAAATGAAACCCAACAGTGTGTTTCCCATTCAAAATAATTTTGTACAATTTTTTTATTGAAACCCAACACTGTGTTTCCCATTCATAATTATCTTTTGCAGTTTCTTTTTTCAATGGTGCGAAATTTAAACACAACAATGGAATGTGTGATTTTGAAGACATTCGAGCAACTGAAATACTCCACATTTTGTTTCCCAAATTTCAAAAACAAAGAACTTGTAAAACCCTCTACATTAAAACAAGGAGATTCAAAAAAATGAAACCCAGCAGTGTGTTTCCCATTTAGAATAATTTTGTACAGTTTTTTTATTGAAACTCAGCACTGTGTTTCCCATTCAGAATTATTTTCTGCAGTTTCTTTTTTCAATGGTGCGAAATTTAAACACAACAATGAAATGTGTGATTTTGAAGACATTCTAGCAATTGAAATACTCCACATTCTATTTCCCAAATTTTCAAACACAAAGAACTTGTAAAACCCTCTACATTAAAATAAGGAGATTCAAAAAAATGAAACCCAACAGTGTGTTTCTCATTCAGAATAATTCTGTACAGTTTTTTTATTGAAACTCAGCACTGCGTTTCCCATTTAGAATTATTTTTTGCAGTTTCTTTTTTCAATGGTGCAAAATTTAAACACAATAATGGAATGTGTGATTTTGAAGACATTTGAGCAACTGAAATACTCCACATTCTATTTCCAAAATTTCAAAAACAAAGAACTTGTAAAACCCTCTACATTAAAACAAGGAGATTCAAAAAAATGAAACCCAACACTGTGTTTCCCATTCAGAATAATTTTGTATAGTTTTTTTATTGAAACCCAGCACTACGTTTCCCATTCAAAATTATTTTTTGCAGTTTTTCTTTTTTCAATGGTGCGAAATTTAAACACAACAATGGAATGTGTGATTTTGAAGACATTCAAGCAACTGAAATACTCCACATTCTGTTTCCCAAATTTCAAACACAAAGAACTTGTAAAACCCTCTACATTAAAACAAGGAGATTCAAAAAGATGAAACACAGCAGTGTGTTTCCCATTCTGAATAATTTTGTACAATTTTTTTATTGAAACCCAACACTACGTTTCCCATTCAAAATTATTTTTTGCAGTTTCCTTTTTCAATGGTGTGAAATTTAAACACAACAATGGAATGTGTGATTTTGAAGACATTCGAGCAACTGAAATACTCCACATTCTGTTTCCCAAATTTCAAACACAAAGAACTTGTAAAACCCTCTACATTAAAACAAGGAGATTCAAACAAATGAAACTCAGTAGTGTGTTTCCCATTCAAAATAATTTTGTACAGTTTTTTTATTGAAACTCAGCACTGTGTTTCCCATTCAGAATTATTTTTTGCAGTTTCTTTTTTCAATGGTGCGAAATTTAAACACAACAATGGAATGTGTGATTTTGAAGACATTCAAGCAACTAAATACTCCACATTCTGTTTCCCAAATTTCAAACACAAAGAACTTGTAAAACCCTCTGCTTGCAACAAAATAACCCCTCACCTCGATTTTGTGTGTATTCTCCTCCAAATCCTCCATGTGCACTCCACACTTTAGCTAATTTGGTCGGTATTCTCCTTGAATTCGTTCACATGCTCTCAGACCTTCAGCTTTCCTTTTCAATGTGCAGACAAGAAACAGGAAACAAATAGTATTTTCGTCTTGCTTTCTCCAAACAGAAAAGGCCCACATTATTCCCTTCCACTTTTCCCACGCCACACAAGAAACTTGCCGATGAAGCTAACCCACCCGCTTTTTGCACCCGACTGGTGCAAGAGCACCTAGGCTAACCTCCAAATTTTACTTGTTATTTTGGCTTGTATCTGACCTTAGCCAAGTCAGAGAGTTTGAGTGTTTGTTTTAGAACTTAGAAGGTCTTGATTTTTGTTTGGGCTAGGTGAGTTAGTCAATAAGACTAAGGTCACCAAATTGGTCATTGTTAGTAGCTTTTAATTGTTTAATCTTTTGTAGCTTAATGGTGGGTTTAGAGTCTTAAATGTGTTCTAAACACATGAATGATGTAGAAGGATGCCATGAGGCCTTTAATGGAGTTGGTTGCTCAAAATATAGGAGATAGAGATCCTAAGAGTCAGGAAGGTGGCATGATGACAAAGTTGCCTAATATTGTTACCAAACTGTCATAACAACATTTGCCATTATGATAAATGTTGCATGCAACTCGGTTACATAGGATTCCCTAAAGGATAGGAGTGGGGATCATCCAACATATCCAAAAAACATGGTGAATGGCATCTAAGAAGGAAGAGGCTCGAATTCATGAGAGTTAGTTTTTTTTTGTAATCAAGTTTTGGAGATAATGAGAATATAGCTCTGCAACTCTGTTTTTGTTTTTAGAGAAGAACCTGAGCATTTCATGGTGACAGTATGACTACATTGTTTGATACTTGAAGATTAGTTTTGGATTTGAATAGTGTAGGATGTTATAAGACTTTTCTTTTCAGAGTGTTAGTGATTTTGAGTTAGTTTTCTGATTGTAGGAAAGTAAGTTTGAATTAGACAGTGTGCCGGTTCCTTTTAGACTGTTTTTGCTTCCATGACTCTCACCTGAGATCAAACCTTGAAATTTTGAAAAGGGGGATGAATCTTAGAGTGGGGTCATTTTACATAATGTATATAATGGTAGGAGATCAGGGAAGCAAGGTTACTAGTTTAAATGTCAAGCTCTAGGTGAGTTAGGGGAACCCAGTTAGAGGTTTGACTATGTGAATTGAAGCAAATAGGTAGGGGAGTGAAGTACAGTACGGAAGTACAGTTCTAGGTGGGACATGAATAGGTCTTGGTGTGACAGGAGGATTGAGGGACTATTGCTTCATTTGGGTGAGGTTTGAGTAAGAAAACCAATGGGGACCTATAATCTAGGTCTATTAGCCCTATATGTCCTAGATACTAGGAAACCTCTGTACAGAAGACCTAGGAGTCTAAGAGTTGATAAATATTTTAAAAAAAACCAAATGGGTACCCACATATGTTTTTATATTTTCAGGGTCTTTGGAAAAGTTTTGCTAGAAATGGAAAAAAGGGACTGGTAAAGACTACAAGAATTAGGCCTATTTAAGGTCTCCAAATGGTGAATCCTTGAAACCGATAGAAAAGGAGTTTTTAGATCCTCCAAGAAGGATCCAGTTGGAAATACATGGCATGTTTCCAATGTGTTTGGCACCCTTGCAATGAAGAATGAAGTTTGTGAGAAGATAGCACTTAGAGCTTTCTAAGTGGGGGAGAAGATTGTACTATTCAAAAGGTGTTAGTCTTACAAGATGAAGCACAAAGAATAGAACTCTTAGAGAAGAGTTAGAATTGGGCTTAGCTAATCATCTAAACCAATTGGGACCTAGAGGAGACTAGGTTCCTAGAAGAGACAAGCTAGGTCTCTTAGTTGTAGTGCAAGCAAACCTTGGAACACTCACATCATATTGGTATCAGAGCTTGAATTGATCAGGCTTGTGGTGGATGTTGCAGCCTACTGAATCAGTGGGAGAGAATACACCAGTGGAAGGTGCTACAATGGTGACTAACATTGAGTTAGCTAAGAAGGTAGAAGAACAAGAAGAGGATAACAAGTCACTAAGGGAAAGACTGGCTCGAATGGAGCAACTCTTGGATGAAGTCCAAGAAAAGGCAGATAGGGTAAAGGATAAAGTAGATCAAAAGGAAGAGAAAGAAGCAAGAGAAAAGGAATTAGAGTTGGAGGAGGAAGCACCAACACCTGACCCTGTTCTTCTTGAAGAACCATTCTTAAAGGCACTAAAGGCATTGAGTGGAAAAGTTTTGGAAGGTGTGCCACTATTTAGGGGACAAATGGATCCAGATTCAGTCATGGATTGGATAGACAACATTGAGAACCATTTTGAGTGTTATGGTATCTCAAAGGCACAAAAAGTTATGGTGGCCAAGTCTAGACTAAGAGGTTCAGCTCTTACTTGGTGGAAGTTTGCGCAAAGCGAGAGAGAAAAGGATGGAAAAGGTCCTATAGTTACTTGGAAGGGCATGGTAAACAAAGTGAAGCAGACCTACCTTCCTGATGACTATGAAGTTCAAATGCATAGAAGGAGACACAATCTGAGACAAAAAGATTTGGATGTCCAAGCATACACCGAGGAGTTCCAAAAGTTGTGCCTAAGATCAAAGGTGGTTGAAGATGAAAGCATCAAGTTAGCAAGGTACTTGAATGGACTCAAGTGGTCTATTCAAGAAGACATGAGTCTAGTGAACTTCAAAACCATTCGCCAATGCTATCAAATGGCCTTGAAGATAGAGGAGAAAAGCAAAAGTAAGCAAGAGAAAACCTCCAAGAGTAGAGGTAAAGGAAAAGACAGTAGAGGACAAAGAGGTGGCTATGGTGGAAGAAGTACTAAATCAAAAACTAAAGGAGACATAAAATTCAGTGAACAATAAGAAGGAAGCTCAAGTAGAGGTGGTAGAGGAAGGAGTTCTAACTCTAGCTCTAGAGGAAGAAATGGTGGACAAGGAGGAAGAGGCAACTAATTTTCCAATATGAAATGCTATCATTGCAATCAAATGGGGCACCCTGCCTATAGATGCCCAGAGAAAGGTAGTTCTTCGTAAGGAGGTGACAAGAGAACTAACCTAGTTCATGAGGAATCTAATGCAGCAGACAAACATACTGAAATACCATTGAATTCAGAGGAAGGAGAGAGCCTCATGATGAGGAGAACTTTGATCAAGGAGCCGGTGAAGGAGGAGCCAAGCCAAAGGAGGTATTTATTTAAGATAAAGTGCAAAATGATGGGGTAAGTATGTAGAGTCATCATTGAATCAGGCTGTACTGATAATATTGTGTCAAAGGAAGCAGTCAACAAACTAAAGTTGACAAGGATACCCCACACCAATCCTTACAAGGTCACTTGGCTCAATAAAGGCCAACATGTGCTAGTGAATGAGCAAGCATGGGTGGAGTTCTCAATTGGAAGGTATAAAGATAAAGTTTTGTGTGATGTGTTACCTATGGATGCATGTATTTTGCTCCTAGGTAGACCATGGCAATTTGACCGCCAAGCCATACATGGAGGAAAGAATTCTTATTCTTTCAAGAAGGACAATGTGACCTTCAAAATACAGTCACTATTGGAAGATGCTGAGGTGAAGACAATAGGTTCAAATGTTCTTGTGGTGGGTGAAAAAGAGTTCTTACAAGCCATGGAAGAGAGTGAAGGAGTTGGTTATGCATTGGTGCTAAGACCAAGAGAGGGAGATGAAGGCGAGGTGACCAAGAAGATAGAGTTACCAAAGGAGATTCAAAGCATGCTGCGGACTTACCAAGGTATAGTGAGTGATGGACAATCAGGAGCCTTACCCCCTAAAAGAGCCATAAGTCATAGGATAGACCTTATCCCAGGAGCTACCCTTCCCAATAAAGCAGCTTACAAAATGACCCCTCAACAAAATGAGGAAATTGCTAGGCAAATACAAGAACTCCTAAACCAAGGTCTCATTAAAAAGAGCATTAGTCCATGTGCCTTACCCACTGTCCTTGCACCTAAGAAAGGAAGAACTTGGAGGCTCTGTACTGATTCAAGGGCTATTAATAGGATAACCATAAGGTATAGGTTCCCTATCCCTAGGATTGAAGACCTAATGGATTGTCTAGGTGGAGCTAAGTACTATAGCAAGATAGACTTGAAGAGTGGCTATCACCAAATAAGAATACATGAGGGAGATGAGTGGAAAACAACCTTCAAAACCAATGAAGGATTGTATGAATGGCTTGTCATGCCATTTGGACTATCCAATGCCCCCTCCACATTCATGAGGCTCATGAATGAAGTCCTTAAAGACTACATTGGAAAATTTGTAGTGGTATATCTTGATGATATACTGATTTATAGAAAAAAAAGAGAAGAGCATCTCAAACACCTAGAGCTGGTTTTCAAAAAGCTACATGAGGAGGAATTGATGATCAACTTGGAGAAGTGTGAGTTCATCAAAATAGAGCTAGTGTACCTTGGATTTTTCCTATCACATGGCAATCTGAAAATGGATGAAAGCAAAGTGGAGGCTATCATGAATTGGCCTACTCCAAGGACAGCAACAGAGGTAAGGAGTTTTCATGGCCTTGCACAATATTATGGGAAATTCATAAGGCATTTTAGTGCAATTTGTGCTCCCATGTTGGATACTTTTAAGGGAGGCATGAAGACCAAATTTGTATGGAATGAGCATGCTAAAAAGAGCTTTGAGTTGTTGAAGGAAAGGATATCTACCTAACCTATTTTGGTGCTACCAAGCTTTGAGAAGCTTTTCACCATTGAGTGTGATGCTAACAATGTGGCAATAGGGATTGTTCTAAGCCAAGAGGGCAGACCGGTGGCTTTTCATTCAAAGAAGTTAAGTGAAGCCAAGAAGAATTATTCTTCTTATGACCTTGAGATGTATGCATTGGTCCAAGCTCTGAGGAAGTGGAGGCACTACTTGCTTCCTAAGGAATTCATTGTGTATTTAGACAATCAAGCACTTAGTTTCTTGAATTCACAAGAGAAGTTGAGCCACAAACACATGAAGTGGGTTGAGTACCTACAAGCTTACACCTTCAATATCAAGCAAAAGAAAGGTGTCCTCAATAAAGTAGCAGATGCATTATCTAGAAGAGCTCTCACAATTCAAGAAATTCAGTTGAAGAGCATGGGAATACATCACTTCAAGGATCTATATGCAGATGATGAAGATTTTGCAGACATTTATAAGGTATGTACTGAATACAAGAATCATTTTCATGGTAGATATGTTGAGTATACTTTGCAGAGTAACCTTTTGTTTAAGGGAAACCAGTTATGTGTTCCTAGAGGGTCCATTAGAGAGAATTTGATTCAGGAAAAGAACAATGGAGCATTGAGTGGTCACTTTGGGATCACTAAGACACAAGAACTTGTTCAAAGGTTCTACTTTTGGCCAAGAATGAACCTTGATTTGAGAAGTATGTGGAAAGATTTATAGTATGCCAAAGGGCCAAGGGCACTTCTTAAAATGTAGGCCTATATCAACCACTACCTATTCCTACTAGGCCATGGGAATACTTGAGTATGGATTTTGTAGTTGGGTTACCCAAGACAAGATAAGGTATGGATAGTGTTTATGTAGTTGTGGACAGATTTAGTAAGATGGCTCACTTTGTGCCATGTAAGACAACCAATGATGCCAGCCAGATAGCCTCTCTTTTCTTCAAGGAGATAGTAAGAATACATGGGTTACCTATGAGCATAGTGTCAGACAGAGACACTAAATTCATGAGTCATTTTTGGAAGACTCTTTGGCAAAGGTTAGGCACTAACTTGTCCTTTGGATCAGCCTACCATCCCCAAACTAATGGTCAGACCAAGGTTGTTAATAGAAGCCTTGGAAATCTACTAAGGTGCTTGACCAAGGAGTATGGTAAAAAATGGGATCAGTTGATTGGACAAGCTAAATATGCCTATAATGACACTGTGAACAGGTCAATAGGGAAGAGTCCCATTGAGATAGTTTATGGTCTACATCCTAGAGGAGTCTATGAGCTAAGATACTTAAAAGGTGGAGTTAAGTGAAGTGGTTATGCTGATGATTTTGCCTATGCAATGCAGGAGATTCATGACACAGTCAGGAAGACATTGATAGAGAACACCATAAAACATAAAACCAAGGTGGATGAGAATAGGAGAACAGTACAGTTC
This sequence comes from Sequoiadendron giganteum, assembly GCA_007115665.2. Classification (NCBI taxonomy): domain Eukaryota; kingdom Viridiplantae; phylum Streptophyta; class Pinopsida; order Cupressales; family Cupressaceae; genus Sequoiadendron; species Sequoiadendron giganteum. Next base: position 289,741,874 of record CM021104.1, read on the forward strand.
AATGTGGGTGACTTGGTTATGGTGCATCTTGACAAATCAAGACTTCAAAAGGGAGTCCCTCACAAGTTGCAGATGAGGAGGATAGTTGCCTGCCCTATCTTGGCTAAGTATGGTGATAATGCATTCATAATTGAGCTACCAGATGATAGTGGACTATCCCCTGTCTTCAACATTGCAGACTTAGTCCATTACAAAGGACCACAACAAGACATGGATAAAAACCTTCATGAGGTGATCAAAGATGTGGAAGATCTACACTTACCTACTGCTACAATCACAGGAGCTGACAGCATATTGGACACAAGGGTCTACAAAAAGACTAGAACCAAGGAATACAAGGAACATCTGATCAAGAGGCATGGTCAATCTGATGCTGATACAGTATGGATCAAAGAATCAAAGTTCAAGAATTTGGGCATTGATCTCAACTTACTCAATCCAAGGGTGGATTGAACTCTTTTGTTTTGGGGAGGATGGTGCAGGAGCACCTAGGCTAACCTCCAAATTTTACTTGTTATTTTGGCTTGTATCTGACCTTAGCCAAGTCAGAGAGTTTGAGTGTTTGTTTTAAACCTTAGAGGGTCTTGATTTTTGTTTGGGCTAGGTGAGTTAGTCATTAAGACTAAGGTCACCAAATTGGTCATTGTTAGTAGCTTTTAATTGTTTAATCTTTTGTAGCTTAATGGTGGGTTTAGAGTCTTAAATGTGTTCTAAACACATGAATAATGTAGAAGGATTCCATGAGGCCTTTAATGGAGTTGGTTGCTTGAAATATAGGAGATAGAGGTCCTAAGAGTCAGGAAGGTGGCATGATGACAAAGTTGAGTAATATTGTTACCAAACTATCATAACAACATTTGCCATTATGGCAAATGTTGCATGCAACTCGGTTACATAGGATTCCCTAAAGGATAGGAGTGGGGGATCGTCCAACATATCCTAAAAACATGGTGAATGGAATCTAAGAAGGAAGATGCTCGAATTCATGAGAGTTAGTTTTTTTTTGTAATCAATTTTTGGAGATAATGAGAATATAGCTCTGCAAATCTGTTTTTGTTTTTAGAGAAGAACCCGAGCATTTCATGGTGACAGTATGACTACATTGTTTGATACTTGAAGATTAGTTTTGGATTTGAATAGTGTAGGATGTTATAAGACTTTTCTTTTCAGAGTGTTAGTGATTTTGAGTTAGTTTTTTTATTGTAGGAAAGTAAGTTTGAATTAGACAGTGTGCTGGTTCCTTTTAGACTGTTTTTGCTTCCATGACTCTCACTTGAGATTCAAACCTTGAAACTTTGAAAAGGGGGATGAATCTTAGAGTGGGGTCATTTTACATAATGTATATAATGGTAGGAGATCAGGGAAGCAAGGTTACTAGTTTAAATGCCAAGCTCTAGGTGAGTTAGGGGACCCTGGTTAGAGGTTTGACTGTGTGAATTGAAGCAAATAGGCAGGGGAGTGAAGTATAGTATGGGAGAAGTACGGTTCCAAGTGGGACATGAATAGGTCTTGGTGTGATAGGAGGATTGAGGGACTATTGCTTCATTTGGGTGAGGTTTGAGTAAGAAAACCAATGGGGATCTACAAACTAGGTCTATTAGCCCTATATGTCCTAGATACTAGGAAACCTTTGTAAGGAAGACCTAGGAGTCTAAGAGTTGATAAATCTTTTAAAACTTCCAAATGGGTACCCACATATGTTTTTAGATTTTCAGGGTCTTTGGAAAAGTTTTGCTAGAAATGGAAAAAAGGGACTGGTAAAGACTACAAGAATTAGGCCTATTTAAGGTCTCCAAATGGTGAATCCTTGAAACCGATAGAAAAGGAGTTTGGAGATCCTCCAAGAAGGATCCAGTTGGAAATACATGGCATGTTTCCAATGTGTTTGGCACCCTTGCAATGAAGAATGAAGTTTGTGAGAAGATAGCACTTAGAGCTTTCTAAGTGGGGGAGAAGATTGTACTATTCAAAAGGTGTTAGTCTTACAAGGTGAAGCACAAAGAATAGAACTCTTAGAGAAGAGTTAGAATTGGGCTTAGTTAATCGTCTAAGCCAATCGGGACCTAGAGGAGACTAGGTTCCTAGAAGAGACAAGCTAGGTTTCATAGTTGTAGTGAAAGCAAACCTTGGAACACTCACATCACCGGCAACGGGCGGGAAAACACACCTTACAACACTGTTAACTCTTGCCTGACCATAGATCGGACGTTTCGTCCCCTCTGCCGATTTCAGGCATCTGGCGGGCCCCGCACTATGACGTCTCATCATGTTATGTATGTATCCATGTATGTTCATGTGTATGTTTTTCATGCGTTTTTTGATGTACATAGGTGAATTTTGTCTAGCAGTTAGCCGGCTCTGTGTAGCAGCGACTTCACTTCTTTTATTTAATTTCAAATTTTGATTGGGATTTTTTATTATTTTATTTTAGGTTTATTTCATGTTCTAGATTTTTTTGTCAATGCATCACATCATTAAAAATGTGTCTTTATCATTATATAGTAGGATATATATTTTAAATTATTCTATCTAAAATATATTGAAATGTCTATTGATCTTTTCTACTTTTAAGATAAATACATTTAAGACAACCAAATAGATAAGAAAAACATAATGTTTTTTTACTTTATTTTAGAACTAATTTATTTTCAAGATCTATTTGTTGTAACACACTTGTAAATTATTATAAAAATTAAAATATTTCATTTTAAAATTTTATTTAAAGATACTAAAATATAAACAAATCCTAATTTATATACTATCATTTTACTCATGACAATCCTAATCATTTTCTTCCTTTTTTCATCTCTTTTTGTTATATATAAATAAAAATGGCCTTGGGGACCATACCCATATTTTTACTTGCTAAAAATATAATTATAAGCTACTCCAAAAAGTGGACCATAAATAAAATATACGAGGGAATTATAACAAAATCCTCACAAGTGGTATATAGTCACTAATTACAAAGTGTATACTAAAATAACTACACAAACTACCATATCCTTTTTAAATTTACCTATACCATAAATTTAGACAACTATTCCACTAAACATAACACCTATATCAATCAACACTTTCTATCCTTGTAGTCCATCAATCACCTTTTCATCCCCATCATTGATTGTAAAACCATCTTCCAATGCAAAGAACTAGTTGACCCTATTATGTCCCATTACTCCAATGGGAAACTTCAAAAATGTTGTCCCCCATTTTGACTAATGAATACATGAAGCATCGTTGACACCCACAACAAGAATGGTAAACGAGACCCAAGAAGTAAATGTAATAAAGACCAAGAAGGAAGGCCAAAATCTACTACCAAATGGGAACCCTATGCCCAAGATATCCAAGTTGAGGACTAGGCCTACAATTGAATGTCAATAGGTTTTAATAAGCACCATATATATGATTCTCACCACTTCAACAAGTCCTCATACCTCTATAATAGTAGATTTCACCTTGCATATAGTCTTTATCCTTAAATCAAAAACCTCCCGCAAGAATGAAATTTTCCTCATGTTTGTATAAAGCCTAAAATTAGCATCCATTGTGCTTACAAATGAAATCCATCTCCCATAAATGTGAAAAGAGACCTCTATAAACTATCAAATCCTACCAACCCATAATGCCATGTTGCTAGCTTAATTTTCTTGATAGGACCATGATAACAAATTCCAATACATTGTAATAACTTGATGTCATCTTAACATGCAAACTTACCAACTAAAGGAATTGGTATATCATGAAATAATAATGGGAAGCAATTCAAAAATAAGCTTAATTCACTTGCAACCAAATGCCTTGTAAAATGGTTGATGTTGAAGTTGGCCAATGCATCTGTGTGGAAATTACCTTCCGTAAACACATGTTTAATGGAAAACTCTTCCATGTTGTTTAAGAAAGGTCAAATTTTATTTATTATTCTATTTATTTTCCAATTTTGAGCCCCTTTATCACTTATAGTATTTATAATGATTTGAAAATCACCTTCAATTTTTAATTTCCTTATTCCTAGTTGTGAACACATTTTTGATCCTAATAGTAGTGCATAGTCCTTTTCCTTGTTATTTGTTCCTTTCCCTAGTAGACCTTTTGAAGCAATCCAAACCATATAACCTTTATAATCTCTCACGATGAAGCCACTACAAAAAATACCCAAAATGCACTTGTATGCCCCATCAAAATTTAGCTTTCTCTACCCAATTGGAGGAGTTTCAAATCTAACATATTTCCTTGGGTTTTGAGGAGTATTAGCCCAATTAGCCCCATGAATAGGGAGAGTTTTAGTTTAGTTCAAGTTTTAGTTAGTTCATTATGGACAATGAAGTTAAATCCTTTTATTTCTTACAAGTTGATTTCTAACATTATTATTTACCACTTCTTTGATAGATCATACCATATTTGAAATAAAATATTTTGCATACAACTCCTTATCTTGAAATATCCTCATATTTTGTTCCTTCTAAATTTCTCAAATGAAAATTGAAGGAAATGTAATCTAGATGCTTAAAAAGGTGGCCTTATTATAAAGAGTGTACCAAGAATTTAAGATTTCAAGATGTAGAGAATGGAGATTTTTTGCTCATAAGTCTCTTGGTTGCCGAGAGAATCCTATAGAGTCTAAGCTAGTGTCTTGTAAACTTGGTAGAAACTATACAATTCAGAGGTATGACTAGTTGAATAGTCCACTCAACATTGTAAAGACTTCATTAAATTATCAACCAAGGTTTGTAAACTTGTGATGGTGTTAAACTATGTGTGCCTTCAGAGACCTAAGGTTACCTAGGTTATCCTATTTAAGGTATTCTACTTGCTGGAAAATCATAAAATTGCATAACAATGAAAGAATAAAATTAGTGCTAATGGCTATGGGTGTAGTATAGCTTAACTTGCAATTGAATTGTTACTATCAAAGAATTATTAAACTAACTCAAAACTACTCAAACTGGTAATTTCACTTATTCTAACCTCCAAAGTACTACAAGTTAACCAAATGCATTCATGCTCATAAAAATTCATTGCGAATAATCAAAATATGAGAATCTATTGTGACTTGCATGCAATTTATGAAGTAATGATAAACAAAAATAACTACTAAAAAAATAAACAAATACAATTGTAGTGAAGAATAGTTACATTGATTGGACTGCTCAAGTGGTTGTCTTTACTTAACTAAAAACCAATCTAGATATTCATATTCTACGCATTCATACGAACTTGAACTTCATTCATTACACATCACAAAAGATTACACAAAATATTCCTCACATATTGTATTCAAGTAAATCATTTTTGAATAATCAACATGTTTGTATCTTGATAGCTAAAATCTGAAAAATAATTGATAACAAAATGTTTAAATCAACAATGTACTAACTAAGGAATCAACCATTGGCTATATACAAGCATGAGGAAATTTATTCTGAATACAACTCCTAATTGAAATCATTAACTATAATTGCTATATATCAAAGTATATAGTTAAGATTGAATTTTTAAAACTATAACTGAAAAGAGACAAGATTTCTAATAGGATTGAAATTCTACAAAATAGATCTGCATGTGGAACACACAAACAGTCATCCAAAATCTCATCGACAAAAGAATTCTTCTTCTCAATGCCTTATTAATTATCATAATAATGCATCTATAACTCCATCAGGTGCCTCCACGTGGTAGTTATTGCATTCATACTGGAACTTCCCCTATTTTGTTGTCCAAATCCTTTTTTTGTGGGCTACATTGTCTTCTCGAACTGCAAGAGGTTAATCCACAAAACATATGCACAAAGCTAACTACAATGATTAAACATAGAATTCCATCCATATTTCATACATACTCACATATAAACCATGCAATGCTACTATATCATAACTATATTTACATTACTATAATTTGGGTCCAAGGTTGTATAATAAGCATGAAAAGATAACATAGGATAGGAGTATTGTCTGAAAGAATGCATGAAAATAATAGAAAATGGGCTAATAAATGAACCCATCATTCCCCCCAACTACACTTTTGCTTTTCCTCAAGAAAAACACTAGGGGTATAGATTATAATGCAAGTTGATCTCCTTGAGGTCCATGACAACATCAACTCCCTTGATTTTCTTTATGTAGAAACCTTTGTAAGCTACAAATTGTCTCATTTTGATGATCCCAAATTTCTCACATTCCTCACCTTTTTCCCCAGTCCAATTTGGAACTGGATAGAGTAGCATAGGTGGGCACGAAATACGACTGGTACCCAATGAAATCCTATGTAAGCACCAATTTTCATGTATCTACATACCCTCTCAAGCATGGTGGTAAAATTGTAAAGTAAATGAGGTTCCTTTCTCTACAACTTTGGGGTCAAGTTGTTCCATTTGTTCTGCATATACATGTAACATTGTTGACCCACTCCCATAGCTAATGTTTGCATTCTTTTATAATCCTTTGTTCTTAGTTTCATAATCTTCCTTCCTGCACCTTTATGATCTAGGAGTTTCAACCATTCATTTATAAGCACATCAGGGTCTTTAGACTCTTTCCTTATTGGGAGAGCAATTGATTTATCCCTCTCCTCATATTCTTCCATTACTTCTCCCCTGGATTGTTCATTCCTATAATAAGATGCTAGTGCCCTTACTTGGAGATCCTCTACAAACATCAAAGGATTCCACTCTTTTTCTTTTGGCACCACATAGTCGTGCAAATAGTAAACTCACATAATTGATCTTGCTCTTCTGATGTAGAATTAGAAAAAAACATTAAGAAACTAAAATTCTTTTCTCATCCCAATTGATTGGTTACTGATTAGCCTACTAAACTGAAAACTCAAAAATTCTTCTTGCAAAAATAGTGCTTATGTTCTTGCTGGAGGTTGGCATCTTATGATTTGGGAAGCTTTATTTGGCACTTCTTCCAAGCTGATTAATAATCTCCTTAGCTCAATCTCTTTTCCTTCCAACACTTTGGCATGTTCTTCAATCAAAGTTTATTTTTATTTCCTCTCTTTTCTTTTTCCTGTGCAAATTCATCAGTCACCTTCCATAACTGATAACCAAGAGATAAAGTTGTATGGTGAACTAGAGTTTCTATGGGAGGAGGTCTTTGATTTGCTACTACAAGTTCTCCATCCCCTATTTTGGTAATGGCCAATTGTGCCACTAGATCCAAATTTTCTCCATGACCATAAGTCTTCAATTTTTCTTCCAATTCTTGTATTTTTGTCTCCCTTTCTTTGTCTTTCTTTTCATAACTTTTCACTACTTCTTCCAGATTTTTAATTTTGTCCAAAGCTTCTTGAAGCGCTTTCCTGAAATTTCTATCTTCTATAAACATTTCCTTTGCTTCCAAAAATTTCTCATTATCACCCCCTATACAATCATGGTCTTCATAAGTAGGACTATCTGGGTTTTTTTTTTTGTTTTTTCTTGGCAACAAACACATCTTTAAAGTCTGAATCAAAAGTGGTAGACATATATCTCTTTCTCTTTACAGATGTATGTACATTTCCATGGATATTTCCCTTCCGTTCGAAGTTTATTTCAACCAACACCACATATTCTTCCTATTGTTCTTGGCCCTTTTCCTCTTCAAAATTTTCCACACTCCCCCTCATAACACCTTGCTTTTTCAATCGGCCTAAATGCTGAGGTGTAGGTTTCTCTTTCTCAACATCCTTCTTTTTCTTTTGAGCATCCTTTTTTTCTTTAATGTTTTAGAAGGTGTGAATTTTGTGGATGTATTGCCTCTTTTGTTCTTGGGTTTTGGTGGTTTAGAAGATGGTATTTCTTCCACTGCTAGTGGCCTAGACTCTGGAACATTATACTCCTTGACCTCACCTTGGCTATGGGTAGGTGAAGCCATAGGTGAGACAAGAGAACTTTCTCTTGTAGGTTTAACTTGTGGCTCTAAAGTTTCAGGTATTATAGGTGCCTCAAGTAAATTGTTAATATCTTCATATTTCATGAAATCTTCCTAGACTACCTGTGGGTATTGAATTCTCAGGATTATTTTTAATAATTGGGAAATCAAACAATGATGTGATAAGGTCGTGTCACTCTATTTCCTCTAATACTCTAATGTCATCCTTTTTAGCATATTATAAAGAAAATTTGGCACATTCACTAGCCTATATTGGTGAAGGTGACTAAGAAATTTGAAATGTATAGTATACAAAAGATTTTTTCTACTATCACAATTAAGGTATCTAATGACATAGGATGAATAGTTGGCCCAGAACCATGGAAGAGAGAGTCTCTTTGTACCTTGTGATGATGAATCCAAATTTTCTCCTCACTCATAGAATTCTTCTTTTGCAACCATTGCATCTGCCCTAACTGGAAACTCTACTCTAGTCCTAGGAAACCCAAATACCTATTATATGGAAAATTCAAATGCATCTACTAACAACCCTTTCACCATTGCTTCATTGTGCTCCAATTTGGCTGCAAATCTTCTTGCTATGTCATTGTCAAATTTTGTCATCTTTAAGAAATAATCGGTCCAACCCACTCTTGTGAAGATAGGAAATACCATTGTATCTTCTAGTATCTACTTGTGAGTCAATGAATCTCTCTTAATAACACCACCTCCCATTATGAATCTCTTTAACCTCTACTCAATGTGTTGAACTTGAAAATTCAGCTCAATTTTTACTTCACCACCCTCAAACCCTTCTCTTACTCTGATAATTCCTCATGCATTTTCACGACCATATTGTAATTGTAACTCCCTTTCTTCTTTGTATTAGCTCAATTAAACTTAAAAATGGGTTTTGGGTTCGAACTAGCTCAAGATCATAGGATTAGAGAATTAGCAATTGAAACTATGAGCAAAAAGTAGGTACAATTTTAAGACAAAAAGGGTTTGCATGTTATATATGTTGTTTGTATTTGGTTTTAAGTGGTGGCGAAAAATTAAAAAAAACTGGTTGAATTGTACCCTCCCCCCAACTTAAGGTTTGAAGTGACCTCACTTAAACTCATGATAGGTGAAGGTATCATTAGAGTATGGAAATTAATGTTACGAATATATCACATGCTTAATTTAATATGAAAGACATAATGAAAGCATTAAGAAATCTATGATAATTATGATATTGTACCTTGTTTATCGGTCAGAGGTGACTAACTAAATTTCGCACATGTGGGTTGAAGAAGATGTATCTTCTATATGATTTAATGTGATAAGAAGTAATTGCAGGTGCATGAATGGTGAGGTGGTGAATGTAACGTAATGAAAATAAATAGATGGATAATAGTTGGTGATGTGATAGTTCAAAAGTGTAAAATTTGAATTCACAATAGGAAATAAGATAGGAATATTGCGGGTAATTATGATAAGATGGATATTACATGTGATAATTTTGACGTGATAATGTGTGAATTGTAATTAATGTGGCGCTAATTGATTTGAATTGTTTTTTGCTAGACGACGCTATAGGTACCATTTGCATTAGATCCATTCTTAGATATTGGTAGTTGTTATGCTATAGGTGCTTACTGCAACAAGACCCTTACTGAATGTTGACAATTGTATATATAAGATAGATCCCTCTAGAAAAGGTATATTCATTATTATAACCATGTTGCGTGTGCTTGTGAGGTAGAATAAGAAATTAAAGTTGGGTGATCTCAATGATTGAGCTATGTAGCTTAATCTTTGATCCCCTGAAGGACTTGGTATATCTACTATTGATAAGACATTACTCAGTGTTTCTGAACCTATATCTAGATCACTGTGAGTCCCATACTATTGAAATAGAAAGAAAATAAAATCTTCCTTTTGTACTAGTTTCTTATAAAGTTTCAATCAATGGCCATTAACCATTTGTGAGAACCTCACTGTATCTATGGTATGCAACTTTATCACTCCATTAGGAAAGACTTGGTTGATCTCTTAAGGTCCCAACCACCTAGATTGGAGTTTCCCTTTGAAATTCTTGTATCTTGAATCATATAATAAGGCCCACTCTCCTATATTAAATTATTTTGTCTTCATATATTAGTCATGCCACTTTATCCTCTACTTTTGTACTATCTCAGTATGATAGATAGCCTCCATCTTGATTTCATCCAACCCATTTAAATGGTGTAACCTCTCCTTTAGATATTTTGTGAGATCCATGTCCAACTCTATTGTTGTTATTAATGTCTTATACTCAAACTCAATTGGGAGTATTGTTGGTTTTCCATATACTAGCTCATAGGGTGTAAAACCAGTTATTATTTTCTAGGTTGTTCTATATGCCCATATTGCTTCTAGTAACCTAGAAACCCAATCTTTCATTGTGTAATTACATTTTCTTGGTTAAAATACTCTCAATTTATTTGTTTGTGACCTCCACCTAGCCATTGGCCTGAGGGTGATAAGGCGTTGAATTTTTGTTCTTGATTTGGTATTCTTCAACCAATTTGGTGATGAGGTCTGAAGTAAATTTTGGACCTTGATCAGTCACTATTTCCCTAGGTACTCCACACATAGTGAAAATGTCCTCCTATAAGAATTTAGCCACATTTCCATCTCTAGAAAATTATAATTCCTTTGCTTCTACCCACTTAGATAATCAATGCGAACTAGATTGTACTCATTGTTAGAAGTAGGTGAGATTGGTCCAATGAATTCTAGACCCCATTTTTCAAAGGGAGCTAGTGTTAACTAAGGCTTTAATGGAATTTCATCACTCCTTGTTGGCTTACCCATTCTTTGGTACCTATAACAATTCCTTGTATACTCTATAGAATCCTTGTGTAAAGTAGGCCAATAATAACCTATTGTGAGGATTTTACATGTTCTTTTTGCTACAAAATGACCCCCACATGGCTCATCATGAAAAGCCTTCATGATATCATAAATCTCATCTTCCCTTATGCACCTTCTCATGATATTGCCAGGGCTAGTGTAAAAAAGATAACCTGATATCCAAGAGTATGGAAAACACTTGTGTACCAGCCGTCTCTTTTCCCTTGGAGAAAACTGTGATGGGATTTTCCTTGTCACTAAATAATTTGCAATCTCAGCATACTAGGGCACATCTACATTAAGAATAAATAAGTATTCATCTAGAAATGAGTCATCTACTACCCCTTCTAATGATTGTGTTGGTAACCTTGACAAAAAATCTGCTATGACATTAGCCTTACCAGGCTTGTCCACTATCATAATATCAAACTCTTACAAAAGGATCAACCATCTAACTAGTCTACCCCCTACTACAATCTTGTTCATTAGATATATGATAGTTGTATGATCTATGTGGACAAAAAATAAATAACCAATAATGTAATGTTTGAATTTATTGATGATGTATACACCACTACTAGCATCTCCTTCTTTGTAATAGTATAATTTAACCCTGCTCCTTGAAGATTCTTGCTAATGTAGTAAATACAATATTCTTTGGTACCTTCTTTGTAATCCAAAAATGCTCCAATAGAAAAATATTAAGCATCTATGTGTATAGGGAAGGGTAAAGTCCAATTTATCCCCCTTAAAATAGGTGCTTAGGTTAAGGCTTTCTTCAAATTTTCAAAGGAATGTTGGCACTCTGATGTCCAATCAAATTCTATATCTTTAGCTAGAAAAATAAAAAATGGTGCAACAATCTTACTGAAGTCTTTAATAAACCTCCTATAATAGCCTGCATGGCCAAGGAAGCTTCTGAAATCTCTTTTCTTTTGTGGAATAGGTAACGTAGAAATGATTTCTATCTTATGTGGATCAACCTGAATCCCTGCACTAGATATGAAATTTCCTAAAATAATTCCCTAAGTCATCATCATAAAGAACTTTTCATTACTAAGGAACAAATTATGCTCTTTAGATCTCTTTAATACCTTTTC